>LPNX011114248.1:546308-581954 GCA_001517045.1 Pseudotsuga menziesii | reverse complement strand
GTGTCTCACACACACACACACACACACACACACACACACACACACACACACACACACACACACACACACACACACACACACACACACATACACACGTATATATACAGTACCCCCGACATACACAAGTACCCCTTTTCAAAAATGGTGTCCCCGTACTCGTACCTATCCCCGTACCCAAGTTTCCTGGCAACTTAGCAACAACCTTTTGAGGTTTATAGAAACTCAGCAACTATAGAGTCCTGATCAACTCAGGCTTAAACCAATCACAGATCGTGATTTGCAAATGCATGACTCCCAGGATCATGAACTCAAATTAAGCATCCCACAATTACTTTATAAACATACCACATGCAACTAGGAGTCTATTCTATCAGCTATCATGACATTATTTTATGATTTGTCTCGTTCATCTAACTATTGGAACATCCACAGAAAGTGATGTACCACCACGAATGCTGTGTATAATTGTATTTCAGCTGTTAATGTTTGAAGCATTCAGTTGTCAATATGCATTGCATTGTTGTTTTTCTTGTCAATATCCTAAATCTTAGACTATTACCATGCAATTCCCTATGACATCAAATAGGTAGAATCATATTCACATAAACAAACTAACAACTCTTCGAACTGACATTGAAAATTTGAAAGGAATAAACACCCAGTCCTTGTCCCATCCTTCAATTGGAACTTCATTTTCTTTTATGTCATCTGATCCCCCTACAGAAGTAATAACAATGAAAATTAGCATCATACACAGTCAAACAAGATTTTAGGTATTCAGCTGTAAATAAATTTGCTGCTTACCTTCTTTCTTGCCACACACATTTTTGCAGCCTTCACATCTACAGTCGTCTGAGAAACCAACACCACCCTATAATACACATATGAAAAGGTAGTAAGAACAATGCGTAACATTCCTCCCAATTTCACATCTGCATTACCTTACAAAATAATATTATTGCACCTAATAACATTCGCAGTATTTTTTCAGGCACATTGGTTTCTTACAATTGCATCCTCTTTTGTGCCTTGATGAAGATGGAGTCTCACCACACTCATCCTAATAAAATAATATTGTGCATAAGTATTTAAAACCTTCAAATGACAATAAAGAGAGCAAACATGAAAACATAAAATCTCCAACCATTTTCTCACCCCATTAGTTGGTGGAGAATCAGCACCACTAACAATCTTAGGAGAAAAAGTAAGGGGATTACGAGATTCTATCTGCTGGTGGGTACCAAGAACCATGTCCTCATATTTAAGTTTATTAAAGCATTCTTTCCATGTGCAAGGTTCAACACAGTATACTCCAGCTGCAAAACACTCACAGTATCTGGGAAATGTGCAAGTTAGCATGTTAGTTTAAAACAATATAATGTTAACCAAGGAAAGCATATATTAAAAAGAAAAATATTTAAGGGCATATTGACTAATCTTGTTTACTGTTTATTGAAGTAGTATATTTGGTCCATAAACTGATCCAACTTAGTTTCCATAAATTTGCTAAACCTTTGAACTAAATGATGAAGCTTGCATTCTCAATAAAAACAAGAAAAGGGATAGGGAATATATTTCAAACTACAAAAACTTACAGTTTCAGGCATTTTGATTTTTTACAATTGCAACTCTTGCAGCCATCTTTATCCCCATTCATGGTAGACTTTCTTCTAGGAATAAATGAAAAAAACATAGGTAGAGTAAATAACACAACTGAATTCAACAATTTCTACACCACAAAAGCATTGTAAATGGTGAGTAAACCATCAAAAATAATTTAGAACTATCTGTTGTTACCTCTTCTTCTTTAGATTTCTTTGACTGAATTCCTCCCTAGTACTGAATGGAGATTGTTGAGAAATATTGAGAAGTTCTGGCCTCTTCTTGCCAAGAGGACTCAAGTTTCTCTCTTCAGAATTGAAAGGTAACCGACTTTGCAATGGCTTTATTCCAACAGTTCTATATCGAAAACAAGTTATAGATCTTGTCACTCCAATCTGTGACATTCCAAATGACTACCACTCTTGATGATATATTATAGTCTTCTCTACCATTGACACAACCATCCCAGAAGAAATGTTTGAGTTTGATCCTACTGGTATATTTCCTCCTGAGTTTACAATAGGTACAAAACTTCCTACAAGTTCAGATGATGCCTCCTTTACACCAAAGGAAGGCACCATCCCTTATGTGCTAGCAGATCCCTTTGCTAATGTTATCATGTTGACTCCACAATTTAGTGGCATGGGAGTAGCAAGGCTGTTTCAATGTAAAGCAATGCCAGAGGGAATACCAACTGATATGGGAGTATTTCCATTATTTCAAACATTACTATCAGATTTATCTTAGGTAAGTTCATTAGTTTTGGACAAGAAAGTGGATAACCGTACTTTAGATGAAGATTGGGAATTTCTTCCACTATCTACACTCATTTTCCTCTTTAAAGGGGCAATTTGCATACAGTCAGGAGTAACACCTTTTTCACACGAAACTGATGGTGAATTATTTGTCTCTGAATCATGAGTTGAATTTACCAAAGCACCTATTTTAGGCATTTGACTTGTATACTTCCAGGAACTATTAATCATGGTTTTCCTTTGAGCTTTTGAGGCCTCAAAATCTAGGCAGTGCCTACGTATGCCTCATTGGATCTGGTAAGCAAGTGCCAAAAGTTTTATGTGGATGCCCTAAAACATATTGGTAATTCTGAACAGGTGCAAACACCTTTGTCTTGAACTGAACATTCATATCTGGAGATTACTTTGGGGATATGAAATTTTTCGAAGGTAGAGATGATAGGTTTATGGTTTGAATCTAATATTTCCATAGAGCAGCCAAAGGTAGAGTTTACAGGTTTCGCATATAAGAAACGAGGAGAGAGAAAAACAACAAAACTGAAGGTTCTCTAACGAACAAATTTAGTTATAATGAACAATATATTTTTCCATATACCCTGTTTCCATATTTGGGTTTAGGACAATAATGGTTGCTTGTCTTAAACAAATTAATTTTTTTTAAAGAAACACCAATTTTCTCAATGCCAAAACATGAGATATATTCTAATAATCCTTTTATTTTTCTAAGCTGCTATGGTTATAAATTATTATTGTTAATTGTGATGCCACAAACCTTAGATAGTTCACTTGGGAAATAGCAAAAGCATTTGTTCCATGATCCTAGGTTTACTTTTATGCTCCCATTATAATGCAATTCCTCAACGCATAAAAATTGCCGACTTATTCATGAATATCAATAATTATTGTTTAATGTCTATTAATCAGTGTCTAATGATATAGATGCAGAGTTATACTTGTTTACTTGTATTCCTTTCTAGTTTTAAACTTCAAACTATCTAAGGTTTGGTTCTTTGCCACAAGCTCCTCAAGATTGTGTATAGGAATATTCATTGAATCTCTCTATGTCCTAATAGTTTTTAACATCTGAAACATGACATCAGAGAGGAAACAAATGCTAAAGATCTAAATCATAACAGGCAAAGAAACAAAAAGCCATGGAAAAAAAGAATTAATAAAATTAAAACCAATCCATAAAAGTAAAACCATTCTATAGATTGTTATTATTCCATTACAGTCCAGTCATGGTGGTGCTTCTTGATAACATGCATACATTAACGTTCACTATATTATTTCCTTGACATGATTTCTCATGGAGATGACTATATTCAAAATACAAATGCAATATACATTACAACTGCAAAGACAACAACTCAAATAAAAAAATCTTTAAGTGCTTATTGACCTACAACTACTATTGCTAGAAAGCCCCATATAAAGTCATAGCCCCATCTAAAATCATAGAATGTGGTTTAAGGCGTGATATTTTTACTTAAACTATCCTAATATTCCAGCACTGCAAACAAGGAAATATTCTGGATGTTGAGGCTACATGTAGAAATGTTGAAAAATGCTATGGTATCTAATGCTATAGCTTGTAGTGTTCTAATCAATGCACTTAAAAAATGGAGAGTTGGAATTGGCGTGCACGTTTTCTTGGGAATTTGTTAAAGTCAAATCTACAAGGTAAAATAGGTTCATTACTCAATGGGATTTATGTGTGATTCAACTAAAGTTTCTTATGAGTGGAGGCTACTGTTAACACACATTTTTTAGAATGGGTTTGTAATAAATGCCAAGTACTATGCTTATCTAGAAAACTTCTGTTGAATGAGTGAATACCCAAAGTTGTAATAGGTCCAAATCAGTTGGTCTCACAGTGAGATTAATATCCCTCACCTCAGCTGAGGAAGCCCGACCAAAGAAGAGAATTACTATCAAATCTAGACTACCATTGTCTGTTTACCCTATGCAGTTACTGAATGTATAGAAACTTCATTTGTTGTATTCCATACCGGGTATTTAAGCGATTATTAAAATCTATTACATAAAAGCCTAGAGATTGAAGTGGAAACTTTCCTGGAATGAGTGAAGACCCAAGGGCGTAGCAGGGAAAAATCAACTAGTCTCACAGCAAGATTAATGAATGTTGAAGTGGAAACTTCCCTGGAATGAGTGAAAACCTAAAGGCATAGCATGTTACATTGTTACCTCTGCCTCTGCAAACCCTGATCGCTGCAAACCCTCCTATGTGTAAACACATTTGACCTCCGACAACACATCCAACTACCTCCTCTACGTGACCTCCGGCAAACCTCCTCTGCATGACCTCTGGATGTGGAGGTATATCGTGTCGGTTCCCCCGTGAAATTATTTATTGGGTTCTTTGTTTCATGAATAAATATTGTGTCCGAACGGTTGTGGTTTTATATTTTTTTTCTTTTTTGTTTCCCTAGTGTCAAAAATCCGATGACATAGCCCTAGTGTCAGAAATCCTACACCCAAGTGTCGGAAATCCTACACCCTAGTGTAGGAAATCCTATGCCCGAGTGTTGAAAATCCTACGCCCTAGTGTAGGAATATCCTTAGTGTCAGAAATCATGCGCCCTAGTGTTAGAAATCCTACACCCTAGTGTCGGAAATTCGATGGCTCTAAAATAATTTAAAAGGATCAATACTTTTCATCATTACTGTCTGACACATCCATACAATACGTCGAATGTCATCATATTCCGGGTTCAAATCCTATTGTGAAAAACAACAGATATGTGGGACGGAAATCAGCTTTGCATTAAGAATGAATGAAGAAGCTTACAACCATTTCCTTAGTGTTAACAAACTCCTCCACAAGACAAACACTTCATCCTGAAAAGCTCCAGCTTGCTTTCTTCTGCTCTGTAATGATTTGGACTAGGTAGTCAATTCAACAGCATAACAATACAATTCAGTTCTCCCCCTCAACTATGGATATGAGCTTGTATTTATAAGGCTCAATGGATAGGGATAGTTGAGAGAATTATGGGTGAGGTGGCTCTAATATCGTACCAAGAGGGATCTCAAGCTCAACTAACCCATATCGATAGGGATAAGGGAGGACACGAGGCTCATGATCTAGAAGCCTCAAGAAAATTCTCTTTTTCCCATTTTACCCAGGGTACCGCTTTTGTTCCCTTATGATAGAGCGGTTTAGGTGATAACCACTTTAAGAAGAAATCCTATAGGTAGTGGCACCGCTTATCTATAATAGGAAACATGTGGTCCTGAATAAGGTACCACTCATCAGCCAAAAAGTAAGCGCGCTGCTAGGTTTTTTCAAGTAGAATTAACATCCAAAGCAAGTTTCCACTCCAAGTTTTGGGATTAAGGGAAAAGACAGGGGTTAAGGATCTCATCACATGATGGTGAAAGGATTTAGGTGTAACATATACATCTCAAGTACCATTTCATAAGATTTGTTCCATATGAAGAACTGTTAAAGTTGGAAAATATTGGCATACTAGCCAGAATCATGTAGACATGTTGAAGAAGGGAGTTACCAGAGAGAAAATAATTTCCTTCTCAGTTTCTATTGGCCTTAAAGAATGAAGGTGAAAATAAGAAATTTTTGAAGTCCAATGTCCAAAGCATAGTCCAGCAAGTGCAGCAGCGGTGGATTTGTTGTGATGAGTCGGGAGATTATTAGTTGTGGATCCTGATCTTCATGATCCAGAGATGTTATTGACCAACTGTGTTTGTACCCCAGGTTTACTGTACACTCATCCTAGCTGGAGGGTGTAGGGAGACATCATTCCCCTATAGGGGTTTAGGGGAAAATCCCCTGAAGGAAATTTTTGGGTTGTGTGTTAGAAAATAGTTTTGCGAACCCATAGTATTGGGTGACCCGTAGTATTTTCCCATTGTATTTACCCTATAAAAGAAAGCGTTGTAATATGGTTTTGTATTGTATTGTAGCATTGTAAACAATCTCTATGATTGTGTGAGAGAGACTACGAGAGAGTTAAGAGGAAGTGAAGCATGGTTGCTACAGGTTGTATCCCTTCATCTTGTTGGACAGTATAATATAAAGGAATGACAATTTCTTTGTGGATGTGGCCAACCTTTGGGGTGAATCACATTATATATTTGTCTCTCTTTCAATGTGTTTAAATGTGTTTTGCATTTTGTTTAATTATTTAATTTTATAACTTTTATTGATCTATGGACCTACTTCTAGCATAATCCTCTTCTTTCTCCTAGTAAGTCAAATGTTCGATTATCGGTTGATTGACCTTATTTTCTATTGGTGGAATGTCTAACTTAGTGTTAGACTGTCAACTTAAATCTCCAAATATTTCTTTGACTACTAGATAGAATTTGAGGGGTTCATTGTTTCCTCTATCTCCCTATAGATACCATATCAAGGTGTGGTCTAATTCTAAATGAATGTGTGAAGTCGGTGGCAGACATCGTCGAATATTCTTGAGTACCCTTCATCTGGTCGTTTTAATTTTAAACCTTGGAACCAATTGTCCAACCAAATCTTGGCTTCATATGATTCCTTTCAACAACTATCCATTGAAAAATATTTGAAGTTTGACATGTCGATTATGTTTGGTTCATTGAAGTATGGATCTCCGACTAGTCGAAGATGGTACATTGCAATCCAAATGATTAATGAAGGAAATTTAATTGGTTTTCCCTCCTCTTGGCATTTTGCACAAGTATGCTTAATTATTCCTTCTAAGTGTTCTTACAACCGGTAGAGTTTCCCTTTCTCCATAATGTTCACTACTACTTCCAATGATGTCGACTTTTAAATCGGAACCTGGTCATGCACTTGTCAGGCCTACAGAAAAAATCTTCGACACTATATTTGGTGTGGTAAATTGAATTTGGCTTATTATTAAGCCCTGTAAATTCTTTCCTATTGGCGTTTATATTAGTTTTTCTACTAGGCCTGGGTTTGATCTCATAGGTACCAGTTATCCTTTGTTCGACAACCTGATAAGCCTGTAGATTATGTCACTGAATATTTTGACAGGTCTATTGAAATAGAACTAGCCATTGTGATATCTGCTAACAATGAATTGTGATATGATGTCCTTCGTTCCCGCAAAACTGTCCATTAGAGGTGCATTCATGTAACTGAGGAGTGTGCTTACACATAAATTTTGAGCTTCCTTCATCATTTTTCCATTCTTGTATGACCACTTCTTGATATCCTTCCATAACCTTTCCCATGATGTTTCTACAACTTTCTCTTTGCGAACGTTGTGCAGTCATTGTACTAAGGAAGTTTTAGCTTGTTCTAGATCTTTCATTTTGTTCATTGTGGATCATGTAGTTGTCTTTTTAGGTGTCATTATGTCAATTGAATTCTCTAGTTCACACACAGGTAGCTTGGTATCAGGTTTTTGTTTGCTCTGATTTTCTATCTCTCCATGGAATGATGTTTGGTCTTCATTTGGTGTGGTATTTATAGTGGAAATAGTTGGAACAGGAAGAAATCTAGTATATGGAGGTAATATTTATTGTGTTAATAGCATATTTGACTATGAAGGATGATCGATCGAGGGTTGTTTTAATGCATGTTGTTTTGTGCACTGCCTATGTCGATGACCATTATTACTTGATTGGATCGTTGGTCCTTGTTTATGTCGATGTGTGCCGTGGTTGTGGCAATGTTGGTGGAACGGTTGGTATTTTTTCATTTTGATGATGTCAGTGGTTATATCATTCAAATGGTAATATGCTACTTATTTCCTGATAATTCATCTAGGGTCCTGTCATATTTCTTTTTGTATTGTTTCCTTTGTGTTTGAACATAGGTTTTTATAGTTTTTGATTTTTTGATTTTTTATTTTAAATTTTTGTTATGACTTATACAACCATTGTTTTTTATAATTTATTTTATTTTATTTTTGTAGCGTTTTAGTCGAGCACCATTAACAAGTTTTCAAAATATACTACCTTGTAATGTTTTCAGTTTGACTGATCGGTTAGCATTGATTTTATCTAAAATGTATCTCCCATCCATTATTTATGTAGTTTTTTAGGTTTTCCTTTTACTTAGCTATTATATAACAACAAAAGGTCCCCGACTGACAAGTTTTTGTTTTTAATATTTCGATCATGTCAAGCTTTTTGTTGTTGTTTTTTTTATTTCTTGTTGTTGTATTGTGATCAGTCGATGTTCTTCTAGTTTAGATAATTGTATTGCTCATTATTTCCTAGCCTCTTCGACATCAATTTGTAATATGCCGACAATTATAGGTGGTTGTTGATGGAAGTACAAAGGAATGATTGCTTTCTTTCCATAAACAAGTCAGAATGGTGTTTGATCTATCGATATTTTATACGTCATTCTGTATGCTCATAAGAGAACATGAATCTTTTCATCCCAATCATCTTTGCCGGTATTGCATATTTTTGTTAGGTCTCTACTCAGAGTTCTGTTAAAAGGTTCTATTACACCATTGGATTGAGGATGATATGGTGTGCTATTTCTATGTTCAATTTTAAAATGTTTTTCCTAAGCTGCAATTGTTTTATTTATAAAATGTGACTCATGATTGCTGATCAAGGTCAGTGGAAAATCGAATCTAGTAATAATATTTTCATATATAAATTTTGTGGCTACTTCACTTGAGAAGGATTTTGGCACAAACCATCCAACAAATCCATGTCGATAGGGGTTCCCACTCTGTCAACACTCAACCTGCGCGATCTCCCTAAGCACTGGCCCAGACAAGTTTTACCCTTCCTGGAAACACCCGCGGAGCGGATGAAGTCTCACTCGAGATGTTCGATGGAGACCTGTCGCAACCATGTTTCTGCAGTAAGGAGGAGGATCTAGGGCATCATCGGTTCATCATCTTAGCTATCAAATATAATAGGACCATTCATCAAACATCACATCATTCTTAAAATATCTACCATTTCAACCAAAAATATAATAGATTGCATCATTAATTTATTCATCACAGCAGTATCACATTATTCATTCATAAAACATAATCATCAGACATTCTTCATTGATATCGCGGCACATAAAAACAGAAAAAAATAAAAGACAATAGTGATTCAGCTCAACATCCATCGTATCATATTACTTTCTACACAAAATATCGAAAACAATAGTTGTCTTTCTCTACAGCAAGAAAAAGATCGACCCACAAGATCGCATACAGATAACACAAGATTCAACCTCTCACTTTCTCTCTGCTACAACTTGTCACTCTTTCACAACTTGTACAGCTTCCCTACTTGTCTCTCTCATTTGCAATTCTAATTTTATATATAGGCTTGCACCTTTACATTCATGGTCCACTTCTAACTAACTCCTAAATCATTTAACCACTACTGACCTATATCCACAAAATGTGGTCAACTGATATAAAAAGATGCATAAAATATTCAAAAAGGGTTTGTTTTCTACCCATCATGCTATCTTTACCTTGCGCATTGTTGTGTGAGCTTACACAGCCTCTGCATTGTTGCGCAACTCACTTACCCAAAAACCCCTGCTAAGAGGCCCCCAACATAGTTCTGTGGCTCGTCCTTGACCCACGTCAGATGAACAGGGTGTACTTCATTGTTTTCATCTTGAATTCCTCATACTGTTGTGAGATATCCTCAACCTGTGCTTGAACGTTTTTAGCTTCATCCTAAAAACCAAGCAAGTACTGCTTCACAAGGTGCTCCACCAACTTAGTATTCACTATCTTCTTAGTGTCTTGCATAGGCTATAGCGCGACAACTTATTTAATAGCCAACTGCACTCCAATCTCTTGGAACTCATCTAGCTGGGTGCTATGCTTGCGCTACCATTCTTATGCCTTTGTGGCTCTTTTATACGGTTCTCTTAGCTCGGTGGATCACGTAAGATGAATCATTGATGGCATTATTCTTAGTGTCGTCTTCAATGTTGTCAACTGTTCATCAGCTTCTTGTGCTTGCTTAGTTAGATTGTCCAATTTCTCATCCTGGATGACACTTCCCTAAAAGTATGTCATGGCCTCGGAGATCTTCTTTGCTTCCTGTTCCATCACTTCAAACTGTGCCGCAATTGCTTCGATGTAATTCTTTTGCTTCGCAACCTGCTCCGGTGGCGTGTCTGGGTAGATTATAGCATTGAGCAGATAGTTGGATAGCTAGAGCTAGACGATAGCCTTGCCCAGTCCCTTGGATTTGGCGACTGCATCAAGTTCTGTTGTGCTTTCATATATGTGTTGACATGCCTCATCAACAGCTGCTTCTACCTTGCCTCTATTGACAACCAGTTGTGCACTCTTGAAAATCATGAGGTTGTCCTACTTTTTTAGGTCAATCATCTCATCAGCAGTATTCCTCTTCTGCTCATCTTGCGTCATCTGCAATGGTGCGACCTCCTGCACTTTGGCAGCTGCTACCTGCTCCTTCACATGGTGTAACTCCTCAACCTTTTTCTTCATCTTTTTACCTTCCTCATGCAAATGCAAGTACTGCTATAGCTCAGAATTATACATCTCTTCCGATGACCAGTTTCCCATGATTTCGTTTCATGTTGACACTCCCATGATGACACTTCATGAAAGTCACTGAAAAAACACCTACCTTGGAGGATCCATATATTTAGTTTTGTAACTTATTTTGACCTCATTTGTACATCCTTGGAAAGGTATCTGAGTCAGATAAAACTTTATAGAAGACACCAAAGTCTGAAAATGCCCAAAAGTACCCTAAAAATGATATTTTTTTATGTATACATGAGTTTCCTTAAGGAAACTCGCGTATTGTACGCGACTTGTTATATATAATAATTGTGTATGCCCTAAATACTAGACTATGTACATTGTAACCCGTGTCTACCTCCTGCATATGGAACTGTTGTCTCCACAACCCGTGTATTCCTCCTATATATTGTTGGCAAGGGATTTGGGGTAAGCGAGTTGCGCAGTGTTGCGGCAGCTGTGCAAGCTCATGTGATACTGCACAGGGGCAGATCGATGCGATAAGCGGAAGAATAACCACTTTTTTAATATTTATGTATATTTTGACCAAGTTTTGTTGCAATAGGTAAGTAACGGTTAGAAGTCAGTTAGTACTGGACCCTCAAGGTAAAGGTGTAAGCTTATTTATAGATCTATCTTTGAGGAGATCTGGGTGTGATTCTATGAGATAAGATCTGGTGCGATTTGTTTTATGGAGAATTTTTTGTCTTAACTGTGATTTTATCCATGTTTCTTCCTGATGTATGCAGTCTCTGGTTTTGGAAAAGAATTGTGTAATGTGGTACATTTGCGCAAGGTTAATATGATGCGGTAAGTATGGCTCAATTATTATATGTTGTTATAGATTTGTTATAATGCTACGACTATGTTTCATTACAATGGCATAATATATATGCAATTCAGTCTCTTTCTGATATGTCGATGTGATATGTTGCTTTTTTGTTGATGCAATCTATTTTTCTGTAACTATTTGATGCGTTGTGAGTAATAATGTTCCCTGAATAATGTTGCAATATTGTGATAGTGTGTGAGGATGCAATGATTGTAAAAGTTATGGTGTCCCTCCATCGGATCCCCATATCCTCCTTTCCCACTGTCGGAAACTTGGTTCTGACAGCTCTCCCTTGAACGCCTCAGGTGAGACCTCGTCTGCTCTACAAATGTTGCTAGGCAGGGTAAAAGATATCTAGGCTAGTACTTAGGGAGGTTGTGCTATAGGACATCGATAGAGTGGGAACCCCTGTCGACAAAGCTTTGTTGGTGGTTTTTTCTAAGAAATGGTTCCATTGTCGGGACCGAGTTGCAAATAAGAGGGGGATATGTTCTGGCATCTGAATCAATCAGAGATCGAGGGATGGTTTGATATGAATTTGTGGTAGTTTGTTGAAGCTAAAAACCAGAATCCTAAGCTGTCAATGATCAAATGGTTGGATAGATGTATCCACGATGGTCCCCATGAATGGTTCTTTTGTGAATTTCTTGTACTCTTGCATGAATGGTTGGCAAAGTTCGCTAAGCAAAAGAAAAACTTTCAAGGAGGAGAGCCAACATCTTGGACCCTAGAATTGATCCAGGAGCCGCAAGAAACCAACAACAAGGCATCGTGAGTAGTCGAGGTATGGTTGGATAGTATCTTAGAAGGATACATCACTAAGTTTTCCATTGATACCGATAAATCTTTCAGTGAAGCATAAAGGGAGTTTTTCAGTGGACCACGTGGAAGATTCTTATTGTCGCTACAACTATCGATTAAGAAACTAGTATGTGAAAAGGGTATCCTAAAGATGGACCAAGAGTAGTGGAACTCTGGTGTGCGGGGGATGTAGGCACTACGATAGAAAGGGGGGAAATGCATAAGGAAGTAAGGGTTATATGGGCATGAGTTCGAATGAGAATGTAAAGGTCACCGAAGAAACAAGTGGTTATATGACGGTAGGAGGAAGGTTTCGAGAAAAGAGGTAGAGGACAGGAGAAGGTCCTGCTGAATTCGAAGTGCAATACCCTAAAGAAAAACAACATAGGATGAAGCAGATTTTTTGTGACAATGAGGACATACAATTTGAGGCTATTCCCGAAAGAACGATAGGATCGAACCCCAACAGTAACCTGTCTACTCCTCTGAGCACTACTCCACCACAAGGAAGAAATGTGCATTCTACATCGACTTGATCGACACATCAGCAACAATCTAGTAATAGAGAATCAGTAGGAGGAAGAAGGTCCAGAATGGCAGGAGATGAAATGAAGTTGCTGATATTCAATGGAAATGTCACTGACGATCCAGAGTAGTACTGGTTCTTATGTGAAGCGATATGGACTACTCGACAAACTATCTATGATGATTTCAAGAAAACGCAGCTAGCCACTACTCTAAAGGGACATGCGTTGGAATGGTTTATGAGATTCACACGAGTGCCTTAGGGAGGTACTACAAAAACACTGAACAAGATCAAAACACGGATATTTGAGGAATTTAAGCTGAAATGAGAAGTTCAGTACATTACTGATTTAAAAGAGATCAAACAATTCCTCAATGAAATGATTTGGGATTTTTATCAGCAATTTAAGACATTGATGGCATGGGTTAGTTTTTAGATGAGCGACGTTCAACATAAAGAATGGTTTATTGCGGCGCTTCTCCCTCATATCCGACAATCATTAATGCAACAAAAGATTGTGACGCAGAGAAAGGCTCTAGAGACCACGATGAAATTGGAGGCATCACCAGTAGGGGAAACCACTATTGGAATGAATCAGATTTAGGCTCAATTGGCCAATTTGACACTACAATTGCAAGACATCAAAAAGGCAAAGGAAGATCGCGATGTTCTTTGGTGCACCCATTCCCATGCAAGTGGACATACCAAGGATACCTGCTCAACGTTTTGGAATTATTTTGTATTCGGGATCCCCCAATCCGTTGAGTGGTGTTGTTCCACCATGGTGTCGCATTTATCAGGTTTATGGTAATTAACACGAGAACTGTGATTACATGCAGAAGATGGTTACCAAAGAAGAAAATTTGTACTAGACATTTTGTTGGTCAGTTGGACATGACGACAAAAATTGTCGCGCTTATGATTTTCTATAAGAAAGGACATATGATTCCTACTATGTGAAACGGGAGAACCCCCAGAGAACACAATGATATCTGCAAATAGTACAAACAGCGGCACAGGTACCATATACACTACTTCCTCCATTGCAGTTTGTCCCTGCGCAACCACAACAATAGTTTATAGCACAGATGCAATTCACACCACAACCACAAATGGTGGTACAACCATAGTATAACCAGGAACCGCAACTACAGCATAATCGGCCACAATATGTTCAAGCTGCGCACTATGTCCAGCAACAACCTACCCACCACAACAAAAAATGGCCCAACCGCAATTTCAGTAAGGAGGAGTCCGAGGAGGATTCTGTAAAGGATTCAGAGGTCAAGGAGGAGGATTTGGCTAAGGCAGAGGATTTGGTCTAGGCAGAGGATGACGTTGTGAATCAATCTAGTGCTACACCTCCAAGGTATTTTTGAATTACCAAAGGGAGTGCCATCATGCGCAGTGCACATACTGCGGAGCCAGCGATCACAATGTTGAAAGTTTCCCTCAACTAATTGCAAAATGACAGGCAAGAAAAATTTCTCAGTTACAAAATGCACAAAAACATAATCAGCCTTCATTCCAAGTACAGAACTAGCCGATAATGTAGAACTAGGTCCCACCGCAGACTCAGAATCCGAACCTGCCTTAGACACATAACCAATCGATGAATCAACCATTGAATTAGAATCTTCCTTTGAACTTGAACCAGGGATCGATAGTTTCCACTATCTAGGCCAAGGCACGAATGAAGGATGTCAACGTTGGTATTGTCACTTGCGCTGGTGCGACAAATGGAGATGATGGACCACGGCTACAAGTTTGGCTCACTGGTAAGAATAATGTTGCATTTGATATTGTGATAGAGAAAGATACCTTCTTTTACGCAAAGAATGTAATCAAAAGAAATATGGGTAAGTTACTAATTATTGATATGCCTTCCGGTTTTGACCCCTCCATAGAAGCAGGACCATCGCGGAAGCATGGTACTATACACAAGTTTTTTGATAGTTTTTTATCACTGGCAAGGGAATCAGACGCCCTTGTCGAGCTTGAGACATTATTGCAAGTTTTTTGATAGTTTTATATCACTGGAAAGGGACTCAGATGCCGTTGTCAAGTTCTATGTCCTATGACTCTGAAGATGCTCTAGAAAATTGGCAGAATCAATTGCATGAAATATCATTAAAAAAATCTAGGTTGATTACATAGTCTCTTTGACATGTTGTGACTGAGACAATCGATTTGCCTATTTATGAAGGACTTCCAGGGCTATCAGAGTTCTTTTAGGTATTTGAAGAGAAGGTGTTTGAATTGCAAAGGATACTAGCTCTTGATGTACCACTAAAGGATACTCCGGATCAATGGTGGGCGATTGTTGTAATATCACAGATCACATAAGGTTACCAATAATACATACTAAAACATATATATCTATAAATCAGAGACAGGAGACAAGAACAGATAGGAAAACATATTATATTATTGCAATAATTTCATACAAGGCAGAGAACTGAACTGAGTTCTCGTTTGGCTCAACAACCTAATATATACAATTTACAAACAGTTACAAAATAACTACCTATCGGTTCGGTGAACCGACACAACTTTTAGTTAGTCGACTTAAACTTCTAGTTTAGTCGACCGACCGACTTAGTTGGCTGATTGACTAAGTCGGCCTATCGACTTAGTCGGTCGATCGACTAAGTCGGTCTTAGTTCAAGTCGACTTTGTCGACTTGCTCCTCTCTACATCTCCCCCACGAACAAAACGTTTCTTCGTCCCAAAGAAACAGGGAGGTACAAAGTGATGTTTGTTGAATGCTATTGTGGTGGACTGTGCAGACGGATGGAGATCTTGACAATGGCCGGAGCTGTGATTGCAAGGTGATGCTGAAAATCCATCCAACTCTGCAAATCTTTCTGGATGTCGATCGTTAATGTAGTTAATCTTGACAGGATCGACATCTTTTCGGAGAGTGGGACTTCCGTGATTTTCTCCATGTTGGGGCCCAATATCTGGCTCTGTTCTTCAGCTGTGTCAATGAGTCTTTTCATCTGTGGGCAGATGATGTCGACTTTCTCTAAGTTTGGAAGAGCCTGTTGCACCCACTGATGTGCTTCCCGTTCCAACTTCTGCAGCTTGTTGGTCTCCAGCACTATTTGTTCTTCTATTGTCTGCCTGAGTGCTGCCTCTGTCGTCTTCCTTCCCTCCAAAGCCTGAATTCCTTGACAAGTCTGCCGTGTCTACTGATAGACCTGCCCATAGTGAGTAGGCCAATCTCTTAAGACTTCTTCAGTGACGACAGACTCCTCCATATGGTCTTGTAGCACTTTGTATGCCTCTGAAAAGGTAGTGTGCTGTGCCAGTAGAAGTCGAGCAGTCTCTTCCTTCTGTTCTTCTTTCGTCTCTTGGAGATGTGCCTGGATGTTCGACACGATGCTCTCAAAAAGATGATATGCTCGTTTAAGCAGTCTATCTGTGTCAACTTCGACAGGTCTTGGAATGATGGACTGAGCTAGGGTCCTGTACTTGTCGAGAAATTTGACTTGTTCTGTATTTTTGTCGGTGAGCTTTTTTGTTTTTTGTGTAGTCCTTGTCTTTGCTTCCTTGGCCAAAGTCTTGAGGAGTTGGACGACTTCTGTGTCGGTCAACGCATTTTCATCCCTTAAGCTAATCCAAATGTTGGAGGTTTTGGTATGAGGCTCTTTCTTTTTCTTGTGCTTTTGTGCCTCTGCCTCATGGGTACCTACAACAGTTGAGGGGGGGCCTGTGGTTGCTGGGATCGAAGTTCATGGTTTTTCTGGATGGGGGGTTGGTATGACCACTTCTGGCTGTGAGGATGTAGTTGGTTGTGAAAGGTCTGGCTGTGAATCTGGGGGTGGTGGGGGTGGTGGTGGCAGTGGTGATGGAGTGGGGGAATGGTCAGGGGTAATAGGTTTGTCGTAAGTGCGTTGTGGACTTTCGCCGAGAGTTATATCTACTTCCGTTGGTGTAGTGCTGGGGAGTTCGGTCTGGGGTTGGGATTTAATGTGTTCAATGGTAGACTTCACATGGCCAATTATGTCGCCTTCTTGGTCAGATCGAGTGAAGGTCGATGTAAGGTGTGCAATTACCTGGGGGTTTGTCCTGCTGCCGGTACAAAGAGGGGTCTTTGTGTGAATTTTCTAAGCCAACTAAAACAGCTCAGGCAGCATCTCAAAGAAATCTTTGAGTTCTGTGTCTTTGTTGACTTTTTCTTTCACGGACTCTGGTATCCTGCTTTTGTATAAGTCGAGGGGACTGACCGACTGCTGTGCCGATGCTTACTCGACTCATTAGAGGAAATTTCAACTCAAAATGGGCCTTTTAACTTTTATTCAAATTCCATGTCATCATGTGTTAGCCAATGAAATTGCTTTAAATTTGAAATACCGTATAGGTATTAAACACTTTTTTAATATAAATTTGGGGATAGGTATCATAAAAAAAACTACATTTTTTTGTTTGTATTTTTGACATATCTCCCCGTGTTTTTACTCAAATTTCGATCGGGAGATCTCGTTGGATGCGGAATTAAATTCCGCATCCAACGAGTACCCACTCGGCATACTTTTGATGGACCCCGCTACCCCAAAAACAAAAAAAAAGTAGTTTTTTTCTTTTCTTCATCCAAAATTAATAAATATTATTCTATTATTTTAGCTATTATTTTATTAGTTCATTTTAGGAGGCCCACTTTGAGTTTAAATTTCCTATAATGACTGGTGTCAGTGATGGAGGTGGAGGGGTCGACACAAGATCGATGACGTCTTCAGGTGTCGTCATTGTTTTTGCCTTCTTGGGTCGACCTTCAGGGGCTCCTGCTTCAAGAAACTATTGAAACTGAGTTTCCATTGGTACTTTGTTTGTGGCAGCATCCTCTACAATGTTGACGGCCGTAGCTACTAGCTCTTCTTCATCATCAGATGACTCAACAATGATAAGTTTGCGCTTACCTTTGCCTTGTTGTACATTTTGGGCTTTGATTTTCCTTCTGGCAGCAACTATCTCAATGGCCAGTTTCTTGATGATGCCTTGTGATAAAGCATACTCAGGCTCGTCTGCCTCGATTTCACCCGTCGGTACCTGAGTTGGGTAACACTTGCTGGAGCCGGGGGAGTTGTTTGCTGTGGTGGTTGTGGCCATGGTTCTGTCGGCTGAGGGTTGTCTCTCTTGGCAGTTGGAGGCTTGATGATTATCTGTACCCGACCAGTGGGCTCGACCGGGGTGTCTTCCAACACAAACATACTTATGTAGAGGTTGAGCTCGTAGTATTCCTCTTTCTCCTAGTCGGTGAGTGCCTCTATGATTGAAAAGTAGATCTATTTTGCTGCCTCAGGTATTAGTATTTTTTTTCTGTGCCTATTGGGTCAACTCTCGGAAGACCTGGTGGACAGACGGATAGTAGTCGAGAGCCTGGGCCTTGGGGTCCTAACCCTGCATATACCAGACCGATGTATGGTCGAGCTCCAACTGTATATGGAAGTTCGCTGGTAGATTTCATCGGATGTTTTGAGGCACCCTCCATCTAGTTGTGCGAACTTTCAACTGCTGAAACCAGTTTTCCAAAAAAACTTTCCCCTGTCCTAGCTCATGCGGGGTTCCTTTTTGGGAGAAGGGTTTAAACCTGTTCATGTCGAACTTTGTTGGCTCCTGGAAGACTCGACTACCTTTTAGACAGATGTGATACATAACGAGCCAGAGAATAAGGGAGGGAAACTTGATGATTCGTCCCGTCTCTTGGCAGCGATCGCAGACGGTTTTGATCATGTCGGTGACATAATCTCCCCATCTGTAGATTCGACCGTCAGCTGCAATTGTGTCGATGGCCTCCAGCATTTCTAGTTTGAGGTCGCTGCCCCGACCAGCCAATGTAAGTGTGATTGCAATTATTTTAGCGACAATTTGTGGCGTTCGTGTCACAATATGCCCGATCATCAACCCTTTCAAGTTTTTCTCGGACGGTGAGCCTGTAAGCTCTTAGACCAACCCTTCCTTGATCCCAATTGGCACAGGTTTGCTTGGTTAGATAGACCAGTAAGTTTGGAGATGACATCCCTGGTGATGTCGATCGGCTCGTTGAAGTAGAATCGACCATTGTGGTATCGACTGATAATGAATTTTACGGACGCTTCTTTTGTTCCACCAAAGCTTGCCATCAGGGGTGCATTGGGATAGTTAAATATGGTGCTCTTTCAGATTTTTTCAGCGGCCTGCATCATTTTCTTGTCGACGAAGGCCTATTCTTGGATCTCGGTCCAGAGTTTCTGCCATTGGCCCTCCTGCACTTTGGCGTTTTTGATGTTTTTGAGCATGCGGTCCAAGGGTGTATCCTCAGCCTATAGCTCTTTGCCTTTGGTCGATGCTCGGGTTAGCTTGGGAGCCATGGGGTTGGATTGGTCGAGGTTATGATAGGGTTCATGGGTTTTGGTTGACTGAGGATTCGGATGCTCTATTTGTGAAGGGTGTGGTGAATGAACCTTGGGTGGTCGATTATTTATAGACGATGGTGTGATTGTGTGTGGAAATGGATGTATTAATGGTGGACATGACATTCCAGCTTTAATACTTGAGTGTGTACTAATGCTGGCTTTCCTTCAACGCTCGAGGTCATAAATGCGCAATGGGACTTTCGAGGTCGTCGACCTGTGTCGATGCTGAGAATGGTCGACCAGACTGGTTGATGAAGATGGTTAGAGGTGATGATGTCGGTTGTCGAAGTAGTGAGTTCCTGTCATGTTTTGTTGTGTTGGGTGTATTACTTTGTTTTTGGATTTTTTAGCTTTTTATGGGTTTTGATTGACTGTTAAGGTCGTTATATGATTTTTTTTCAGTTTTTGTCACATTTGAGTCAGGCTCCATTAACGAGCTTCCAAAATACTAGACCCTCCAATGTTTTTAGTCGGACTGAACCATTGGGGTGTATCTCTTCGACAAGGTAAGGTCCCATCCATTTTGTGTGGAGTTTCTTGGGTTTTCCTTTGACTCGACTATTATAGAGTAAGGCAAGGTCTCCGACCGACAGGTTTTTGTTTTTGATGTTGCGGTCGTGCCATGCTTTCTGCTGTTGCTTGTGCATCTCTTGGCGTTGTATTGCTATGAGTCTGTGTTCTTCCAGGTTGCTGAGTTGAAAGAGTCGGTCCTTTCTTGCATGTTGTACATCGACATGTAGTAGTTGTGCAATAATAGGTGTCTGCTGTCGAAAATGTAGGGGGACGACTGCTTGTTGCCCGTAGACTAGTCGAAAGGGGGTTTGGTCAGTTGACCGTTTATAGGCTGTCCTATATGCCCAAAGGACCACAGGGATTTTCTCATCCCAGTCGTCTTTGTCGGTACTACATATTTTGGTTAACCCTTTTGTCAATGTTTTATTGAAAGCTTCAATCGTGAAATTCGACTGAGGGTGATACGTTGTACTCCGTCGATGGTCGATGTGGAATTGGTCGGTCAAATTTTTTAAAGTTGTTGTTGATAAAGTGTGTCCCTTGGTCTCTAATCAATGTTAGTGGACATCCGAATCGAGTGATGATGTTCTCGTAGATAAACTTAGAAGCTACCTCACTTGAGCATGTATCGACGGGTTCAGCTTCTGCCCATTTAGTGACATATTCTACTGCAGTGATAATATATCGTGCACCTGATCATTTGGTTGGGATAGGAAATGTTCCTATGAAGTCTATAGCCCAGATTTAAAATGTGAGACTAGGGTTTAAAGATATCAAGGGAATTTCGGTGCTCGGTAGAGGTCGACCAAGTCATTGATATCTATCACATCGACTAACAAAGTTTTTGCAATCTCCGTGGATCGTCGGCCACCATAATCCTGACTGTTGGATTTTATTTGCACTTGTGTCTACTTGGAAATGTCCTCTTACAGGTCCATAGTGTGCTTCATGCATGATTTGGTCTCACTCATGGTCGATTACACACCTTCTGAGAATGTCATCTAACCCCATTTTGTACAGAAATCCATTGATGAGGCTGTAAGGTGTAGCTTTCATAGCTAAGATTTGGTTTTTCTTGGTGTTCAGACCTTCTGGTGCCTGACTTGTCTCTAAGAACTGAGCTATTTCTTTGAGTTCTGCTGGCACTGCTTCTATGCGAAATAAATGTGCATCCGGCAAGTCGTCGTTGACTCCGGTCGGTTCCTCTCCTATGTCTATGCAGGATAGATGGTCGGGCTCATCATTTAGTTTTCTTGGTCGGACAACAACTTCAAACTCGAATTCTTGAAAGAGAAGTATCCAACGAAAAATTATCCCATGATAAAGTGGTTGATTGACAAGGTACTTCAAGGCTTGATGGTCAATATAAAATGTGAAGGGATTTGCTAAAAGGTAATGTCGATATTTTTGGATGGCAAAGACCATACCTAGAGCTTCCCTTTCGGTGGTCGAATAGTTTCTTTCAGCCTTATTTAATTTTAGACTGCTGTAAACTATATGGTAATCCATCCCATCATCCCCTGGTTGAGTTAGGATTGCTCCAATTGCTATTCCTGATGGATCGATATGCACATGAAATTTGGTTTACCAATTTGGAAATTTGATTATGGGGGCTTCGACCAGTTTTCTTTTCAGTTTGTCGAAGGAGATTTGGCATTCCTGTGTCCACTTGAACTCTTGATCTTCTTTTAGTAGTTCTTCTAGAGGGTAGGTCATATCTGAATAGTGTCTTATGAATTTTCTATAATAGCCTGTATGGCCAAGTAACACCCTGACTTGTTTGGGGTTTACTGGTGGTTTCAGGTCAAGGATAATTTTAATTTTTGCAAAGTCGACCTTGATACCATATTTACAGACAATATGCCCTAATAGTATGCCTATGGGAGTCATAAAGATACACTTCTTAATGTTGAGGGAGAGTTGAATCTGTCGACATCTCTCCAGCATAAGTCGGAGCCATTTGCAGTGATATTTTAAGGTGGATTATATGGTCCAGTCATCGAAGTATATTGCCATGGTATTATATATATATTCTTGGAAGGTCTTAACAACAATTTGGGAAAATACTGCAGGGGGATTCTTTAACCCAAAAGGCATAAATCTGTAAGCAAAGGAACCAAATTCACAGACAAACGTTGTCTTCTTTTGATCTTCCTTTTCTATTGGGACTTGGTTATAGCCTGAGAAGCCATCTATAAATGAATAACATTCATGGCCTGCAACTTCATTTAAGATTTCATCAGCATAGGGGGTGGGGAATGGATCTGTCAATGTTACTTTGTTAAGCTCCCTAAAGTCGACACAAATTCTTAACCTTGTCGGTTCATGTTTCTTGGGATGTATGACCATGGGACTTTCCCATTCAGATTGGTCGATAGGGTAAATGATCCCTGCTGCTAACATGTTGTCGATTTCCTTTTTAACTATTTCCTTGTACTTGTGAGCTAGTTTATAAGGTCGTTTCTTGACAGGTCGGACATCAGGTTGAGTATCTATTTTCATTTCTCCCATTTCCTGTACTAATCCTTTTAAGTATTTATAGTCCCTTGCAAATACATCTTGTAAATCTCTAAGTAAGTTCACTATTTCGGTGGTCTGTTGTTCGTTCCAGTACTCACCAATCTTGGCTATTTTTGGTCGGTCGTCATTTGAAATGTCAACCTCTTTAGTTTTCACTTTGGCATCTAGCCACTCTGGTGCTTTAGCTTCGTTGATCGGCCGACTTCCTTCTTTGAACTATGAGAATGTAACAGGAAAGTCAGCTATAGTCATTCTGTCAAGATCTGGTTTGTCGGTGGTCTCGACTTTCAAGATTGAATGGATAGGTTTTGTTGTTTCAATATGGTCGGGTTTCCATCTGAAGCTCTTTCCTTCTATGTGTTCATTTTCTAAGTGTAAACGGGTTTCCTATGGTCTGGATTCATTTTTTTATATTGTTACAGTCCTTGATTTGTCGGTGGTTCTGGGAGGGTTGTTTTTCGGTCGGTTGGAGAAATTGTTTGATTTGATGTGCTGTCTTGGACAGTTTTTCATTTTGAGGTATGAACTGGAAGTCTTTGATAAAATTTTCCTTGATTTCATGCCAAAAGAATGTTTCTCCTCTAGCTTCCTCCATCTTATACCATGTATTGGGTAATTCTTCTAGGGTTGAAGGGAACAAATGGGGCCAGGCTCGCTCGTCTTTGTAGCCAAGTTTTCTCCACTCCGTTTCATGAGTCTTAATGTGTTCTTATGGATTTTGACCTTGTGTAAAGATATGGATTTGGGATTTTTGGGTTAACGTTCTTCCATCAAAATGTTCGACAAAGAAAGTCGAAGCAGTTTTCCAGGTCTGTAGTTTTGTCCTATGGGTATCCCACCATCTAGCTGCTTGACCTGTAAACGTTTCCACTAAGCTTTGAAGTCGACCATGTTCTCCAATATTTTTAGATACTTGTTCAATATGCATGACTAGGGATTCCCTCTCCTTATACCTGGGTAGTTGTGTAGTGTTTAAGTTGGTTGGTTGTAAGGTAGGGCATTCCCTTACTTTCTTTTCAAATATTTTGGGGATAATGGATACTATGAAGCACTGTCGAGTGGGTTTTTTTTGTAATTTTTGTATAGACCAGCACCCTCTTGCTTGTGTTTCATAATTTTCCATCTCCCAGTCATACAATTCAGCATCTGAGTTATAACCAATTGAGTCTTGGTTACCTAAGTAAAGTTCTCCATGGATGTTCGGCTCTGTGTAGTCCGTATTGTTGTGGATCTAGTAAAGTTGTCTGACATTGACTTCCTCATAAATAGGTTCTGTCCAAGGTTCTCCTTGGGATGGATGAATGGGTACAATGACTTTTTGACCATTTCCTTTTAGCTTGATTCGTTCCTTGTCTAAGGATATGGAGGCTTTCATCTTCCATCCCCAAGGTCAACAGACTAGCGCAGGGAATGAACTAGATCCCTCTTTTGGGTGAATAATTTCAAAATCAACCTTGGTAGAAATTCCTTTAATGGTCATGTTGACATTTTTCCAAACCCCAATGGGTTCAATGAGGCCTTGGTCGGTGAGTTTTAGGTAAATACCTGACTCGTAGAGTCGAGGTCTTCCCATCTTTTCCCATGTATCCCGGGTCATGATATTTACCTGAGACCCGAAGTCAAGCACTACTTGTAGGACGTGGTAACCTTCGATTTCCAAGTCGACAAGTGGGTCGACATCATTTTTTTCTTTTTGGTTTAGGCTGCAGATGTTCTTAGTTTGTTTTTCGAGGTTAGTACTTTTTATTTGATGCAATAAATCAATGAACTGGGCTACGAATTTGTCTGTTTGAGTGAGATAGATTAATTGCTGTATTGTGTTAGGTCGACTGCTAACAAGGTCTTCTTGTTGTGCAATGTCGTGAAATATGTGGGTTGCCTCTTGATATGTGTGTTTTTTCTTTATAGGGTCGGGATAAACATTTGTGTCTTTAATCTTGCTAATTTGGGGGTTATTAGGCCCTGTTTTGTGCCTTGTTGTGTAAAAATATATAAATTCTTAGTAGTTAGTACATCATGCTTTTGTACACAAGACAAGACATTAACATTTTTCTTCGTATTGATTTTCTCTAACATAGTAGGAAAATCCTCAAGGGAGTGATCACCTACTCCACAGTGTGTATAGAATTTAAGATTAGTTCTGTCCTTGTATGGACAATCTGTGTACCGGTGACCTTCTTTGTAGCATGTGAAGCACTAGGTGGGTTGACGCGTTCGTATGTCATGATTCCCAGGGAATCGACCTCTTCCTCCATAACCCTGATGTCGGTTGTCGTACCGGCGCTCATATCATCGACCATCATATCTTTGTCCATTCTGGTTGTTTGTACTGTTTTTCTCGTTGTTTTGCGCTACTGCATTCGTTTGGTAGACCGCTTGATAGTTCTGTCAGTTCTTAAGGTTTAATTGAAAGTCGGCCGTGTTGTGACTTTTGGTCTTACAGATGGTGCACCAGGAAGCCTTTCCGTTCTTCATGTTAAACGGACAATATTTCGTAGAATGATCTCCATGTTCCTGGAAAATGTCGCAAAATGATTTGGTTTGTACAAAGCGAACGTCTTGTCGGCTATATTCGTGTCAACAATTATCTTTCGAATGACCGGTCGTCGAGTAGTTGGTACACCAGATTTCCTGATTCTTGAGGGTTAGTTCCTTCAAAGAATTTTGAATGTTCTCAAGCTGTTCCTCTAATCTGTGGTTCGTAGGGTAAGCAGGTATGTCTTCATCCATCTCGACCTGCAGAGATTTTGTTATCGCGTATTCATACGTTTTGAATGTATCCAGACTGATATGTCAGCGTACTTTCTACGATAATCCTGCAAGGAACCATTGAATTAGTAATTGTTCATCAATAACGTAATCTAGCTGGCTTAGTAGGTCCTTCCAATGTTTGTCGTAGTCGCGGACTGTCTCCCCTGGCTTTTGTGACGTCATTTTAAGCTTTTTCGCGGCCAAGTGCTTGGCATCTAGGGTTTTGAAGAATGATAAGAACTGCGCCTTAATATCAGCTTTCGTCGCTCTGGGTTTCCTTTCCAAAAATTTCATGTACCATGTTAAGGCCCTTTTCCTTAAGGCTCCGGCGAACTGTGCCATTTGTCGGTCTTCATCTGTTACCTGGTTTGCTTCCCAGGTCAACTCGCAGATGAACCAATGTTGTCTGGGGTCTTCATCTCCCTTGTAGAGAGGAATGTGAGCCGATCCGTGACCCATGTCTGAATCACTTTCACTGCTCTCAGAAGTTGGAAGAGGTGGAGGTGTGGGTGGTGGTGAAAGTGGTCGGGTTATTGATGTAGTCGGGCCTGTGGAATTTTGGTTGACAGATCTTGAGCTCTCGTCGGTTGTCGAGTTGTCATCGACTTGCAGTCGGTTGATGTCGACTTCGGCTGTCGATGGTCCACTACAACTTTGTGTTCGCAGGTCTTCTTGGTCAATTTCTTCTAAAGCTGTACTTGGCGGGGGGAGTGCTCCTTCATGTGTCGGTAAGAGCAAGTGGATACTTCGGAGGGAGGGTGTCGCCTGAAACGTCACCCAGTTTCTTTCGAGCGGTCGACGTATAATAAGGTGTCGACCCATGTACGTTTCATCGCCTAGTCGGCTCCATATACTGAAGTCACCAGCTCGTAGTCGAAGGTCATCTTCGACAATAGTCTGTATTCTAGTACGCGGATTTGTTGGGGAAAGGGTTATCCCATCATTGGGAGCTGTTATTTGGAGAGCTTCTGGCTGCTCTATCCACACTTCTTCCTCCTTAGGGGATGCCTCTTGCTCCATGCCCTCTTCCTGTTGGTCATGACCCGACTCTGGCGGATTCTCTTCACGGTCGTTCTCCCTAGGGTTTTGTCCACTGTGCATCCCTGCGGCTCTTTCACAT
This sequence comes from Pseudotsuga menziesii, assembly GCA_001517045.1. Taxonomy (NCBI): domain Eukaryota; kingdom Viridiplantae; phylum Streptophyta; class Pinopsida; order Pinales; family Pinaceae; genus Pseudotsuga; species Pseudotsuga menziesii. The sequence goes on along the minus strand of LPNX011114248.1, from coordinate 555,668 downwards.
CTTGCTTCCCTTCTTTGTTGTCTTTCGTCCCTTTCTTGTTTCTGAATGTCCAACATACTTTCATACAATACTATTTTCTTAAGGTCCTCTTCGGTTGAATTTTCATTACTGGTGACGGTTATACAGTTTAGGACGACTAGGATCCACTATATGCTACCTCTGACACATGACCAGCTACCCCCCCATAGCCTACCCGATGCTTTTAGAGAGCCTGGGTAGTTCGATTTATTTGCTTAGGAAGTATTCCCACTCCCTTTCTGCAATGAATTTCTCCCACTTCCTTTGCTTCTCTGCCCAGTTGGTATTTGATGGCTGTTCACACAACGGTGGACGAGGTTCCACGATGTGGCCTACTCCACTCTCTATCAAGAATTTGAACAGCAAGGTCGGTAGGGAACATAAAAATTGTTCGGTGAAATCTGTGCAAAATTTTTCTTTGACAGTTTCCACAGAAGTTTTTTCTTTGATTGCTTACTCCTCACAGAAGTCGTCGGTGATTTTCTCAAACCACTTCGACAAATTTGTTCAGCCTCCTCGGATCAGTTTTTCTAGCAACTGTTGTTCTTTAGTCGCGTTCGGCTTTCTCATCCAGAAGTTGCTTCAAGAGTTGTGGCATTGATTCGACAAATTTTTCATGTGTCTCTATGAAAAATATTTCTTTGGCTTCAGCGACTGTTAATCTGTTCCTTCTTGCGTAATTTTGCAAGTAGTTCGCAATTTTACGGTCCCACCAGTCCTTAATCTCCTGTTCAGGTATCATATGTGATCATATATTTCAGACATGTACTACCGGAAACGGAACCAATGTTGTAATATCACAAGATCACATAAGGTTACCAATAATAAATACTAAAACATATATATCTATAAATCAGAGACAGGAGACAAGAACCGATAGGAAAACATATTATATTATTGCAATGAGTTCATACAAGGTAGAGAACTAAACTGAGTTCTCGTTTGGCTCAACAGCCTAATATATACAATTTACAAACAGTTACAAAATAACTACCTGTCGATTTGGTGAACCAACACGACTTTTAGTTAGCTGACTTAATATTCTAGTTTAGTTGGCTGACCGACTTAGTCGGCTGATCAACTAAGTCGGCCTATCGGCTTAGTCGGTCGATCGAATAAGTCGGTCTTCGTTCAAGTCGACTTTGTCGACTTGCTCCTTTCTACAGCGATACACAAATGGACGATCCATGACTAAGAGCAATGCCATAGATTGATGATGGTCCACTTTGGTGATGTAGAGGTCTATCATGCTGGGAGATATGACGGACCAAATGACCCCACCAGTCATTTGATTGAGTGTTAGACATTATGGAAATCGTGACCCAGAGATGAGTGGGTTCATGCTTTTGTTCATACTCTAGAAGAGATGCCAAGATCCTGGTATGTGGGAGCAGAATTACGCAGATCCATTACCACTTGGAAGAAGTTGTTGGTTTTCTTTGTGCAAACATTTAGTGTTATAGAGAGAAATTCCTACGGCTTGGGGTACCACAACAGAAAACTTAATTCCAGAAATCAATCCTTTCCTATATGCAAGAGAAACCAAATATCTAACACTAAAGGATCTCAATTCGTACCTTATTCCGGACAGTTGACGTAGATCCCCGTTGAGCTTTCCAACTCCAGCTTGTATTGATAAATTCCTATCTCAACACTCAACAAACAAGACAAGAATTCTATATATAATTGTGTTAGACCTACTCTAGCATATATAATCAGTAACATATAAGCATTTAAAAGCATCCATGGATCAAATACTCATTTAAATACACATTATTGGATAGGAAAAGATATTTCTATTGATATAAAACAGAGATTACAGTAGTGACAACCTTTGTCTACACGTCTACGAATCGGAGAAACTGAGTCCCCCACTTGGGCCTCCACCACTTCAATCCTCCATCTCTTGATAGCAAGCTCACAATCAAAAGGAAAGCTTGGGAAGAACACAAAGTGCTTTAAGGGACAAAGGGATGCAGACTCAAGTATAAGCTTTGACAAAAATGGACTATAGTTTTCTTGCTCTTCAATTCCTCCCCTTTCAATGTATCCAAAGGGTTCCTTATATAGTGCTTCAATAGGGTAATGGAAGGTCAAATATGAGCAATCTCAAGGCATATGGAAGGCCAAGATACAAGTGACTCGGATCCACATCAAGGAAAACTCTAAAATCATTTGTCCTTTTGCACACATCCTGATGTACACGGGTTTAAGGGTCAAATCCACGCATATACACAAGAAAGGGATTAAAAGTTGTGTATAGCAATTATTGCATGTTTTTAGGGATGATCTTGAAAACATCAAAGGTACAAAAATGGTCCATGGGGTCTAAAGAGTCTACAGAGGGACAAGGAAGGCCATAAAGGTGTGATCCACCTTGTGTGGTAAAATTAGTTGTAATAGATGCCCCCTAATGTGTGAGGTTAGAGGGGTCGTACAATGGACGAAATACATTATAAGTCCATCCCAGAAGTGGAGTGATGAAGAACCCAGTGGAAGAAACAACCATCCAATCAGTACAATACAATGATCAAACTCTGCACATGATTGCAAGTAGATGTAGCAGTCCCTGATACATAAGAGTACAATGGTCATGAATAGGCATGATACAAAATATGACATGTGTGGTCATTGCCACATACAATATAGATAGCTCAGGATATCCATGATGAAGATATACACAGGATCATGATCTCCATGAAAGATGAAGATATATAATGGATCAAGATCTCCATAATTGATGGAAATATCTGACACTAGTACAAAAGCGCGGATTTTTCCATGGGGTTTTCCACGTTTCTTACCTTTTGGTGTAAAATTCGATGTAACAGGAATGAGGTGTTACTGTATCCATGCCTAGCCGTCGTTGTATCCACGCCTAGCCATCGCTGTATACATTCCTGGACTCTTAGACGTCGCGGTATCCACACCTAAACTCTTGGACGTCGCTGTATCCATGCCTGACCGTCTCTATAGCGACAGCACCGTCTCTTACTCTTTTCATCTTGACACATTTGATATTTTATGGCTGTCTTTCCTCCTTGACCTAATTGATATTATAATGTGAGGATGTGCATGCATAATAATCCTTATTTATGACTATGAGATGAGGATTATAGAGAAGAGGATGTAAAGATAGGTAATTTTTAAATGTATTTTGGTGGTGACCGTTGAGGACAATTATTGTGAGAAACCACAGATGTATAAAAGGACGGAGGGAGAATAAATCATGATCATGCCACCCATCAAATTGAAAGACTATTCTTGAGCCAACAATTTTTTTTTAAATTTTATTAATAACCATTGTGCAGGTGCTTTGGTCCAAATGTTTTTTCTAACTCATTTTTTCTCCATATCGTGTGCCCAATGACACCTCTCTATAGCATTGCATAAATCAACCTATGTACAGTTTGTGATCTTAGCTACATGCCATTATTTGTATTTGCATGATATCGAGCGTTGTTTATAGTTGTCGTGAGTCCATGATATTCATGCAAGAAATGAAGTCTTGTAGAGGAGGACTCATCAAACTAGCCTTTTGAATCTCATTTTGATGAAAAAAGAGTGGAAATTGGTCGCGAGGTTCACATCGGTAGTAGGAACAAAGTTTTCAGCTTGTTTCGGGCCTAGTAGTAGACTAGTAGTTGTTCTCTGTTGTTATAGTCATAGTCATTGACACATTGCCACACTTTAGATTGCAACCCCATCGAGAGTCAGAGTCACATCTTGATGGCTAGTGCCTCATAGTGATCAGTGATTACTGGTCATCTTGCACAGCTAAGAACTGAGTGCATGACATGAGTGAGTGGGTTATTATAATTTATCAAATTTCCAATATTTTGAATGACAAGATAAAATTTATAGCATAGGAATTTCAATATCTTGAGAAATTTATATGGATGGGTAATTTCAAATGTTTCCATTCTTATGAAATATTGACATAAATTATGCCCTTCTTGATTAGAAGGGTAAACATTAGATTTTAATTTTGTTTTAATGGAAATTTTAACTTTACATTCTAAGAAGGGATAGAACCATTATCCCTTTGAAGGGCTCGAAAGGGTTCAATTTTGAATGTTGTTAGTGTATTTTAACAATTTAACAACACCATATTTGTGTAGTTTAACAATTTGGAATTTGGCGCCAATGTGATAGGCCTCTTTCTAACATTACATTTCACTCAAGCCATAGCTGACCGGGTTCAAGCTATGGCCGTCCCGATTTTTTCCGTGTTCTTCCCTCTGCATGGCATTTTGGCGATCACGGGGCCATACGCTACTGCAATCCAATGAAATATTCATATTATATCTTCGGGATGGATTATTGCCTCTAGCAGCCTCAAAATTGGTTCCCATGGGTTTCACCAGGTGTCAGCCAGCTGCATGCTCAACCCCCTGAGATTATACAGATAAGTTCTAGCTCTAGAGAACTTGACAAGATACTAGAAGGTAAAGTAATTTCTGCAGAACTTGCTTGAGAGTTCTTTGGTTACAAGGATACAGTTGAGTTGCATTGTTATTAATGATGGGATTGGTGGAATTCTTTGTGGGCATTGATAATTGTTTTTTAGGCACATTCCATGATTCTGAGAGTTTGCTCTTTTCTTAACAGGAGGGGTTGAGACTGGATCAATCACAGAGATCTATGGGGAATTTCGTACAGGAAAAACCCAATTATGTCACACTCTCTGCGTTACTTGTCAAGTAAGGTTCTCAGAGGAAAAAATGTGCAGCTGTTATTTTAAAATATGTTTGTATGTTGTAAATTTTATTAATGAAACAGTAGTCCACACCAGCCAAAATCTGGGGCAATATGATAAACCCTTCTAGGCTCTATGCCACATACCCAGCAGCTACTCACATTATAAGAAATCGGCCCAAATCCATTAAACAGTCATTATCATAATGTCCAAAATTAGGGCTCTGGAAGTGTTCTAGAGCAGTTGTATCTATCGTAAATCTGCTAACGGAAGCCTGACTAGGAGACCCATTTCTTGTTTTGTTCCCTATTTATTTTTCTTTTCCATTCCCATCTTGACACTGCATCAGTGTATTACTAATCAATTTCATATGCAAAATATATGCTGGCAAGGGGGGTTCATGTTTCTTATCCCCAAATCCCTTTACCCCCATTTCTTGTTCTATTTTCATTTCCCATTCCTTTTCTAGTTTCTCATAACACAATGTATTAACCATTGTCATGAAAACTTAGAGCCAACCATTTCAGGCACAAGATGCTACCTTAGTTGCAGAGGGTTCATCCTGGCGTGGCCGCTTGCCCTTTGATATGGCTAATGTAATAAATATAAATGGGATCTTATCATTTATAGGTGGGTGCTGCAGTTCATTATGGTGTTCGCATGGAAGAAAATGGGTGATGGTTGATTGGGGCAAAATACTACTACTCATTAGCTGCATATTTGAGGGCACTAGTTTGAAGCTCGTATAAAGATATGGCTGTTTGAACTTTGAGGCAGCAAACCTCTCATTCTGCTCTTAATTATTTGAAATGAATTGTTTCATAACTGGTCTCTGCCTGAAACTTTCTTGTTTCTTCAGGAAATTTACCTCTCTGTGAACTTCAATTTTATTGTGGCAACTATAAAACTTTGCTCTCGAGCTAGGTATATCCTCCTCAAAGGAATTAAACTCTTCAAGACATCTATCTAGCTTGATTCTTATAGGATTGGCTATTTCTTGACTTCTTGTATATTCCTGGTTTAGGGTTTATAGCAGAGTTGCAAATATTGCAAAATTACCACTGACATCACAATATATTGCAATTCTGTTAGCTTGGCAATATTATGGCTGGAAAACATTGTGTTTTTTTTTTGGAAATTTGAAAATATCTTGATATTTTGAAAATATTGTGATATATCAGAAAAATATTGGCAAAATATCAGCTGAATCAGAAGTTTTTTGGATTTATATTGCTCAGTTTGAAGAGGGAAAGCAGAGGAAATATTAAAAAATTCTAAGAAATGCTACTTCTTAAGGACTTGTTTTCATGAATGGGGGTTTTAAATTTAACGTCTTGAATCTTTCCTATCACAAAGTGTTTTTCCAATGAGAAATTGAAGGTATTCCTTTTTCAGTTACCCTTAGATCAAGGAGGTGGTGAAGGCAAAGCACTCTATATTGATGCCGAAAGAACCTTCAGACCGCAACAGCTTTTACAGATTGCAGAAAGGTATGAAGAGCTTTTTACTTTTGGTTTTGAAAGACTGAATAGTCAAAATTTTAATATTTTGCGGTCCTGCAGGTTTGGGCTCAATGGGGCAGATGTGTTGGAGAACGTTGCCTATGCCAGAGCATATAATATAGATCATCAATCTAGGTTGTTGTTGGAAGCAGCTTCTATGATGGCAGAGACAAGGTATGGAACTTTGTTTACTGTTAAGTTCTGCATGTGCTACTGAATCTTGTTTATGCCTTAAATGGTTCAAGATGCAACACCTTTCATTTTTTGTTTGTTGCAAAAGTAGATGTGTTTCAGAAACAAGAAATTATTCTTACAGATTAAAGCTACTAAGGGATTTAGGTGCTTATTTTTGGCAATATCTCTACTATGTGCTTTTCTTAGAGACTCCAACTTATTCCGTTTCATATATTTTGAAACTCAACATTTTAAGAGACCGAGTATTTTACAGACACTATCATGGTAGAAAATTTTATTACAACTCTCCTATGGGGTATGAACATGTGATATAGTACAACAAACACTTCCCATAAGCACTTCTGAAGGTCTTCTGAAGTCCGAACAAATTATCTTTGTCCGGTTCACCAGAATCACGTGATAAAAACCACTAAGTACAACTTAGGTGGTAACAGTAAGATCCTAAAAATGCTGAAATGGAAGTTATAATTTAAAGTATCTAACCATGAGAATTCTAGTAGAGGAAGAGGTATAGCGCTAAACAATAATAATCTGCAGCCCATATATCATTTGATAAGGAATGTGTGGAAAGGATAACACATCAACTGATGGTAAAACTTTGCAAGAGATGGTATGTGTATTTATATTTGGATATGAATCGATCTGATTGCATTTGAATAAAATCAAGTTCATTGGATACTTTGACGTGGAGCATCAACGAGGGACATTCCATATTAGAGGTGAAATCGTAACCCTGTGTGGAATTTCTTGTATTAATGGTTGACATTCAAATGGTAATGGAAACTACCCATTTTATGGATTAAAGCGTATGAATGAGTTTCGGTGACATAATTAGTACATGGAGAGAGAATAAGTGCTCATAAGTTTCAATATATTTTATATTTTGGGTGAGTCTTGCACACAGGTTCTATACATGGTAAAAGATGCCTCTTAGTGTGATATTTTATTTATGAAATAAAGAAATGTGTGGAAACTACCTTCTCCTGCTACAAGCCTGCCTCTGTTATTTATAGTAAGAAGAGATTTTACGATAGAGCCACTTGAAAGATGGGATTTAAGTTCCCTTGCATTAGAATATTCTGTTTTAATCTTCATGTCCAGAGATCCACTTTTATATGCCTTCCTTAATTGCAAAAGATCTGAATTGTAGGATAAAACCTTGTCATAAGTTTTAGCTCTTTGTATAATGTTTGAAGCTGAAAGAGTATATCTAGAATGATATTTGCCAGCTGTGATAGCTCCCCTGTATGGCCAAAATGAACATTATGGTGCAGAATTCTGCTAAAACTTATGAAGTATTCAATTTCAACACTTTGTACCACATGATATACCCATGATTCTAAATAGCCTATTCATGTGGGAAGCTGAAAAGTTCCTCCTTGTGTAATCTGTATTAACTTATTTCTTATATTGAACATCAACTAGGATGGGAAGGTTGTAGAGTGGGGTTATGTTGATGACTCTAGACAAGATTCTTGGAACAAGCATAGCACAGGGATTGTTTTATTTTTATCTTAAAATCATTTTATTAAAATGAAGGCATCTTTAGGAAAAGGTTCAAACAATTATGCAGAATAATCAATTGGATTGAATGATTGTAACCACATGAATTAAGGATTCAGGTCAGTTACTAAATATTTACTTAATTGCTTTGAGGGTCTGAATCCAGATAAAGGCAATAGCAGGCAGCTTCGAATCACTATAGTAAAATTACATCTCCAAGTAATCATATTGTTGAGAGATCACTATGGGTGTGCTTTATGGCAGAAGACAATCATGGTTAAAAGGAAAAAACTTGAGATGTTAGTCAATTACTATGAAAATCCATATCAAGCAGGGTTAACAAATCCTAGTGAATGGCACACAAATAGAAAACGTAGGATAAGTGGAAGTCATATAGTAATAGATATGAAGCTAATGACGTGGCTGCAAGTGAAAAAAACCATATTCTTATGTAACTTTATAATGTTTAGTATGAATGAGTAGAAGATTTGTTTTCTAGGAAAGGAGTTTTGGATGTAATGAAAACGTTGAGGTTGAAAATTAAATAGAATAATGACCCCATGGGACCTATTGTAGGTGACTCTTTTATGTCAATGTGGCTCTGGTGGATTGACACGGAGGACTGCATCTGCAACGATCAGCACAATTAAGGTTCATGAATTTACTATTAGCGTGTTTTACTTCATTGTATTTTGTTTCCATTATATATGTTAAATATGGATGGGGTATGTTTCAATTTTGTTATTTCCATGTGGTCATTTGTGCATAGTAGTCTATTATAATTAGTGTAAACATATTCAATAGGTCTATTGTTCCCTTTATACTGCTTTAATACATTTACTTACTTTCACCATACATTACTTTGCAGTCATTGATTGGCCACTTTGATTTGGACCCAAACCGTGTTTTCGACATTGTAAGTTTTTTCACTATTCTTTACTTAGAGTTTCATTTTATGTTTTAAGTATTGTATTATTAACTCATTAATGCATGGATCACCTGGAATCACCGTGTTGAAGGAGCATGCCAAATTATTTTAAACTATTTTTTCTAGTGTATTACATTATTTGGAGCTAATGATTTATGAAATTTGTAAAAGTTTTGAATCTTAACAAGAAGCAATATTTAAGGTTTCTTGTAAAGGCATCTTCTATGTTTCCTGCTAGTATGTTCCATCATTTTATTTAACTTATTATCATTCTAATCAATGTTCTTAGACACACATGTTTGATGATGTGATCTATCTTGGTTGTCATTAAGCCTAGACTTTCCACTTGCAAAGATGAGTTTCTGAAAATTATTGTGTAGTTGTATCGTGTGAGCAGGATGTCTTGACCCTTGAGCATATTTTTCATTTGAGATTGTAGTATATTGTAGTATCCCTAAAAAATGTTCCAAAAGATGGTGGTCTTTATTCTAATCACTTATATTGCCGTTCATATC
>LPNX011114248.1:481655-545694 GCA_001517045.1 Pseudotsuga menziesii | reverse complement strand
GAAAAATTTAAATTGCTTGAAATGTTTTTGTTAGGCTTTAACTATTAGTATTTGCTATGACTTATAGCAGAGCAACCTGCAGTATGAACCCTTTACACTAGAGGATAGGTTAGACTAATGGAAACTTTGTAATGCATGAAATTAATCTGACACCAACTAATATTTGAATGGTATTTATGTTGCTTCATATAGTTTCTATCAACTCCAAGTAACTTTCACTGACTTGTACATTTTTCCTTCTATTCTTAAAGTAGGTGGGGACTTGGTTTAGGAAAATTTTCAGATCTTAACTCAATTTATTGTGCAAGAGATTACATAGAATCGATTGGTTAACAGTGTCTGCAAAGTGGTCTGAGTTCACTGACGTCCTTAAATTTGCAAATCTGTTCTGCAGTCTGTTAACGTCTTTATTCAAGTAAAGTCTAATAAGGGTTGTTCTACACTATTGGATATTGTCAGATGGTTTCTATTATTTATTTCTATTAAGATAGAAAGAAGTAAATTTGAAAAACATGCTTTAAAATGTTGTTGCCTACTTCAAAATTCTAAAAAATGTAGTTGATTCTAGTGAAACTTATTATGACTTAACAGTATTTCTCAACAAATTGCTAGTGAAAACAATAATTTTTGGCTTGACCGCTAGTTTGTTTAGCCTATTTAATCCATCACTACAAAAGAGTTTGAACTCAATTAGAATTTGTGCAATCTTAAAGCAGCTCGGGACCTCTTATTAAAGAGAGATTATATTGATTTCCATTGATGACCAAAAATAATTGATGCAACTATTGAATACATAATTTAAATATTCAAATTTTACAAAGGAGATGCCATCGGTATTTTGAAAAGATAAATTTGAACTTTAAGGTGATAGAAAATATCTAATCTAATTATCTGTGTGTTCTCACAGACCTATATCTCCAAGTGAATTACACGAATTAACACTACAGTAGTTACAAGCAACTTGTAAAGTTTTTGAACTAGGTCATCAACTATTTTAAGAAAAATGAGAACAAGTGCAATATCTAGTCAAATTTACATTATTTTGCTTAACAGAACTCAGTGCCAAGCAGGAGATAAATCATATAGGGTTTTCTGTATTTAGCTAGTATTTGGAAGTGGTTTTATACGAGGTAGTGCGAGCCTCGAGGTGGACTGTGGATCGCTTCTCTTAGTATCCTTTCCTAATTTATGATGCTAATGGAACAGAGATCAGATAGATATAAGCAGAAATATTTTCATCCTGGATAGATTCAATCATTTTGCAAGCTATCAAATCTACAAATTTGGCTCATCCTTTCAATTGGAACTCTGCAGGGTTGTGTTCTCTGATGCATTCAAAAACATGTAAAACCTTCCTGCAAGTTGGAAGGGACTTTCACCGATGCCTATTGATGGGGACTCTTGGTCTGTTTTGCATAGCTGGGCAATGCCAACATCATTGTTTCTGGAGTTAGTTATGTTTGCAAGGTATGTGTAACTATGTTTGCAGTGCTAGGTATGTTACAATGACAAATTTTCATTCTAGTTATAAACATTGGTCTTGGTACCTTCTTGTCCTTGGTTGCAGAATGTTTGTTGATTCCTTGGATGCACAACATTATGAAGAGCATCATAATAATGGGACATGATGCTTTAGCCTTTCAAAGATGGAGGTAATTATTTAATAAACACTTAATCTTTTTTCAATTGGCATTTTATATTCATAATCTGTCCAAGAAATTGTGCATAGGTTCACTAGCGAGGTTGATGGAATCTTAAGTGGTTCACCAGAGGCAGTTCCCTCTGTGGTCTACCCCCACTGAACGGTATGAGTATTGATGATTGTTTGTTTTTTTACCAGGGTCAACACTGTTACTGTAGGGTTCTGGAGTTGCTTATGAATGTGTGGGCATATCATAGTGCAAGAAGAACGATTTATGTGAATCCAGAAACAGGTGTAATGCAAGAGAAACACAGGCTGGAGCATCAAAGAGGTCATATGTGGGAAAAATGGTTTGATTTCAGTCTTTTAAAGGACATGGATGAGGATTTGGCAGAGGAGGCAGATTATGAGCACCATGCAAAAAGATGGCTATGGCCTTCCACTGGAGAAATACTCTGGAAAGGGATTTATGAAAGGGAATAAAATCATCGCCACCACCTAAAAGCATTGGAAAAGAAAAAATCCAAAGAAAAACTGGAACGAATGCGAGGTAGATAAAGGTAGAAGTCCCTTGGAAATATTATTAAACCACCACTACCTAAGGGTGTTGGCAGTGGCTCAGTAAAAAGAGAGGATCTTGTGGCCTAGAACACTGAAATATTGACAATGATTTTTCTTGTCTTGCAAACATATGGACTGGATCTTGCTTTTGTACTGGTAACTCTACATGTCCAAACAAAGCTGTGAGGGTGTGATATCTTTGTGGTACTATCCATTGTCCATTAATTAGATGCTTGACAGCCCATGATGGCTCCCTGTTCTTTCATCAATCAGTTGTATAATAGTCATGTGTGTGGCAGCATGCAAGTTTTTGCCCCAGAAATTGTATGTCTCAGACACGGGGAGTTTGTGACAACCTATAGGCAGAGCTACAAGATCTTTTTATAGAATACCCCCATGGGAGAGAGAAGTGTACAATGCAAAGAAAGAGGCATGATTGGGGCATTGCTAGCAATTGTTGAAATTTCCTTTCTTGTTCCTGTATGATGGAAAAGGAAGGCTTGTATTTTAGCTCCTCACATGGAGACGATTTCGAAACAACATTTTGGATTGAACAAAATTTTCAGAGTGGGAATAAATGTGTTCAAATGAGGGAATAAATATGTTCAAATTAGAGAGAGTATTGATCTTTTCTCTCTCCAAATTAAACTATGGTTTTCAAGTGGAGAATGAACTCAAATTTCCACCATTTTTATTTGTACTTTTGTTATCCTTGAAGATTTATTTAAGACAAGTCAACAGTTTGGCACAATTCGGTGTCGATGCAGTAGAGTAACATTGCATTCCAGTTAAGCAAAGTGATCGGTAAATGGCCTGGTATTAACTACTGCTTCATTCTTGGTGTTCAGATTGGTGTGCAAGAGGTGTCCGCAAGATTCAAAACTGGGTCTCCTCATGGGATTTGCCCTTAATTTACTATTCAACCAAAGGGCGGTGGATCTGCCCTGCATTTTTTTTTTTAAACTTATACAAAGCGTGGATACAACGACGGCTAGGCGTGGATACAGAGACGGCAAGGCATGGATACAGAGACAGCAAGGCGTGGATATAGCGACGTCTTATTCCTGGGTTTGCATTTTTTTTTTTAAAACCTTATACAGAGCGTGGATACAGCGATGGCTAGGCGTGGATACAGAGACGGCCAGGTGTGGATATAGCGATGGCTTAGACATCTAACGAAATATAGAACATTTTCGCTCTTGCAATGCAAATTAGGGGTCGTCTCTATTGCGACGGAATTGTTTCCATGGAAAAAAAACACTTAGACGTGGCAATATCCACGCTTTTTCATGGATATTGCCACGTTTTACCGTGGCAAAATTGATCACTTGTACTAGTGTGACATATACTCGAATTAAGTCATGAGAGCTGAAATCTCATGAACACTGGCACGATCAAGGAGGTAGCATATATGAGATGCCACCAATATGGAAGGTCTTTTACACAAAATGCTACAAGTACATGTCCTACTATCTGAATAGAGGTGTCGAGGTAAAACATAGTAGTCCATTGTCTGATTACCGGTCATTGATGTATACCGTTAACAGATGTGAGATCACCCACCGATAATGATAATGGGAATCAAGGTACTAGAGTGAAAACTAACAAGTGTGAATAAATGTGTTGAGGTCGAACACTTGAGAGAATCCATCGATCATGGGACATTGATGTATTCCGAAAAAACTGTCGATGGCGAGAGAACCTGCCACTGATGACTGCAAATCTCAAGGAACTCAAAAATGACTTTATATTCCTATCCCATAATAAATGAAATCCATGGGAATTAAGGCATCCCCCATCATCCAACACGAGGTACTCAACAAAGCTGTATAATGTGGAAGGACTCCATCATAATGCGCATGAACCAATAATCGTACCGGGAATGGTCGACATGTAAAGTCAAGATAATTGAGGAATGGCCGAACTAGGTTTCAACTTTCTTCGAGAAAAATCATAAAGGAGAATGGTGACTGAATGTAGGTAGCATAGATTCGATATACAAAACTCGAACATCTTTGCAACACACGAGGCATCGACAGAGGCTCCATAGGGATTGGAAGCTTAACCAGTCGGTGGAGATAAACTCAGAGAAATGAGTACAACTCTTAAAGTCAAACTACTAACCCAACCAACAAATGTGATATACAATGCTCTATTCGAAGGTGACATGACTCAACCACTGCCAAAGATAACATCTTTTCTTGTCTGGATTTTTTATTTTTTGATTTTTTTTGGACTTTTTCAAATATTTTGAAAAGCTTGAAAAAGAATAAAAGTGCTTTATAGTTACAGACTAGGAGAAGACGAGTGTCAAGGGACAAACAAACTAGTTCCAATCAGTGGAACATACCTATGCTCAATGCAAGGACACATGTGTAGGATAGCGACACTTAGGGGAAAGTCCCCTCCCAATAAAAATAGGGAATCAAGCTGCAAAAGATATACAAAATGGCTCTGTGTGGCTAGACATGAGACAAGATTGGGCTATATGGCTGATACTCAAAGTCAGGGAAGCCAGCAAAAGGCTCAATGAGGCAGGAAAAGCTCATGATAATTCAATTACAACTTGACATAAGGGAGTCTTGAGGAAATAGGCCAGCAAAAAGATCAAGAGGAGTATGAGGCTCTTGCACAAAGACATGGCGATACTATACAAAGGACTCCTGGACCTAAGAGAGGACTCACAGCATGGGTACCAAATTCAAAGGGGAGCTAACTAGGACACCCATGTATAAAAAAGCTCTACCATTCACATAATATCACTTCTAACAGCAGCATGAAGGTTCCGTGATACCATGGAATGGGTCTGTACCTAAGGTTAAGATGGAATGGTCATAAGGAAATGCATAAGTGCAAGTGGATGTGATATCCTAACCTATATGTCAGTTCAGACATAATACCTATGATAGGAACGAACAGGTTGAAACCTCGAAGAGAGTGTACAAAAACTGGACCCTACATGACAACCATATTAGTCCAAAACAACCCAAAATAGGCAATAAAGAATCCAAACTATAGGATATAGGGATGAATGATCATGACAACTGCACCCAAAGGAAACAATGTGGTGAACGATGGGACATAAAAAGGAAAGTAAGGTGTAGACCCAACGTTCACGCATCCACAACCACCCCTATGAGGGTGACCACTGGTGTAAAGACCGAGAGAATGGAGTCAACATCATCCACAAATGGAGTATAGGGCGGAATGTGACCACTCCCAAATCTATGAGCACACTAAGGGGATGTGATGCCCCCAAGTCTGACACCAAGGTCCGTACTAGGACCAAGGATGGGTGATAGGATACAAGGCATGCCGAAAATAAAAGGACCTGAACTCAAGAGAGCATAAATATACTCAAGTAATCGCGATCCCAAAGGCCAACTAGTGCACAAAGAGCACACTCCTAAGAAAAACTATAGGAAAAATACAAGCAAACCAAGGGGAGGATATGTGAGCTCCCGAATGCAGCAGGTATGTCTTTCCTAGGAGAGGCTCGAAACTCCCATACACTACAAGCAGAGGTTCATAACCAATTATAGTGGCCCTCAGCTTCAACGCATAAAGTGACTATGTTGTCTGACCTCTACCTGGCCAGGCCACCTACAAAATAACCTCTGCAAGTACCCCTTATGATACCTAGGTAAGGAAACTAAGGTCACCTCAATATAATCAATTCTTAGGCAGACAGTCGTAGGCAGGATTGACCATATGGGCAGGGTAGAAAATCCTGAAACTCTAGAAAGAGCCCATAGATACGAATACAATACTGGAAATATCTCTGGTGCTACCTAGTTACAACCAAGGGTCATCCCAATCATAACTGCTCACACTGCCTCGTGCTTAACTCCCTTGTAAGAGGAGCATCCTGAGAAACACTAATTATACCAAGAATTTCACTATCTCACCTGGACAGACACCTAATTGTTTTTTTTAGTAGTCTTGGAGAATTAATTCACAATGAACTATTCCAAGACCCTAAAACCTAGTCTTGTTGGTGCACCCTATAATAGAAAAGAGTGTAATTCATTTTATTATGCGTTGATTTTAATTGGTTGTAATTACTCAAAGGGAAATGATCGTGCAACTAATGAAATTATGACTCACCAGTGAAATAAATATGCACACCATAACAAACAATGCTAAGTGCAATCTTTGTCAAATGACAAATAGGGTATACCACTACATGAGATGCATAAATATATATTCCTTTCCAAATGCCAATGCAATCCTTCCTATATGAAATCCTAAATAAAACTATCATCTGAGCAATCCAATGCAAGTACCTCCTCAAATCCATATGCAAAAAATGCAACTACCTTGTATTTTTCAATATAAAAGAATGAAAAATGTAATAAAAGTCATCTAAAACTCTTAGTCTCTACAAAAAGTATAAAACACAAGCCCGGCAAGACACCAATACAAGAAAGAGTAATGCACTAATGGAAAAACAAAAAAGGATAAATGACTAAAACTAATTTCAAAGAAAAATCAATGAAAAGGCGGTCTCTGTTCATAAAAGAAGCATCCAACAAACAACATCAGACCCAAGGAAGACCCAACCACACTCACAACCCACCCAACAACTTCCCCCAACATCAAACTCACCAAAAGGGAGGATGTACACAACTGTTTAAAGAACAACTGCATATATACGCAACTTTTGGCCAAAAAGCTGCATCTATACGCGGATTTTGGCCAAAAACCTATGTGTATACGTGACTTTTGGCCAAAAACCTCCGTATATAGAGAAGACAATGGTAAAAAGTAGGCCAAGGATCAAACCAATAAAGGGGAGTGTCAATGGATGAACATACTATAAAATGCAACACAGAAACAAGGAGAAACAAAGAGCAAGTCAAGAATATCAAGCACATTGTGCCCCCAAATCTCAAAGAAAAATAAGGAACGTCCCCAACAGAGTCGCCAATTCTATTACAGAGAGAAATTCCTATGGCTTGGGGTACCACAACAAACATCTTGACTCCAGAAATCAATCCTTTCCTATATGCAAGAGAAACCAAATATATAACACTAAAGGATCTCAATTTGTACCTTGTTCCAGATGGTTGATGTAGATCCTCGTTGAGCTTTCCAAATCCAGCTTGTATTGATAAATTATTATCTCAACACTCAGCAAACAAGACAAGCATGCTATATATAATTTTTTTATACCTACTCTAGCATATATAATCAATAACATATAAGCATTTAAAAGAATCCATGGATCAAATGCTAATTTAAATACACATTATTGGACAAGAAAATATATTTCTATTGATATAAAGCAGATAGTGCACTAGTGACAACCTCTGTCGGCATGTCTGCAAATTGGAGAAACTGAGTCCCCCACTTGGGCCTCCACCACTTCAATCCTCCATCTCTCGATAGCAAGCTCACAAGCAAAAGGAAAGCTTGGGAAGAACACAAACTGCTCCAAGGGACAAAGGGATGCAGAATCAAGTATAAGCTCCGGCAACAATGGACTATAGTTTTCTTGCTCTTGAATTCCTCCCCTTTCAATGTATCCAAAGGGTTCCTTATATAGTGCTTCAATGGGGTAATGTAAGGTCAAATCCGAGTGATTTCAAGGCATATAGAAGGCCAAGATACAACTGACTTGGATCCACATCAAGGAAAACTTCATGTATGCGGGTTTAAGGGTCAAATCCATGTATATATGTGAGAAAGGGATTGAAAGTAGTGTATGGAAATTATTGCATGTTTTTAGGGATGATATCAGAAACATCAAAGGTACAAAAATGGTCCATGGGGTCTAAAGAGTCTATAGAGGGATAGGGAAGGCCATAAAGGTGTGATCCACCATGTGTGGTAAAATCAGCTGTAGCATTTAGCTTCCGGGATGCCAACCCCGAGGTTTGTAATGCTCTACACATTATTCGTGATGTAGTTCTAAAAGTCATCCCTATTGCATACCCCATTGATCCACATGAAAATTTCTCCATCCAATCCATGATGACATGCTACAACTTGTCCAGGGAACCTGAAGACGATGACGAGCTGCAGAATGTTCATATTCCAGAGTTTGAAGGAAGTCATGGTTTCATAGCTCTTGACGTACCAACGGACTCGATGAATCAACCACTTAGGATCCAGAAAGTTAACATTGGGTTGACAAAGAATCCAAAATTTGCTAATGTTGGAAACTATTGGGGCGAAGAGACAATGGCCAAAATCACAGATCTACTGCATGAATTCCAAGAACTTTTCCCTACATGGTTTTCATAGATGAAGGGGATTCTCGGTGACTTGGGGGAAATGAAGATTACATTTAAACCAGATGCAAAACCAATATGCCATAGGCCATATAGACTAAACCTGTGATACAAGGATCACATGAAAGCTGATCTCGATAGGATGCTCGATGATGGTATCCTCAAACCTGTAGAAGAATCCGAGTGGATAAGCTCGATGGTGGTCCAAGATAATAAGACCGGTGAAATCTGCATTTGTACCGATCTGAGAAAGTTGAATGATGCATGTGTACACGATCCATTCCCAACCCCTTTTACAGATGAAGTCCTGGAAGGTGTAGGTTTGTCAGGAGATATACTCCTTCACAGATGGCTTTTCAGGACACCACCAGATCCGGATTGCGAAGGAGGATCCCCATAAGACTACGTTTGTCACCGAGTGGGGCTGTTTCCAATATACCGTCATGCCATTTGGGAGTTGTTGTTGTATTTAAATATTTTATTCAAAAATTTCTGTAGGTATATATGGATGATTGGATCGTCTATGGCCTAATTAGAGACCATATGGAGAATCTGGGATTCATGTTGGAACGGTGTAGACAACATCAAATTGCATTGAATTCAAAAAAATGTATTTTTTGTGCACTGTTTGGCATGCTAGCTGGACACATCGTATGCAAAGAAGGTCTGTTGGTAGATCTGACAAATATTGTGCTGATCCTCAGTTTACCACTACTGATGAATGTAAAGTTGCTCTCGGAAACACTGGGACATATGGGCTACTATTGCAATTTTATCACAAGATACGCTGTGATTACTGCTCTCATGGAAAATCTATTAAGGAAAGATGCTCCATTTGAATGGACTCTAGAATGTCAAGGAAGCTTCAACACCCTGAAGGCCAAGGTGGCCTCTACACCAATACTGGTGTTCCCTGATTGAAATAAAGAATTCCATGTGCATGTTGGTGCCTCTTCTACTGCGCTGGGGGTTGTTCTTGTGCAACTAGGTGAAGGAAAATTGGACTATCCAATAGCATATGCCAGTAGAAATTTATCATTTGCTAAACAAAATTATACCACAATCGAAAGGGGACGCCTGGCGATGGTTTATGCTATGCAAAATTTCCAGCACTATTTTTTGGGAGGACATTTCAAGATGTCCATTGATCATTCTGATTTAGAATATCTAGTCAATAAGCCTGTGTTGGAGGGGAGAATCTATAGGTGGTTTATTTTGTTACAAGAGTTTGATTTTGAAATAGTGGTAAAGCTGGGACAATTGAATGCTGGCCCGGATCATCTGTCACATGTTGTGAATGGTGAAGAACCAACCAATATTGATGATGGCTTGCCAGATGCACAATTGTTCTGGGTTGATGTCACATATGATCATTATGCACCAATTATTCAGTTTTTGTCTACTGGTGTCACCCCAGTAGACATGTAGACTATCCAAAAGAAGCAACTGGTCATAGAAGCCTTCGATTTTCAACTAATTGTTGGACAGTTATAGAAAATTGGACCGGATGAAATTTTGCGACGATGCGTCTTACCGCATGAGCATTGTCCTATTCTAGAAGAAGCACATGCATAAATCATAGGAGGTCATTATGGAGGCCATTCTACTTCATGAAAATTGTTGTGTGATAGTATATGGTGGACCACGTGCATAATGATGCCGTAGACTATGCAAGGAGCTGTGATGTCTGCCAATGGGTTGGTAAACCATCGCGGAGGGATGAGATGCCACTAGTGTCGTAGGTGACTCTACAACCATTTGATAAATGGGTTGTACACTTTGTGGGTCCTATCAATCCACCATGTAAGCGCACTTGCACCCGCTATATTATTGCTGCAACTGACTACCTAACTCAGTGGGCAGAATCTGCACCAATCGTTGATTGTACCACTGTGACAGAAGCACGGTTTCTTTTTTAGAACATTGTGACGCAATTTAGGTGTCGTAGAATCTTGATGAGTGACCAGGGCAGTCACTTTTTCAACCGGACAGTAAAAGCGCTAACTGAGGAGCTTCATATACAACATAGGTGAAGTACACCATACCACTCGCAGGAAAATGGTACTGTTGAGGCCTTCAATAAAATTTTGGAGACAACACTGAAAAAGGTATGTAACGATAACCGTGATGACTGGGATTTGAAAATTCCTGCAATTTTAAGGGGCTATCACACTACTTGCAAACGACTAATAGGTCAGACACCATTTAAGTTGGTTTATGGGCAATAGGCAGCCATGCCTATGGAGTATATTGTTCCCAGCTTGCACATTGTCATGGCGACAGCATGGATGATGCAGAGGCATTAGAAGAACATGTTGTGTTATTGATTCAGCTTGAAGAAGATCATTTCATCACAAGATTCCAGTAACAGGTTGTGAAGGATCGAAAGAAGGCATGGGAAGATCGCCATATTAAGAAAAAACAATTTGCGACAGGAGATTTGGTGTTGTTATACGATTGTAAGTTAATCAAGCATACAGGTAAGTAACAATGCACTGGTTAGGTCCCTATCTTGTTCAGTCTATCACATTTGGCGATGCAATTCAATTACAACAATTAGATGGTGTAATGCTATTGAAGCTCATTAACGGGAGTCTCTTGAATCCGTATAGAATGGGGTCAGAGATGTGCACCGCATGAAGGATATAAAAAATAAAAGATGAAGATTTTAGTTCAGCACAGTAAGGCACACCCTAGGGAAGAGGCTTCACAAGGTTAAAATTGTTAGCAGTAGTTGGTTGATCATTTGCGACAGTTGCAGGACTATGGGGTGGTCAAATCAAGTAATAAATGCAGGTAGTTAAACCAATTGGCTGTCGATGCTTGTTGAAGCGACCTGCATTAATGGGTGACTCGACCGTTAGAAGAATAAGATCATCGACGGATTTGGCGTCATTAATATACAATTTAGCAATAATGGTGAAGTTAAATTTGGAAATGATGAATTTGGATTGGAAGTGGCTATAAAACACCACACGGGATGCGTAGGATGGCATTCTTTAGTTGCACGAGCAGAATTAGAGGGTGAATTCTGTGCAGAGTGTTGAGTGAAGTGCAGTTCGAGCTGTTGAGTGTATTTTAAGGTTTTGAGGAGTAAGGGATGCTGAGCGGCCTTGACGCTATAGAAATTTCTAGTGAGTACAAGTCCCCTGTTCGGCCCACGTATGTGGAAGAAGAAATCATGAGTATGCCAGTGGGTTCATCATGCATTCCTAAGTGGAAGCAGCAGACTCAAAGACCCTATTCTACACTACCAGAAAAGAGGAAAACTCACACGTCTGTGAGAATGCGAGGAGAAGGAACAGCATAGACTGGGCCATCGAGCTCAGGAGATGTTGAGTCCGTGACACCTTAGGGTGTCTCAGTTCATGATATTTTGGGATACATCACTCCTACGTGTCCAGGATCCAAGCCACGACAACTATTGAAGAATCAGAAGTACCCACCCAAGTTACCAGCACTGCCGAGAGAGATGGCGTGTTTAGTCAATATCATCCTTGCGTTGATAAGGCTCAAGTTCAATGATCATGACCTGCTCTTACTTAAAGATGTATGGGATGAGCCATAAGAATCTGTCCCCATGGCGCCTGGTGCCCCCATTCAGTGAATTATGAAACCATGGGCCAATGGGTTAGCCAAGTCTGGGTTGATGGGGCTCATCAATATGCCCCATTTTGGTTGCTTGAATGAAGCACATGCGTGTGTGAAGCAATTGTTGGTGTGTTTCCATGGAGGGACGCTTTGGCTGCCTACACCGATCCCTGTCATAATCAACTTGATTGCAAGCATTATTGGTTTGTCAAATGTTGGGGAGGACCCGGTGCAGTATAGTCATGGAAGAGATACAAACAAGAAACTGGCCAAGAATCTTAAGGAGCGCTTTGTTTTACAATGGTATGGTCGTGCTTATTGCATTGACAGCATTAACTCATAGATGGTGCACATTGGCACAAAAAATTTCTCCAACAAGTTTGTATGCGGCAATTGACCAGTCCAATGCAATTCGGGTGTTGTCACCTATGCCCAAAAATGTGCTGAGGGGATACAAATGAATTGGTCTCTATTTTTGTTAAATCAGTTGCTTGTAGATGTGCTTGCTGCTCAAAACAGGAGGCCCTTTTCCTATAGTTGATTTTTTATTCTTATCACTCTCGTTGCTTGGATGGAACCTGAAGACCACCAACCAATGGAGGTTGAGGTAGTCAAGGTTTGCCGCGGTGCTCTCTATCAAAACCTATGGTGGGTCAAAGAGCCCAGTTGACAAGCGGACTGTGCCATTCATTTCTGGGTCTATTAGGAAGCACTGCAAGTCACCACGAAAGATTTTGATTCTATTGTGTAAGACTGGCCGAGGGACTACCGCATCCCGGTGAGTCAGGAGGAGTTAGCTAAGGAGGTTCCGTCGGATGTCCCTGAAGAGCCTTCCCCACAAGAATTGAGCACCCATGACTCTGATAATGAGTCATCGATGGATCCTAAAGATGCAGCATAGTGTATGCAGGAGGAGGCTTGCACCAAATGGCATCAAGAGTATGAGGTAGGAATTGGTACCAAATCGAGGATGGAAGACCAACTGCAGTGGCTTATCAAAGCCATCATGGATTAATCTATGGCTGCAACTACAACGATCCGTGAATCCAACCATGAATAATTTGGCATGGTAAGATATAGACTAGAGTCTATTTTTTATATTATTTCCAAATAAACATCGGTAAGACCTCTGCTACAGGACATCCCATTGATCAAAACTAAGCCTCAGGCTAGGAATGTGCAAGTTCGCCCAACTATGATTGACGCCGAAGAATTTAACCAGCAAATGCACCCAATACAGAGCATGACTTTAGATCTGAAAAAACTATCAGCTATAGCATTGGTTGAGTTGCAGCATGGTGCAGCACTGGAGTTGGAGGCACGGCAAAAATATTTTACTGAGTGCTATGTTTAGTCCCAAAATACCTCTGAGAAGATGTAGAAGGAAGCAGAGGAGCTGCACTAGGTCCACGTGCAATTGAAAGAGGAAAAGTTAGAAGAAATCAACCAATTAAAGGTGACACATGCCGAGTTGTAGTGGAAGGCTACTGAAGAGATTACCGACCTCAAGAAGGTGCAAGACCGCTTGATTGTTGAATATGCGTAGCTGTGGGCCTGATGCAACGAAGTTGAGTAGGCTATTTATGATGCCTTAGAACATTTTTTACAACACTACAGGGCTCACCCCAGTTGAAAAGGCCAAGCTATTGGGGAAAACTCTTGTTCAACTTCAGAACACTAACCTCATGCTCAATGCCTTAGTTTAACCCAAAACGCCGCCGGAGCAAGTTGCGGAACACAAGACCTCCATTGAAGAAATTGCCACTCAGTTCAGCACCATGGAGAAAGAGGCTAAAACTGTTATGGAGGTGACCACGCTGTTTTTGAAAAGTATTGTTTAGGATGAGGAAGTTGATCAATTGACTACGTAAGTGCAAGAGGTAGAGGGTCAATTGAAAACCTTGAATACATCGCTGAAGGCCATGCCACTAATGGTGCAGATCACCTAGGCCACAGAACTGAAGGATATACAATAACGAGCTTCCCGGGCACAGGAATGCCAACAAAAGCGCCGCGAGGAGCTTGACGAATTCCAATAACTCGGTGGCCAGTTGGCTGTTAAGGTCGTCGCCACACTCCATGTCATTCAATAGAATATAAAAATGGTCAACAACAAGGATAGTGAGGAACAGCATGTCCAACAAACTTTGGCTGATTGTCATACTATCGCCAGTAAATTCCATCTTTAGGTTCATGAAATTGCGTAGCAATTTGAATATTTTAAGGACAAGACTTTGGCACACACCCTGTCAACTTAACATGGCTCGAGGGAGAGCCACAAAACTATGTTGGCGGCCTATTGGGAAGGGGTTTGGGGTAAGCAAGTTGCGAAGCATCATGGGAGCTGTGCAAGCTCACACGGTACCACACCGGGGCATATTAATGCGATAAGCGAAAGAAGAACCACTTTTTGAATATTTTATGTATATTTTGACCAAGTTTTGTTGCAATAGGTTTGTAGCAGTTAGAAGTCAGTTAGTTGTGGACCCTCAATGTAAAGATGTAAGCCTATTTATAGAACTATTTTTTAGGAGATCTGAGCACAATTATATGAGATAAGATCTAGTGCAATACATTGTATGGAGAATTTGTTTGTCTTAACTGTGATTTTATCTAGGTTTCTTTGTGATGTATGTAGTCTCCGGTTTTGGAGAAGACTTGTGTAATGTGGTACATTTGCGCAAGGTTAATATGATGTGATAAGTATGGCTCAATTCTTGTCTGTTGTTATAGATCTGTTATGATGTTGTGACTTTGTTTGGTTACAATGGCATAATATAGATGTGATTCAGTCTCTTTCTACTATGTTGATGTGATCTGTTGCTTTTATGTTGATGCAATCTATGTTTCTATAACTATTTGATATGATATGAGTAATTATGCTCCCTGAATAATTTTTTTATATTGTGATACTGTGTGAGGATTAAATGACTGTAAAAGTTATGCTGTCCCTCCATCGGATCCCCATAGCCTCCTTTCCCACTGTCGAAAACTCGATTCTGTCAGCTCTCCCTTAAACGCCTCGGGTGAGACCTCATCTGCTCTGCAGATGTTGCCGGGAAAGTTAAAACCTGTTGGGGATGGTGCTTAGGGAGTTTGTGCTGTAGGGCATCAACATAGTGGGAAGCCATGTCGACAAATATTTGTTGGTGGGTTTCACCAACATAGATGTCAAAAGAATACGTTTTTTGAAATTCGGGTAGTTTTGGTAGTTATGCAACTGACCCCTTCAGTTGTAACTACTTTGTCCTCGACCCTATCTCTTCATGAAAAATATAAATAGAGGTAGGGAGGTCCATGAGAGGAGAGTTGAATCTTTGCATTGTTATGGTGGAGGAATTGGAGCTCTCGTTTACCACACCTTTTCCCTAGAATATTTCTCCTTGTGTTGCAGAGCTTGGAGGCTGATTTCCTTGGAGAAGAGAAGCAACAGAACCATATCAAGGTTTCATGAGGTGCCCAACTTTAAGAGAAGGTATATTTGTACATTGTTCCAAGATTAATAAAGATGTGATGTCATTCTTGTTCCCAAATCATTGTTCAATGCGTGTTTGAATATTTTTTAATGATCATCTGTTTATGTTAATTAGATTATTATTTCACGTTTATTTGATTATCAATTCTTTATATGTGGTCATATTGGTTTGAGGAAGGTATAATTCATTTTGCAGGTATCTTTGAGCGAGAGGAGCAAGAGGAGCAAGAAGATGATTGAAGGGTTGCTTGGATCAACCTTAGTTTGGCTAAGGTATGAACCATTCCAATCTCTAAACTTGCTTATATATACTTTCAGAACCATTTGCATCTCTCTTTCAACCCGAGTATGTTGATGGCCTCTTAAACCCTAGCCATAGGAAACTTTCCTTTACAACAGAACTGGCGACTCCACTAGGGATAGCGTTGTCTATTTGGGGTTTCTCTGTATTTATTTCAGCATTTTGTAAAGTTTTGGGTCCTTCTTGCCACTTAGGAACACCTTCTAAGTCTGATAGTACACTTCCCCTACCTTCCTAAGGCATTTGTTTACCTTTTTGGGGATTTTTTCCACCCATACGCGAGTTGCATACTAAATAGTCGCATGTCTGGTTTGTACACATGACCTGCTATATAGTCAACCCGCATATGATACACAACCTATTATTAGTACAACCCGCATGTGCCCTTAAAATATTGTTTTTCCCTCATTTTGTGGTTTTTTCTGCTATTGAGGGATTTTTGGTAGGTCTTTTGGGGTGCTCTATAGGTGCATGACTCGAGGGAGTTAGTGTCATGCCTTTTGGTTTTTCTTTATCTATGTGTTAAGTCCTTTTGTACCATTAGGTTTTGTTCTTTTCTTATCCCCCCACCCCCTTTGCTTGGCTTGTCTTGTGGCTTATGTTTTTGTTCAAGCTATATTAGTGATCTTTGTTTGAGTTCAAAAACTTTTTGGTGTTTGTTTCCTTATTCTTTTGTTGGTTAAATTCACCATGCCTAAGTAGTTTACCTGTATTTTATGCAAGCCTTCCTTCCAAGTAGGGTTTATACTGAATTTAGGGTATTCTAGAGTCTGTTTGGTGGTTGTATAGCAGAGTTCTTTTTGCATTTTTCTTATCATCTACATGCTTTAGTTTGTAGGTAGTTTTTCTTTTGCATTTATAAAAGAAAAATAAAAAGAACATATAGTGTTTTAATATGCATGTAGATTATGGTTTTGTCTTTAATGCAGTGCATATCATTATTTTTGAAAAAATAAAAAGAAATTGTTCTCTTGTGACTTTCAAGTTTTATTTGAAAAGAAAGAGAATAGTTTTTGCTTTTTGCATTTCATTTCTCTTTGCTTAGTCATTTTGTTTCAACTTCGAGTCAAAACATCACATAATTTTCACGCCATTTACCCTCTAACTAAAAAAAGCCTTGTAAAATGAATGATATAATTTCAAAATGATTAGTAAGTTTTATTTTATAGGCTCCTACACCAACTAGCTTAGGCTAGACTTGTGGATTAAGGAGTTTCAACTCTCCATAAGTGTTTAAATTTCAGACGTAGTTGGCCAATCAATAAATCCTCTCCTATGTTGATTGTATCTGGGAATCGCCTCTCAAACAGGAGTTAAGCATGAGGCCGTGTGGAGACTTGGACTGAGGAGATAACCCTATTATTACTTGTCAAAGGGCAGACCAAGGTTTTTGTGCATCTGGGGACTTCTGTCAATATCACCGTTTAGGCCCTGTGCGGTGCCGATGTTGATAGGGTTTTGGGATTTGCTACCCTGCCCATGCATATGAATCAGGCTTGCGACTACCCCCTCAGGCTATCAGTATAGTTGTGGTAGCCTTTAGTCACTTTGACATCTAGGTTTTATACACAAGTACACCAGAAGGCTATTTCTACAGGGACATCAAGTAAATGTCTATCAACTTTCTTAGGAATTTTTTAGCGAGTGTTGTGTGGTTTATCTGTACTTAGTTTTCCTTCAAGTGTGTGCTTGTACTTTTTGTTTTCCTGTCAACCTTAGAATTTTTATTATTGTTTGAAACTATGGCTAACACCCCTTTGAACACCAACCAAGAGATCCCCATCCTGGGAACTACTTGTACTATTCCTCTCACAAGGAATGTTAGTGTTCCTTTGATGGCCACCCTGACTCTAATTGGATTCACCCTAGGGATACCGATGTGGTTGTTTTCCAGTGAAACTGTTTTAAATGATCCTCATGCTTCTCAAGTAAGCTCCTTATATCAAGGGCATCAAAACACTTCTTCCCCTTAACATGTAGTTGCTTCTCCTTCTCCTTATACCTCATGTGGTGAGAGTACTGATACTAGTAATCGACAGTCTAAAAGGAGTAAAAGAAGGAGGAATAGGAAGAAGGCACATAATCAAGGGAGAACCCATTCAACCTCTGAAATTCAAGTTGAACCTCACCACCCAGCCACTGCAGTTCATGCTGGAGGAACCTATCCAACCTCTACAGGTCATGTTGGATCTATGCACTCAACCTTTGCAAGTCAAGTTGATCTTCACCATTCAGCCTCTGCTAATCATGTTGTTGGGATCCTTCCAACCTTTCCAGGTCACGTTGGATCTAGTCACTCAGCCTCTGTGATTCATGCTAAGGACACTCGTTCAACCTTTGATAGTCAAGTTGAACCTCCTAGTCCAACCTATGCACGCCATGTTGGACCCATCCACCCATCCTATGAAGTTCATGCTTGGGGCACACACTCAACTACTGCAAAGCATTTTGACCCTAACCATTTAACCTCTAGTGTTCATGTTGGTGGTGCCCATCCAAATTTTGCGGGTCATGTTGGGGGCAGTCTCTCAGCCTCTGTGGTTCATGCTGAATACAATCTATTAGAAACTGTGAGTCATGTTGACACTGTTGAAAAGACTACCCATTCAAAACTCATGCCCAAGTTTCCTTGTAAGATTTGTGAGGGAGACCACCTTACTTATAAATTCCATTCCATCGTGAAGGTGTGAAGAGTTTAGTTTCATGGTCATCCCATTTTTGAACATCCTAAATTTTTTCAACAACCAGCCTCTCTTATTCCGGTTGGACCCAACCACCCAGCCTCTAGTGGTCATGCTGGGGGAAAACTATCAGCCTCTGTAGGTCATGCTGAGAGAAAATAGTCAGCCACTACTATTCATGTTGACACTGTTGAGAAAACTGGTTGTTCAAAGTGAAAACTTAATTTCCTTGTAATATATGTGATGGAGATCATCTAACTCACCAATGCCCTACTATCACAAAGGTGTGAAGAGTGTGGTTCGAGACTCAAGGATTTCCTTCTGTTGAACAACTTGTAGTTTCTCAACCATCTACTCAACCTTTGGTTGATCTAGTAGTCAAACCTTCCCAATATTGGTTCACCCCACTCTTCTTTGGGAGAGTGATCCTTATGTGATTGAACCAATGTCATCTTTGGTCAATCCCACTCTCCCTTCAGAGAGTGACTTTCACGAAGTGGTTGAATCGATTTCATTGTAGATCAATCCCACTCTTCCTTTGGAGAGTGAAGTGTCTACAAGTTACCTTTTCTTGAATTCCAGTTCATAACTTACTGAACAAGGGGGCACCAAACTCGCTTCGGATCAACCCCCACCAAGCTCTCGAATTGCTTCCTTTGATTGGGATAGCCTAGTTGAGTCACGCCTTCCTTCTAATGCACCTTTCGAGATAAAGGCCAAAGTTGGAAAGTACATGATTTCTCATTGTATTGTTGATGAAGGAGCCTTAGTTAGAATCTTATCTGCTCATTCTTGGCGAGGAATGGGATCTCCTAGCCTTGTGTCGACATCTAGTCAGTTATTGGCATTTGATAGAAGAATTAGTATAGCCTTGGGAATTATTAATCAAAAACCTATTACTTTGGGTGGGAAAACCATCTTAGTTGACTTCACGGTGATAGAAGACCCCTTAGACTTCAATATGCTCCTCGGAAGTGATTGTGTCTATGTCGTGCAAGCTATGCTGTCAACATTCTTTCATGTGATGTACTTTAATCATGGTGAAGAAATTGTCACTATCGATCAGTTGGATTTTCTTGATCTGTCTTCTGACCCAACTAGAGACCAGGTCTTTCCTTTATTGATTCCTAGTGTTTCTATAGACACTACCTCACCACAGGTGAGCTATGTGGCCTCATGTCCTTTGAGTTCAATTGCTACTACGAATCAGCCTTTGTTTCATGCTTACCTTCTCAGGACTTGGTCCCAACAGTTGACCAAAGGAGTCATTCTATACATACTATGGAGCCTTCTCTCCACTCTGTCAATCCATTTGAAAGTTTAGACATGTGTCCTATCTCGGATGATCTCCTTCCTTCAAATGAAGTCTTCCTAGAGTATTTGATTCAGTTTGACCTTCTTTTTTATGTCTGTTTAGTTGTGACTAAGTCTAAACCTGATTTTCTTATTAAGCTTGATATTGCCATGGATCAGCCTTCTTATGTTGGTATTGTTGAGTATTTTGACTCTCCCTTCGAATAGTAAATTAGTGATCCTGATGAGTTTGATTTTTCTTATGAATTTTTCAACTCCTGTGATATTGAGTTTGTACTTGCATACTCTACCTCCCTTGTTGATATTTGATTTTCTTCTGAGGTTAATCTTACTGATTGTGAACCCTTATGCATTGGCCCTATAGATTCTTCTTTCGTTGATTCTTCCTTGACTACACCTTTTGTACAAGATAGCAAAGCCACATGTGTTTCTGCCAAAGTGACCTTCATCAGATCTTTTCTTCTGAATGGGATTATGATGTTGTTGTTTCTTGGAGATGGGATCTTTAGTTGGATTCACAACTGTTTACTGGCCTCACCTTATTGGTCAAGATGTAACTACATTTTCATGTACCCTGCTTGTGCTTATGATCCTGATGCTCGCTTCCATGCTTTTAGCTCATTTCATAATCCCTCATCTCAGTTCTTGTCATCACTCAGCCTTGTATCATCTTTCCTTTGCAACTTGACACCTTTTACCTTGAGGATATGTTCCCTGAGTGTCTTTATCCTGCTCATATTCCTTCCATTATGCATAGCATTCTTCCTTGTGCTTGGAACTAGTTTCTCCTACCTATGACACTCATCTCCTCGTATTTAGAGCATTGTTTTTTGCTCTCCTTCGAGCTTGTTAAAAATAGTGAGGTCATGAGTTGACTTTTTTGGACTCATTAAAATTTCACAGGAAGGATATGGAGTTTCTTTAGGCCTAGGTATGACTCCTTAAAATAGACTTGACTGTCGATTAAACTTGTCTGTTCAGGCTCGTTAAGAATATGTTAACGAGCATCCACATTGGTGGTAGGTTATCGCTTTCTTAGACCATGTGGAATATTATGAGAAAGGAACACTCTCTTTTCTTTGGAATTGAGAAGAGTATTTGCAGGCATAGGTTTATCAATTTTATGAACCTGAGGGACTAAACTTATGAAAAAGGAGCCCCCGGTATGATCTTAGTTTTCTATTTTTCGTTCTCTGCACCTAAACATGAAAAAATTTATGAGTGTACTTTATGTATTTGTCATGCTTGTTAAACCCTAAAGAACAAAGCATATAGTTTACTTTTGTAAGCCCCATTTATCGTAATCAAATGGATATTTCTGAGTGATCTTCCTTCCTTCACACTCATAAAAATTAGGCTATATGCTGCTTTTGAAGGAGCATTGGGTGAGTGTTAATTTAACCTTTTTTGGACCTCCTTGAATAAGTACAAAAAAGGTGCACCTCACTTCTTCAGAAGCTAAGAGAGTTCTTCTATGGTTTGTTTTATACTTTTCCGGCCTCAAGAGACTAAATTGGACAAAAAACGTTGCCCCTTGGAGTCTTCTTTTGAGTTTTCAGACTCTGTAAACTATGAAAACACCATCAAGAATTCACTAATTCGAGCTTGTAATATCCACGAATCAGTGCTTTATCAAGCATTCTTCTGTCTCTTCCTTGAGCTTGCCAAAAAGGAAGAAGGTCCCAAGTTTTCTTTCTTGGAATTGTTAAACCTTTACAAGAAATAGGGGAAGGGAATTCCATTCACATGTATTTTACATCATGGCAGCAACTCTTGTTTCCTTGAAAAAAGCACCAGTTTTGATTCTATCAACAGTTGGGTCCTAGTATTTTGACCTTATCTCGATTCAGAGTTTCTTACTCCTCTGGTTGGTTTCTTTCCCAATTATACGGGGAGCCTGTCAATGTCTCCTACATTGTAGGTTTTTGTCGTTGGTCTTTTTCTTTCAAAAGCTACCTAAGTCACTTTTGTGTCATGCTCATTGTTTAAGGATTAAACCTTTGTCGGCCATTCTGCAGTTTCCTTGACCTTTTGTGTTGGCCATTCCCTAGTATCAGTTCATTACATCATGTCTTCGATGGTCCTTGTCGTGAAATTATGTCCCAATTCTAGATCCAATTATTCTTTGACTTACGTCGTGTTGGATGATGGAGGATGCCTTAATGCCTTCCTTCCAATGGATCTCTTCCTATCAACTGCGAGACATCTTGCTCTGGGAATGATATTTAGAGTTTTATGACAGTACCTTGGGGATTGCAATCATCAATGACAATTTCCCTTGCTATTGGGTAGTGGGAATACCTTAATGTCTCCTACTCGATGGATTCTTCAAGTGTTCGACTTCAAGTCCTTGTATTCACCCTTGTTAGAATGTACTAGGTACCTTGGGGACCATTTTCATTAATGATGGTTTCCCTTGCATTTTTTAGTGGTTCTCATTATTGATCGGTAATCAAATAATTTCCTCCATGTTCAACTTCAACTCCTTTATTCACATGGTTAGGATTCGTACCTTTTTGGGTGGTTTGGATTGAATACCTTAGGCCGACAATAGCATCATCATCTTTTTTGCTATCACCCGAGTTGCACAAGACCTTGTCACACTTCATATGACATTTTTCTGAGACATAGACCCACCTTACATTTTTGTGGCTATTATCGATTGTTGAGCATGGATACACCTTGTTCATTTGTGGCCATGACTCATTTAGAATTTATTTGGTGCCTTTTTGCATCATTGAGCGACCATGATAGTTTCATCACTTATACATATGTTAAATCCGCCTATATCTTTATGGTGATGATTTTCATATGGACTTGTATGCCCCAGAGATCAGTTTTTTTGACACTTATCTCTCTTTTAGGTACCTTTGTTTGATCCTTTCAATCTTGGATTCTCTGCTCTCTCCATACTCAGTTGTTTCCTTTATAATGTTTTTCGGTTGTCGTATTCCCCTATAACCTCATACATTAAGGGGCATCTATTATAGCTCAAAATGACACATCTCTACCTGTTACCACTTTCCCATGATTCTGTCGCATGTTGACACTTCCATGATAACACTTCATGAAAGTCACTAAAAGTCACTGAAAAAAAAACCTATCTTGGAGGATCCATATCTTGAGCTTTGTAACTCCATTTGACCTCATCTCTACAACATTGGAAAGGTATCTAATTCAGATAAAATGTTATAGAAGACACCAAAGTCTTAAAATTCCTAAAAGTACCCTTCAAATGATATTTTCTAATGTATATGTGAGTTTCCTTAAGGAAACCCCTATATTGTACATGGATTGTTATATATAATACTCATGTATGCCTAAATATGTGACTATTTACATTGCAACCCACATATACCTCCTGCATATGCAACTGTTGTCTCCACAACCCACGTATTCCTCCTTAGATGTAAAAAAAATACATTTTTCAAAATTCGGGTAGTTTGGGTAGTTATGCAACTGACTCCTTTAGTTGTAACTACTTTTTCTTCGACCCTATCTCTTCATGAAGCATATAAATAGAGGTAGGGAGGTGTTACAGAGAAAACTTCCTATGGCTTGGGGTATACCACAACAGACAGAGTAACCACAGAAATCAATGCCTTCCCAATATGCAAAAGAAATAAAACATCTAACACTAAAGGATCTCAAAACATACCATATTCTTGATGGTTGATGTAGATCCCCGTTGAGCTTTTCCAATCCTGCTTGTGTTATCAATTGGCTCTTTCAATAATCAGCAAACAAGACAAGCATGATATGTAATGGTTTTAGATCTACTCTAGCATATATAATCAATAATGTATAAGAAATTAAAAGCATCCATGGATTCAATATTCATTTAAATGCACATCATTGGATAGGAAAAGATATTTCTATTAATATAAATTAGATATTACAAGAATGACAACCTTTGTCAACACATCTGTGAACTGGATTCCTCCACCTGGGCCTCCACCACCTCAATCCTCCATCTCTCAATAGAAATCTCACAAGAAAAGGCAAGCTTGGGAAGAACACCAAGTTCTCCAAGGGACAAAGGGATGTAGACTCAAGTATAAGCAGAAACAATGGACTATAGTTTTCTTGCTCTTCAATTCCTCCCTTTTCAATGTATCCAAATGGTTCCTTATATAGTGCTTCAATGGGGTAATGGAAGGTCAAATCCGAGCGATATCAAGGCATATGGAAGGCCAAGAGACAAGTCACTTAGATCCACATCAAGGAAAACTCCAAAAATATTTGGATTTTTGCACACATCCCGATGTACACGGGTTTAAGGGTTATATCCGCGTATGTACACGAGAAAGGGTTAAAAATTCACGTATGGCAAATAACATGTGTTTTTAGGTATAATCATGGAAACATCAAAGGTACAAAAATAGTCCATGGGGTCCAAAGAGTCTGTAGAGGGACAGGGAAGGCCATAAATGTGTGATCTACCA
This sequence comes from Pseudotsuga menziesii, assembly GCA_001517045.1. Classification (NCBI taxonomy): domain Eukaryota; kingdom Viridiplantae; phylum Streptophyta; class Pinopsida; order Pinales; family Pinaceae; genus Pseudotsuga; species Pseudotsuga menziesii. The sequence continues at coordinate 521,448 of LPNX011114248.1, read as the reverse complement.
TGTGTGGTAAAATTAGCTGTAACAGGAGCTCCATGAGAGGAGACTTGAATCTTTCCATTGTTATGCTGGAGGAATTGCAGCTCTATTTTACCACACCTTTGGCATAGAATATTTCTCGTTGTGTTGCAGATCGTGGAGGCTAAGTTCCTTGGAGAAGAGAAATAGTAGAACCAGATCAAGGTTTCATGAGGTGCCCAACTTGAAGAGAAGGTATATTTGTACTCGTTTTCAAGATTAATAAAGATATGATGTCATTCTTCTTCCCAAATAATTGTTCAATGTGTTTTTGAATCTTTTTTTATGATAATATGTTTATGTTAATCAGATTATTATTTCATGTTTATTTGATTATCATTTCTTTATATGTGGTCATATTAGTTTGAGGAACGTATAATTCATTTTGCAAGTCTCTTGGAGCGAGAGGAGCAAGAGGAGCAAGAATACGATTAAAGGGCTGCTTGGATCAACCTTCATTTGGATAAGGTATGACCCATTCCAATCTTTGAAATTGGTTATATATACTTGCAGAACCATTTTCATCTCTCTTTCAACCCTAGCCATAGGAAACTTTCCTTTACAACAAGTACCCGTCATTGAGCTATTTATGTCTATCAGCCAACCCTTGTTGGTGACCCACTACATGTGTACGATGGTCTGGGTCGATAGCTTATTGATATCAACTACGACACCCTAAAGCTGTTGCAAGGAGGAGTTCACATCCTTACTTCCTACATCGATTGCAATTGGGGGAACATGAACATTCTTGGCCCATGGCTCAATGCTAATCGATGGGATTTCCTGCACCATGACACTCTCTGGTGCGTTCTTCACAATGGAATCATAAATAGAATCTAACTTAGCTCTTACCATGGGAAATCCTTCATGGTTGGACTAGAGAATTTCTTGCACAGCAGCATCAAATGAATCTGTGTTAGCCTTAATGAGCCGCTGCAATTGTGCTTCCAACATTGATTTGGTGCTACTTCCCGCATCAAACTCGATGCGCCATTTGGTTTTTTCCTCCTCCAAGATGCACTAGGATTTTGGATCGGTGTTGGTAGATGACTTTCCATCCAAGTCATGATTACTCTGGTATTCTCACACAGGCTCTGCAGGGGCATCTACCAGTGGTCCCATCGATATTTATTCAACACTAATCAGTTTGTGCCATTCAGCAGGCCAGTCCAAAATTAGCTCTTGTACTTCATCATTGGTCAATTTATAGACCATTGGCAGCCATTTCCTATCTAGGTCTCATCGCGCCTAGATATGAATTGAATGGGGTATGATGGAAAGCTGCATGATCCTATGATATTTTACTGCTACTGCATCTAAAAAGCATGGAATTTTGACTACTGCAGCTTGTAGCACTTCCTAGTAGATCCAGAAGTGGACTGTACAATCAGTTTGTTGATTGGGCTCCTCTAACCACAATAAAATTTGGTATCGTGTGCCTTTTCACACCTTCAGCACTTAAATAGACATAGGATGGTAATCTTGTGGCTCCATCCAACCCACCAAAGAAATGAGGATCAATAACCAACTATAAGAGAAAGGACGCTACCCATCCTAGGCTGTGACCGCATCCTCCATCACAAGAGGGACCAATTCATTTGGACTCCCACATCACACTGCTACGCATAAGCAATCACCCCTAAATTGCATTAGACTGGGAGATTTTTTCGGACAAGTTTACTAGCTAGGATACGGGCACCAATACACATTGCCGGCTCATTGATGCTATTAATTATATATGCACGACATGCCGTTGAAATTTGTATCTCTACTTCAGTTGTTGAGAAAGCTTCTTGTCATTATCTCTTCCTATGATATATTGAACGGGGTCTATCCCAGCCTTTGGCAGCCCTGTGATCTCTGAAATCATGTCCATTGTAACCACAATTGGTATATACAACAACAATGTCTCGCAATGAAAACATGCCAACAACTGTTTGACACATGCAATTGCTTCATTCAACTGTCCAAAATGGGGCATGTTGATAAGCCTAGTAGCCCATATTTATTCAGTCCTTGCACCCAAGGGTGTGGAGTACGCTCGATGGGTGCACCTGGAACTGAAGGTAAGGATACGTAGGGCTCCTCCACTACGTCCTTCAATAGCAACAAGTCATGGTCATCATAATTCATATTTATCAAGGTGGGGATAATGTCCATAGTGCATGCCATCCCTTCCAGCTGCGGTGGTGTTTTTGGCTGATACTTCTGATTTTTTATTAACCACCGAAACTTTGCACTAGGTCATGTGGGAGTGACATATCAGGGGATATCATTGATGGACATGCCCCTGGGTTCTATAGACTCCACAGCTCCTGAACTTGATGGCCCTATTGGAATAAACCACCCAACAAATCCATGTTGATAGGGGTTCCCACTCTATTGACACTCAACCTGCACGATCTCTCTAAGCACTGGCCCAAACAAGTTTCACCCTCCTTGGAAACACCCATGGAGCGGATGAATTCTTATATGAGATGTTCGAGGGAGAGCTGTCGAAACCACATTTCCGTAGTAAGGAGGAGGATCTAGGGAAACATCGATTCATCAGCTTATCTATTAGAGCTAATGGGACCATTCACCAGACATCGCATCATTATTAATAGATCTACCATTTCAACCACAGATCGAACATATTGCATCATTCATTTATTCATCACAACAATATCACATTATTCATTCATAAAGAGGAATCATCAGAAATTCTTCATTGATATCACGACACATAAAAATAGAAAGAGATAAAATACAATAGTGATTCATCTCAACATCCATGTTGTCATATTACTTTCTGCGCAATAGATCCAAAACAATAGTTGTCTTTCTCTATATCAAGAAAAAGATCAACCCATAAGATCGCAAATAGATAACACAAGATTCAATCTCTCACTTTCTCTCTGCTACAACTTGTCACTCTTTTACAACTTATACATCTTCCCTGCTTGTCTCCCTCATTTTCAATTCTAATTCTATATATAGGATTGTTCCTTTACATTCATGGTCCACTTCTAACTAACTCTTAACTGATTTAACCATTAATGACCTATATCCACAAAATGTGGTCAACCGATACAAAAATATGCATAAAATATTCAAAAAATGGTTTGTTTTCCACCCATTGCGCTATCTGTTCCTTGCACGGTGTTGTCTGATCTTGCATAGCCTCCGCGATGCTGTGCAACTCACTTACCCCAAAACCTCTACCAACACAGGTTTCAACGGGTTTTTCTTTTACCCACATAGTGATGTATTTGACTACTGTAATAATATACCGTGCTCCTGTCCTTCTAGCCGGTATTGGAAATGGTCCAAATTTCAAATGTTAAACTTGGGTTTACTAATATTAAAGGAATTTTAGTACTTGGTAGAGGCCGAACTAGTCGTTGGAAATGGTCACATTTGCTTACAAATCTTCGACAGACTATGTATAATGTTAGCCACCATAATCCTGACTATTGTATTTTCTTAGCAGTCACATCTGACTGAAAATGTCCTCCAGCTAGACCATAATGTGCTTCATGCATTATACTTTCTCTTTCATTATCAAGAACGCATCGACAAAGTAGCTCGTCTAAACCTATTTTATAGATGAACCCATTTATTACATTATAAGGTGTAGCTTTCATTGTTAATATTTTCTTCTTTTTATCACTCATTCCTTCTAGTGCTTGTTTATTTTCTAGGAATTGGGCTATTTCTGCTAATTCAAAAGGTACAACTTCTATTCTTAACAAATGTGCATCTGGTAGGTCATTTTATATTCCAATCAGTTCTTCCCCCATGTCCATTCTCGACAAGTGGTCAGGTCTGACATTTTCTCTCCCGGGTCGAACTATGACTTCAAACTCAAGTTCTTGAAATAATAGTAACAAAAAACATATTCTACCATGATTTAAAGGTTTATTAACTAAATATTTTAGTGGTTGTTGGTCAGTTTATAACGCAAAAGGATTAGCTAGCAAGTAGTGACGATACTTTTGAAGCGTGAAGACCATTCCTAGTGCTTCCATTTTTGTTGTCGAGTAATTTCGTTCAACTTTATTCAATTTTTTTCTACTATATACAATTGGAAAATCCATTCCATCATATCCTACTTGTGTTAATATTGCACCGATCGCTATATCGAATGCGCCAATATGTACATGAAATTTTACCGACCAATTTGGAAATCGTACAATAGGTGCTTTGACTAGTTTTTTCTTTAAAATGTTGAAGGATATATCACATTATTTGGTCCATTCATATTCTTGATTGTATTTTAATGATTATTCTAAGGGATATGTCATGTCTGAATAGTGTCCAATAAATTTTTTGTAATACCATGTTTGGCCCAGTAATATTCTTACTTGTTTCAGATTAACTGGTGGTTTTAAGTCGAGAATTATTTTAATTTTAGCGAAATCAACCTTGATACCTTCTTTACATACAATGTGTCCTAATAGAATTCCTATTGGTGTTGCAAATATACATTTTTTAATATTAAGGGATACTTGTATCTGTTAACATCGTTTGAGCATAACTTAGAGCCATTTTCAATGATCTTTCAACATAGAATAAATTGTCCAATCCTCAAAATATACATCCATTGTTTTGTATATATATTCTTGAAAATATTTTACAACTATGTGTGAAAAAATAGTTGGTGCATTGTTCAGACCAAATGGCATAACTTTGTAGGAAAATGAACCAAATTCACATACAAACGTTGTTTTCCTTTTGTCTTCCTTGGCGATGGGTACTTGGTTGTAACCTGAGAAACCCTATGTAAATGAGTAACATTCATGTCCTGCAACTTCAGTAAGGATTTTGTCTACAAAGGGAGTCAAAAATGGGTTCATAAGTGTTACTTTGCTCAATTCTTGAAATTCGACACAAATTCTTAGTCGTGTCGATTCTTGTTTATTTGGTTTAAGAACCATTGGAATTTCCCATTCTAACTGTTCAATAGTGTATATGATTCCTGCTACTAGCATGTTATTGATTTCCTTTTTTACAATTTATTTGTATTTATGTGCTAGTTTGTACAGTCTTTTCTTCATGGGTTTTCCCTTGGGTTTTATTTCGATATTCATTTCTCCCATTTCTTCTACAAGTCCTTTTAGATCCTTATAATTTTGAGAAAAAACATCTTGAAATTCTTTTATTAAGTTGACAACTTCCGCTGTTTTTTCCTCATTCAAGTAGTCACCAATCTTTGCAATTTTTGGTCTTTCCTCATTGGTTACGTTGACTTCTTTTTCTTTTTTTTTTCACATCCATCCACTCTGGTGCCTTGGTTTCGTTTATTTTTTGACTTCTTTCTTTAAATTGTGAGAATGTCGGTGCAAAATTTTTTGCTGTTAATATTTCAAGATCTTATTTTTCTGTTGTTTCAACCTTAAATATTATTTTGATTGGTCTTGTCATTTTAGGATGGTCGGATTTCCATTGAAAAAAAATTCCACTTGTATGTTTAGTTTACGGTCGAAGTCTTGTTGACTGTGGTATTTTAGTTATCCAAATATTATGACATGAGGCGTTCGTTCGGTTGTGATTTTATGTCGAAATAATACTAACGTCGGTTTTATAAATGTTTCTATTTTCTTTGTAGGTTTGACTAGTTGGTCATCTCCAAGTATAAATTTGAAATCCTTGATGAAATTTTCTTTTAGTTCATTCCATAAGAATGTTTTACCTCATGCTTCTTCCATTTTGTACCATTTTTTTGGTAAATCATCTAATGTTGGTGGGAAAAGGTGCAGGCGTATTCATTCTTCTTTATATCCTAGTATTTTCCATTCCTTTTCAAATGTAATGATGTGTTTTCAGGATCCTAGCCTTATGTGAAGACTAGTATTTGTGATTGATTTGTTAGCATCTTTCCTACAAATATTTCGACAAAATATGTTGAATATGTAGACCATGTTTGTAATCTCGACTAGTGAATATCCCACCACTGAGAATATTGTCCCGTAAATGTTTTGACTAGACTTTGAAGCCGGCCATGTTCACCTATATTTGTAGACACTTGTTCACTGTGAAGCACTGGTGATTCTCGTTCTTTATACGTAAGTGGCAGTCAGCTTGATGTTTCTTTTTTCATTGGTGCTAGGGATGGATATTCCCTATCTTTTCGTTCAAATATTTTAGGAATTATGGACAAAGAGAAACATTGTCGTGTTTTATTTTTCAAAATGGCTTGGATGATCCAACATTCCCTTTCTTGTAGTTCATAATTTTCCATTTCCCAATCATATAATTCTGTGTTTGATTTGTACCCAATAGAATATAGATTTTGTAAGTGAAGCTCTCCATATATGTTCACTTCGGTGTAATCCTCATTATGTTGAATTTGGTATAATTGTCATACATCGGCTTCTTCAGCAATAGTTTTTGTTCATGGTTCACCTAATGATTGATGAATTGTAACAATCACTTTCTTCCCATTTCCTTTAAGTTTTATTCTCTCTTTGTCCAGTGAAATTGATTCCTTCATCTTTCGACGCCATGGTTGGCCTACTAAAGCTGGAAACGAACTGTATCCTTCCTTAGGATTAATAATCTCAAAGTCAACTTTTGTAGTGATACCTTTAATAGTCATGTCAACATTCTTCTAGACACCAATGTGTTCAATTAGTCCTTTCTCTGCTAACTTGAAAAATATGTCAGATTCGTTAAGTCGAGGTTTACCTAATTGTTCCCATGTGTCCCTCATCATGATGTTTACCTACGATTCGAAGTCGATGACGACTTGTCGGATGTGGCGGCCTTCCATTTCTAGGTCGACTAAAGGGTCATCATGATTTGTCTCTTTTTGATTCAAGCAACATATGCTTTTACCTTCCTTGTCTACACTAGATTTTCTCTTAACATTGTACAATAAGTCAATTAATTTTTCAATAGAGTTATTAGTATTTATTAAATTAATTAATTCTTGAGACATATTCTGTCAAGCATCATCAGTTACTTCTTGTGAATCTAATTCTTGAAATATGTTTGTTGCATCATTATATAGTTTCTTTTGTATAACAAGCTTAGGATAATCTTGTTTATTCTTTATTTTACTTATATTTGGATTATCCATGCTGGTTTGTGTTCCTTGACAAGTGACAATTTGTAAGTTTTTAGTTCGAACAACATCACATTTTTTGCACACTAGCCAATACGTTAACATTTTTCTTATTGTTGATCTTTTCAAGCATGGTGGGGAAATCCTCGAAAGAGTGGTCACCGACACCACAAATTGTATAAAAATTTAATATGAATTCAATTCTTGTATGGACACTTAGCATGTCGATGTCCTCCATTTAAAAATCTATAGCACTAGATCGGTCAATGTGGTCTATTCTCTTGATTCCCAAAGAATTTCCCTCAACCTGAAAACCCTCCAAGATGATTGTTGTCATACCGATGCTCGTACCTTCATCCATCATATATTTTATTGATTTTCTCCTTCCAGTCGTTATTATTCCTTGTATTTTTGTCTTTATTACTTTGTGCCATAACGATTTTCTAGTAAACTACATGGTAATTCTATCAATTTTTTAAGTTTAGCTGACATTCGGATGTTGCATGGATTTTGACTTCACATATCACATACCCTCTAGATTTTTCATTCTTCATGTTATATGGACAGTATTTTGTCGCATGTAGGTCATGCTCTTGGAAAATGTGACAAAAACATTTTGACCGAATGAATCTGACGTCTTGTCTATGTTCTTCCTATTGGAAATAGTCTTCTGTATTCCCATCCATCGAGCATTTAGTGCACCATACTTAATTCCCTTTGAGGATTATCACACGGATTGACTTTTGCATAATCTCCAATTGTTCTTCAATGCAGCTATCGATATGGTTTACTGAATAATCCTCATCCATATCTACTTGTAATGTCTTAGATAATGCATATTCATAAGTGTTAAAGTTGTCCAATCTGATATGCATTCAAATTTTCCGTAAGATTCCTACAACAAACCATTGGATTAGCAATGTTTCATCTATGTTATACTCCAACTAGCTTAGTAGGTATTTGAATATATTATCATACTTCCAAACTGTTTCAGTCGGTTTATGTACTATAGTTTTTAACTTCTTTGTTACCAGGTGTTTTTCATTTCATGTCTTGAACAATGACATGAACTATTGTTTTATTTTTTCTTTAGTGGCATTCGATGTCTTTTACATATACGTCATGTACCATGTTAGTGCTCACTTCTGCAGAGCACCAACGAACTAGTCCATTTGTCAATCTTCATTGGTAAAAACAATTTCTTCCCAAGTTGACTCACAGAAGAACTAGTGTCATCTGGGATATTCATCACCCTCATAGAGTAGAATGTGTGCAGACACGTGTGCCATATATTCCATGTCTATGTCTTCTCCTAGTGGTGGAGGGGTTGGTAGTGGTGGTGGGTTACTTCCTATAACATCTTTTTATGCACAACTATCTTTGACAAAACTTTTGTTTTTGTTGTTACTCCTTCGAATAGAGGTTGATTTATGTCAACTCCTTCGACAGATACCCAAATAAATTGCTAATACTGAGGTATCCTTACTTGTGATTCCAGCTATTCCGGTGTGTTATATGAAGTCGTGATTGGCTGGGGGGGTGCTCCTTCATTATCTGAGTAGAGTAGATGGATACTGCAATTAGATGGATAGGGATAAAAGGTAACCCAGTTTCCTTCCTACGATCAGTGAATTACAATATGATCGACATCATTTCCTTCACCATCTAGTCGACTCCATACACATAACTCATTAGCTTGTAGTCTTAAATATTCTTCAACAATATCCTACACTCGGGCACTCTGGTTAAAATTTCATGGAAAATGAGGTGTAATAGTTTGGGGTATATCCACTTGGAGAGCTCTACCATGCTCTATCCACAAGTCTTCATCCATTGGTGACAATTCTTCATTGACACACTCTTCCTATTGGGAATGACCCGACTCTAGCGGATTCTCTTCTTGTTCTGTCACATTATTCGTCGTTCTCCCTTGTTGGCGCATGACAGTCTACTATCTAATCTCTTCCCTTCTCTTTCTCCTCTTCCCTTGTTATATATTCTGTATATCCAAATTTCTCTTGTGAGTAACTGTTCTATCTTTTTCTTTTTGGCCCAACTTTTCATCATTGGATGTGGTGTTTTCTTCATTGGTTGACTAGAACCTCTCTTACTATAATACATAATCATGACCAGCTACCCCCCCATATATGACCCGAATGCTTTTAGAAATCCTAGGTGGAACTCTCTATTTGTTTAAGAAGTACTCCCACTCTCTTTCTTGAACATATTTTTCCCGCTCCTTCTACTTTGCTTCCTAGTTTTTGTTACATGGAGGATTTATTAGTAACATATGAGATTTGACAATATGACCTACACCCTTGTCGATCAAGAATTTGAACAAAAGTGTCGGCAACAGACATAGGAACTGTTCAGTGAGGTCATTGTAGAATATCTCTTTGATACTATCCATATAAACTCTTTCGTCAAATTCTCTTTCCTCACAGAACTCATCAGTGATTCTTTCAAACCACTCTGACAAATTTGTACAGCCTCCCCTTGTTAATTTCTCAAGTAACTATTCGTCTTAATCTTCTGCCGGTTGTTTCATGCAATATATTTTTTAAAGAATAAGGTACATGCTTGACAAACTTTTCATGTGTTTCAAAGAAAAACTTCTCCTATTTTCACATTCACTGCTAACATTTCACCTATCAAAACATTAACATTCCCCGTATATTCATTCTTAACATTAAATTGCACCTATCAAAACATTCACTCCTAAGATTCCCCTATTCCCACATTCACTCCTAACATTAACATTCCCCATATATTTATTCTTAACATTAGATTGCACCTATCAAAACTTCATAACATTTCTAACACTCTCAACTTCTCAACAAGAAACATTAATTTAGTAAATTACATACATTCATATATTTGCACCTATCAAAACTTCTTAACATTCCTAACCTTTACATATACATGTATATAATCCCAAAAGTAATATATAAGGTCAATGCACATTTATATAATCCGAAAAAACAATCATGAACATGTGAGTTCAATGTACATGTATATAATCCAAAAATAAATCATAGTAAAAGCAAAAAATATTAATCTTAGAAATTAACTTAAAAACCAAAAAAAAAAAAACATTAGCTCACAATAGATGGAAAATCATCTAAAAAGTTTGAATCTAATGAAACCTGCATAAATAAGTCAAATTAACAATAAGATACATAGTTAAATTTAAAAACAAAAAAATATCTTTCAAACATTAATATAAATGTGTAAATTTTGAATATACCTCTCCAATATGCTCTTCTACATTTCCATCATTTTGACTAATGGAGACTCTAAAATTATGTTCATTTAACAATTGAGAAAACTGAAAATGATAAACATTTATGTAATGTATTTATTACTATACATCAAAAAATAATTTATCTTACATAGATATAATGTAACCAAAAGTTTCATTCAAAATGAATAAAAAAAATAATAGATTGGAAGTACACAAACCTCTCCTATGCTTGACGTGTCATTAGATATTCTATCTGAAGCTATATTATGACAAAGCTTCGCATATGCTGTTAGATCTTCAATGCCCATACAATCTAAATCATCATCTGTTTTGTAAACAAAATTTTTCCGAATAGTGGCATGAGCCCTCTCTCGACTCAATCCAACATCAACTCCTACAAAAGCCGAAGTCAAACCTTCGACAACATTATGCCTTGCAGTTGTCCCAACTTGTCATGTGGGCTCCATCTCTGATTTGTAAGTCACAAGCCTAGGTGGACGAGGTATCGAAGGTGAGGTCAAAGAGTACTAGGATCTCTAAGGGCACCTTTTCAATTGTATATCCTCCCCTTTTGAACTCCATAAAACTCGAAATGAATATCAGTATAGTCTGGCTTCATTCCTAAAAAAACTCAGCATAACAAAACCTAGCAAAATAATTAGGAACCTCATCGTTCCATGCCAATCAACCATAGGCTGCAAGAAACCGATCATATAAAAAATGTGCAAGTTCAGGGTGCTTAAAATATTGCACTTTCAATGCTTTCCACTTTAGGCCCTATTTGAAGTTGAACATTGAGTTGGCCTATTCTTTAGTCACCCTTTCCTTCACAACAGCCCACTTATCTGGACCCATCACTTCTTCCTTTCTTCTTTGCATCAAGGAAACAAAACCATCTGTTGTTGGTCGAAGATCCGCATATACCTCAATGAATTTTTGTAAAGATAGCAAAACCATATCTATACTTTATTTGTTCTCTGGAGTGAGATCCAAACTAGAAAGATCATTTTGCAGCTTGTCATAGTGAGCCCTACAAATTTCAAGAGTTGTTTGTTGAAGCCCACTTTCCCATGGAATCTCGTCCGGTAAATATGATGGATAGGTTGTAATGGGTGTACAACCCTCAGCTAGCTGTAGATATTGCGTCCTTCCTCGACCTTCACCACCCTATATAGGATGACGAGCCTCTTGCGAACCTTGCTTTGCTTCCACACTTGTCTCCTATACAAAAGGTCGATATCCACGTTCACCAATAGATGATAAGGGGGAATAATATCTACCACTATTGCTACGTCAATGATCAGATGAATGTGAACTATACAATAGGCTTGAGTCTCGAGGTGAAGACGATAATCTTCGATTTTCATTTTGGACACCAAGTCCCGAAGAATGTGATGACCTCCTATGCTTCTGTCTCAAAGGAGGCTGTCTTTCCATTGGATATGATATCTACAAGTTTACACAAATATCAATTTCTACATGTTAATTAATCAACTTCAAATATCTAGCTACTATAAAAATTAATCTTTCAATGTAATATAAATAGAAAAACAAAGGTGGTATGGAGAAATAACATAGGTAAAGATGATGAGGCTTCTTCGTGATAAGGAAGATCCCTAAATCCACTAAATACACTGGTATATGATGGTTGCTACACATGTTGTATAAAATTTTGACCCTGGAACATGCCATAAACTTGTTTTGGTTCAGAAGCCAAAAGTTGAAACGTAGAGTAATTTGAAGCCAAACATGTTGATCCATAAACAATTTTGCAAGTCGAGAGGTGGAAAATGCAGGGAGATTGTGTGTCAAGCCTAAATATCTAGGCCTGAAGTTTGAGAGCCATAATGCCTCAATCACTAAGGGCCTAACCTTCTACATGTTAATTAATCAACTTTAAAGACCTTGCAACTATAAAAACTAATATTTCAATAAGGACCTAGATATCACTAATATTATCTAATAGTCCTTTAACCACATGTGCATGAACTACTTTTTACTAAGTTTAAAATATAGTCTAAGGCAAGTGCAAGTACTTACCTACTCTACAGATAGACACTACTGCTAGCTACTAGCTACCTAGTCATTATAGACTTGTTAGTGAGAGCATGACTATTAAATATAGATAGAGCTTCTATTTCTTCAACTGAACTTAAATCGTAGGTGAATCAGCTAGCTCATCCCTGAATCTCATAGGGAGAAAGTATTTCTAGATTATTCCTTTCCTTCTCTTCGTTTCTCATCTTTAAATACTTACACTTCCCTTCTTCTAGGATATGGAGTGTTTACAATGAATTATATATTCTAGTGCCTCTAGTTGTATAAAGCAATGAAGAGTAAGGGCAGTGAATCAACTAACCGATATCAATCAGCTGTTGTGATTTCATGGATTTATCACATCAAATGACAAGGACATATAGATTTCATCTTGGACTAAGGTCAGCATCTAGGAATCGACTACATACACCTATGGATTCACCCCATTATTCCATCCTATCCCTATCATTTTACTTTTACACTTCTAGTTGTTTTGGTGTCCATCCCCATAAGAAGATAAAGCAATTATTTCTTTAAACTTGCCTTTATCTATCTAACATTTTCTCTCTATGTTTCGGAAAATCATGAAATGGCAATGTTACTTAATGAAATGCATCATGGACTAAGATACTCATAAAGTGCCATGAGACTTATACTTCGGCTAGTAGTTGTATGGAATAAAGCAAATAGTAGAGGTTAAGAACAAAACTATATAGTTATTACACTACAACTGAAGTTCTAACTCAGGCAAGTAAAATGAAAAGGTTTTGAAATCCTGTCCCCTACCAACGAAAAAACATATATAAGTAAATTGTTTACTTAGGGACTTGATCAGCTCTTTCCATTTGGACAGAGTTGTTCAGCTTTGTGTTTCTCGGAATATTTCACCTCCTACGGACAGCAAGGTGTTCCATTGGTCTGAATGGTTCAGGTCCAGAACAAATAGATCACAGAGGTTCATAACTCTCCCTAGATGTTGTAGATATCTGGAATGCAAGGCTTTGATAGTTCACCTGTGTACCTGCAAAAGAGTTCAACACGAAAAAGATCAAAGCAACCAAAATATGATCTACTAATCTATGCTAGTGACTAAGGAATCTAGCAATATATATTTGAAATCAAACATCAACAATATATATGGGACATAAAATCAGCTTGCATTAGAAATATGAAGAATTTTACAACCAAACCTTAGTGTTGACATGCATCTCCATGAAACGAGCTCTTCATCCCCAAAAGCTCCGAATCTAGTTCTCTATGCTCTCTTCAAATGATCTTGGGCCAAGAATCAGTCCAATAGCATAACAATACCTTCAAATGCTCTCCCCTCAACCATGGCTATGAGCTCATATATATAGGGCTAGATGGATATAGATGTTTGAGAAATGAGTGGGTGAGGTGGCCTCTAAGATCCTAGGATGAGGGATCTCAAGCTCAACTAACCCACAATAGCAGGGATAAGGGATATCTAGAGGCTTATCATCTAGAAGCCTCGAGAAGCTTATATTTTTCCCTTTTTACCCAAAGTACTGTGCTTCTCCTTCTATGACAGAGTAGTTCTGGTAATAATTTCCTATGGACCAAGGGTGACAGGCAGTGGCACCGCTTGTGGACAACTGATGAAAAGAGGTGCGAGTAGGGGTAATGCTCCTGGATAAAAGGGTATGAGTGGTGCTGGGAATTTGTATGATAGACTGGTAAAAACGTCATTCCGTCTTCACTCCAGAAGCTGGGATTCAGGGAAAGTAGGTATGTCAAAAGTTCTTATCACATGATGGTGACAGGATTTCAGTATAACAGGATGCCCCCCAAAGCATGAGTCTTAGAGTGACATGACAAACGAGAGCTTTGAGAACAAGTTGTTTCCAGGAGACGAAAATGTTGACTCGATCAGAGCATGCAGTCAAGTAGGCATCTGTAGTACATCAGTATGTTGACTCATAGACACAAGTAACCAAATTCATAGCTGCAGGACAGTACAAGGAAGATCCATGAGTGGAATAAACAAGCATGGCTACTAGAATACAGCGTAGATCCATGTGATATAAGACTCAAACTTGGACATAGCTACCATACATACAACATAGATCTATGCCATACAGATGCAAATTTGAGCATAGCCATGACCATACAAATGTGGATCCATGCTAGATATACAAAACTCCATCACAACCTGGGGAAAAATCAATGAGCTCTTTTAAACAAATGCCCAGGGTCTTCATCTCATCTTCCACAAAGTATGATTCTATCCATGTGATTACAATGATCTAAATTCGAACATGGTCGAAACCACTTGATTACCGGCCACTGATGTGAACAGTTAACAAGTGCGAGGGAGATCACCATTAATGTCAATGATTCCCAAGGTACCATAGTACAATCTACTGAGTGTGAATATATGTCCTGATGTCGAACACCCAATCGATTCTATCGATCAAAGGTTAATGATGTGAACCTATGTCAAGAGCGAGAGAATCTGTCATTAAGGCATACATATCTCAAGGTACTAAATATTGTTTCTAAGACTATTTCCCAGATGATGAGTTGATGTCAACAGGAATAGTCTTGTCGAAGGAGGGCCATGATGAGTCCCACATCGACGACACGAAACTTAGAACATAGTTCTAGAATGATGTGAATATAGTAACCATATGACTAACTCAAAGATACTAACACAAAGGCTATGTATACTGCATAGGTAAGACCTCTTCAGATCCCCTTTGAACATCAGGTGGCACGACAAAATGACTTGGCAGCATGACTGATCAGGACAGATACACAATGCGACAGTGGACAATGCATTCTTTTGAAAGACTCAAAGGATTGACATGACTCATGAAAGTGGATCGTCACAGAGATCAGCTGAATACCCAATTTACTGAGATGATTGTGTAGACAAGTTCCATGTTCAAAGGTAACGACAAACAACTACCATTATTTGCAAAATTATTCCCTTTCCCATTTCCCCCATCATGATTGATGAGTGCCTCTTTTCAGTTTTACGATTTCAAAGAGGGTAACGAACAATCGATATAGGTTGTCGGAAGACAAGTCCAGTTCCATATGTTTTATGAACCTGAGAGAGGATGGGTTCATTCCCAAAATGGGCCTCTCAATGTTTAATTTAATGATTCCACTGAAAGAAAACTCGGTATCATTCATGTTTAGAGAGTCTGAACGAATACAGAAGAAGACTCCATGGGGGTCCTTTTTTGTATGATTTAGTCTCTGAGGCCTGAAAAAGTATAAAATCATACCTTAGAGAACTCTTTCAGTCATGATTAGCTAGAGTGTTCCTTTCTCATAAATAGTACTGTCCAAATCGAGAAAGAGATAACCTACCATCGGATCGACGACTCTTCAAATACTTTAACAAGCATAAAGAAGACAAGATCGCTCGACAATCTTTTCATATTTAGGGAGTCTGAAAAGGGCTTAAAGAGAACTCCATGAGGTTTCTTTACACAATGTCACTTTTTACAAGCCTGGAAATATTCGGAAACAGACTCGACTATCTTTTCATGTTTAAGGAGTATAAAAGAAGATGTGAAAAGAAGACTCCACAACGTTTCTTTACACAATGTTGTATTTTACGAGCCTGGAAAGAAACATGAACTGGACTCGAAAATTTGATACTAGATTTTAATGAGCATGACAAAGTGTCATAATAAACACTCAATGACCTTTTCCGTTTTGTGAAAGTATGAAAAATCCATAAACAAACTTTCCAAAGCTTTCACTAAAGTCAACCTGCAGATGACTCATAAACAAGTGTTAAATGCACCAAAAATCAACATTACAGGATTACGACAAATAGATTTTGACAAGAACATGATGTAATATCAAAACTATACTAAGTCAGACCCAAAAAATGTCTATATAAGGCAAGTAAATAGTAAAAAATCAAACATTTCACTATTTACCTCTAGCATAGAGCACGTGGAGCATTTTTTAGCCAGACCTTCCACAACTAATACCAAGAGTTCCCACTGTCCGTTTTCAGCCTTGTCAGTTGCAGGTAACAGCTAAGACCTTCTTCTTTCATTTAATAGCTTTTATTTTGGGATTTGATGGGGTTATAGGCCTATTTGGCAAGCCCTAAAATCCTATTTGTTAGCACCATGGCTACCCCTTGCGGGATAGGCGGTGCCACCCGAGAACTGCGCCAAGAAGAAGGTGGACAGGCAGTGCCACCACCTGTCTCCAACGGGGCACAAGCAGTGCTGGCCGTGGAGAAATTAAACCAATGATACATGCAAAATTAACTCATTCTTTTGATTTGTAATGATTTAAGGATGATATTGACGTATACCATTGTTGTTTTGGCAGGTCTAGGCTTCCAAAATATGGTGATATGGAAAGAAATAACAAATGATGTTGAGGATGTCGTTGCTGAAAGGGATCCGGTTTGTATTTCCGAACTCCAGAACTGTGGGATTCTAGAGTTCTTCCAGACACCAAGCATGGTGTCCCATGAGAGACTACTGGAACACATACTGAGAATGTGGAATCCAGAACACCAGTATTTTAAGGTGGGGGCACATATACTTACAGTGGAGGTAGAGGAAATCTACTTCCTGAATAGCCTATCGAGATGGGTTGCCCCTATCTCATTGACAGGTTCTCATGGTGGGGACATTACCACCAGAGAGCTCATAGATCGACACTGTGTACCAGGTACAGGCACACTGGGGAAAAAAATCCCCATCAGGACAATGATAGACAGGGCCCTATGGATTGTTCTATTCACCATGCAGAGGGTGGCGGGGAGCCAAGGTGTACATCAGGCTTCCAGGGAACATATGTTGTATGCCCTATAGGCAATGGCACCTACGGTGTTCAACTGGGAGAAAGCATTGCTTCCAATCTTCAAGGATCAACTGACTAAATGTCGACAGGGAGAGCTGAAGCAGTTTAGCTTTGGTTCCATCTTAGCTTCTTTCATCTTTGAGTGAGTCCCCTAGATGAGGCCCCAGGTGACTTTTCGGAGTCTAAGAGCACGAGACCTCCACATGTTGAGGTGGGTCCAGATCATGGCTCACATAGGAGCGGGTAGGGGTAGAGTGAAGTTCGATGATGCATTCTTCAGATGGCTGTGAGAGTAATTGCTCATGGTCGAGGACTATGCCTATGCGGGCATATATTTTACAGGACTATGCCTGGAGGGAAGTGGGGAGACATTGATAAGAAACAAGAAACCCTAAGGATGGAATTTTTTTGTATTTTTTTATATTTTTTATGATAAGTGATGAGACCTGTTTGTCTTCATGCAGATGTTGGAGCAGCGACACTTGGAGGAGCATCTCCATTAGACAAGCGAGTCGTAGCTCGCTTCGTGCCATAGGGTGATGATATCAATGGGGAGCTGGAGGAGAACCTTGAGAAGTTGACTCTAGACATCCCAGATGCTGACATAGATGATCTCCTGGCTAGATATCAGAGATCTACGATGGGGGTACTAGGCAGATTCAGCAGGTTGCTACGCAGGGTGGCTTGAGCAGTGATGTGCTATCATGAGAACCACTAGTGGATGAGACATGTATACTGAAAGCTGATGGCTTCAGGATTTTGTATGATGATTTTTCCTGAAAGCCTACGTGCTTCAGATGAGGTCTCGGGACCTATTTTTTGTAAAATTTTTGTATATATATATATATAAAAACTTTTACATGATGTTTATATGTTTCAAATGGATGAATGCATTTTCTATGAGTTCTATGTGTCTTTAAATGTTTATTTACAATGTACCATGTTTGATTAACATTATGAATGGGAAATATTCCAATCTCGGACATAATTAGCCAATGAATCAGCAACTTCATTATCTTCCCTAGGGATATGCTTATATGTAATGGTTCCAAATGATATTTCTAACAAACGTACCCTCCGAAAGAGGTGGAGGAGCATCGGGTTCCTAATGGTGTATGCATGGTATAAATGACAAACCATGAGTTGAGATTCCATCAAAAATACTAGATCACAGACATCCTGGGAGACAGCTTCAGTCAGAAGATCGATGACTGCTTCATACTTGGCGATGTTATTAGTATTCGGAGATGTTATTAGTAGCGAGACCTAAGCGAACCGCTCCTGAACTAACCACATCTTCAGCTGGGGAATATAGAACCCAAGCAACCGAGGCTAGATTCAAGGTGTGGCGATAAGCACCATCTGCGAAGCCGTAGAAAGCCATCTACATGACCAAAACATGGTATAAACAGATGCGGACACCAAAACTCGAAACCATCTTGAAAACACTAAAAACACACTAAAAGTCAATCAATATACATATATACAAGATACCATCCAAGAATACCTAGGCATAGTACCTTTTCAGGTACAACCCATTGCGAGGTTGCCCCAAAGGGATCCCATCATAATCTACCAACTCATAGGCTCCTTTCTCTAACACCTTGGAAATAAAGAAAGGTCCATACCACATAGACTCGAACTTACCCTTTCCTAGCTTGTCATATCTCTGGTCATAAGTCAAAACTAGGTCACCCTCGTTGAAAACAAGAGGTTGGATGGATTTATCGTATAGCGCATTGACGCATTTATTATGTGCCTCATTAGCCAAGGCAACATCTCTACGAGTCTCATAAAGGTTATTCAAGTACAAAAATCTTGCTTCCTCTGCGGAAGTGCCCAGGAGAAGTTCGACGACGAGTTGTAAATATGGAATATGACATTGAATAGGCAAGATAGCTTCAAGTCCATAAACAAGATGGAATGGCGTGAAACCAGTAGCTGTTTTCATGGGAGTCTGATAAGCCCAAAGAGTGGAAAAAAGAACGAGATGCCAATTGGATTTATGATCTCCAACCATCCGACGAAGCATAGTTTTCAAAACTTTGTTAATGGCCTCTACTTGACCATTAGCTTGCGGATAATACAGTGTAGAGTTTTCATGGCGAAAACCTAGCTTAGCACTCAATTCCTCAGTCATGTGATTACGAAAATGAGATCTGTGATTAGTGATGATGGACTGCGAAACTCCAAATCTAGATATGATATGATTAAACAAAAAGAGAGAGGAAGTGTTACCATCTTCTGCATATGTAGGCATGGCCTCAGCCCATTTTGTAAAATAATTCGCTACGATGATGTAACCATGGCCCCCGAATAAGATAGGCTTACAATGCATGAATTCAATCACCGATTTGGCAAAAGGGCCAATGGCAATGACGGGGTGAATCGGAGAAGGATGGGTGCACTTTTTGGGATAAAAATTTTGGCATGGTGGGCATTTCTTAACAGCCTCATGACAGTGTTTGAAGACAGAATGCCAGAAATAGCTAGCATGAAGGATTTTCTGGGCTATATTCATCCTAGATAAATGACTGCCACATGCTCCAGAGTGGCAATCATTTAGCACGTGTTCAGCCTCCTCATGAGTGAGGTATCGCCAAAGAATGGAATACATCCCACGTCTATATAAGGTGTCATGCAAGATAAGATAGTATTTCGCGTGATGTCGGATGTAGTGAGGATCATCGCGAGATAGATGAAGCCAAAAATGTTGGGTCTGGATATAAATCAACAGATCTCCATACCAAGGATCGGTAGTGCTAATTAGGAATAGGAATTCATCTGGAAATGAATCACTAGAATCAGATTCCGTAGTAGCACAAGGAAGGTCACATATAAGCTCAGCAAAAACCAAGGATTTCTTTGATGTAGCCTTGGCAAACTCAAGATAAAACTCCTGCAGGATGATGATCCAATGGGAGTACTTGCCCCCGAGTACCTGACAAGTCAGAATGCAGTAAATCGGGTTCTGGTCTACCAATACGGTCGTAGTACGAAGCAAAATGTAGTGAGGAAATTTTTGCATAGCAATGACCATAGCCAAATCTAGCTTCTCCACATGTGAATAATGGGTTTCAAAATCAATAAGATTCTTACTGGCGTAATAAACCACATGCTCCTAATCGTGGGGATTGTCCTATACTAAAACCATGGTGATGGTAGTAGAAGAGGCACCAATATACAAGATAAAATCCTTTGAATAGTCCAAGGGGTGTATCATGGGTGAATGAGTTAGAGCATGCTTAAGACTATCAAAGGCGTGCTGGGACTGGTCATCCCATAAGAATGGAGTGTTCTTCTTGAGGAGACGCATATAACCATGCATTTTCTCAGCGAAATTGCACGTGAAACGATGGAGAAAGTTTTCCTTCCCCTGCAAACTTTGGATTTCAAGGATGGGGATTGGGGTTGGTAGATTAATGATGGAGGCAATCTTCAAAAGATCGATCCAGATGCCATCTTTGGATACCACAAAGCCAAGGAGACATACCGTCTCAACGCAAAAAACACATTTATGCAGATTGAGTTGTATATTATAATGACGACATCTCAGGAATATGGCTCTAAGATGACCAGGGTGGTCCTCCCGTTGCTGTGAATGAGCAGGGAGGTCATCAAGGTACGGTTCAACAATATGTTTAATGACGTGAAACGCATAGGACATCGCACGCTGGAACGTGGCACCAGTGTTTTTCAAGCCGAAAGGTAACTTCTTATATGCAAAGGTTCCCCATGGGAAAATGAAAGTCATCTTATACTGATCGGTGGGAAATATCTCAATCTAATTATAGCTAGAAAAGCCATCCATAAATGAAAAGATGACACTTCCAGCACAGTTGTCGATAATTTGATCAATGTGCGGGGTAGGAAAGTTGTCTTTGGGACAATATTTATTTAGATCCCTAAAGTCGATACAGACTCTAATGGTTCCCTGCTTTTTATTGACAAGGACAACGTTCGATACCCATTCCATCAGAGGTACAGGATAAATAAAACCAGCTTTCAGAAGTTTCTCAATCTCAACTTTAATAGCTGCGGCCTTCCTAGGATGGACTTGCCTAAGTTTCTTCCTGATAGGTTTAGCCGTGGGATAAGTTTTAATATCATGGACCACAATGGAAGGGTCGATCCCAGGAATTGCTTCATAGGAACAGGAAAAAACATCATGGAATTCCTTAAAAAGTGCCTTATATGCTTTAGATTCATCTGTTGAGTAGTTCTTCCCAACATGAACGTGCTCAATAACATCAAGCTTGGCTGATATGTCAATTGGGTTCATCTGAGTAATGTTGTAAAGGTTTCCTTCAGAATCTGTATCTTGCAACAATATAGGACTTTACGGGACGTTGACAATATCAGTAGGGTGACAAGGATGCGAAATCATGGCTTCCCAAACTGGTATTGGGGAGTAACATGGATCTATGATGGTGATCCTCCCAAAGGGGCCCATCCATGTTCATAATCTCTATAATGGACTTGTCGAAAGGAAAAGTCGTGGAGAGATAGTCTAGAACCGGAAGAGAAGGTTCTAACTAGTACGGTAAATGGTAAGGATCCGAAGCCACAAAATGAATGTCATTAGTGTGATCATGGGAGAAATTTTGAATGGTGTGATACATAGCTTCGTGTAGACTCAACGGGGTGGACTCAACAACATTTGTGCCCCGGGGATCAATATCAAATGAGGCAATCATATGGACTGTCGTGATATCCGTGCTAGGAGGAGTAGAGGGAAAAATCCCCATAAGGGATGAATCCTTCAACATACCTACCCCAATTGACTATTAAGGAGGAGGGGACTGACCTAACATGGGGATGTTATTAGCGGTCAAGGTAGTAACATCTGGCATAGAGAAATCGAGCTTGTCGATGGTAACAATTCTCCCGAGATGAGGGAATTGGACCGTTCAAAATATTGTTGAAGCAACAGCGTTCATGGCATAGAACCAATTCCTTCCTAAAAGGAGGTTATAATCTAGAGGGGCATCTACCACTTATACTTGGATGGAAATGGTTTTGCCCCCCAGCTCAACCGCAAGGGCTGATATGAGGCCATGGGGTTGGAATCCCCGTCCATGAAAGGCTTTAAGGGTCGTAGGTGATGTAACAAGCTCGGGAGAGCTAAGAGCTTTCCAACAAGTCAGAGATAACACCAAGGTAGAAGCTCCTTCATCTAGTACCATTCAGAAGATTTTATTTCCCACTACTTTCGTAATGATATGAAAAGAAAGTTTAAGCGCTGTGTAGGGAAAATTTGGAGTATTTCCAGGGTAGACATCGCATAAGGTGCCTGAGCGAGGTCCTCAACCACATTATAGAATTGAGCAGCTTGGGCATTGGGGTTAAAGACAGCCTTCTAAAGAGTACTCTTTGGTGGGCGCAAAATCATGTCGAGATTAGGCTTCTCGATAGACAAGGGAACAGTAGATGAGGATTCCGGAGAACTAGTGGAGGGAGCTTTCCCTGAAGAAGATTGATCTTCTTGCTTATCTGCGGATTTATCATAATTATGGCTTCGAGTTTGCAGATGGATGGTATCTGAGGAAATCATACAAATTTCCTCTGATGAACTAGAGTTACCCTGGTTCGACATGTGGTCTACTAGCTGTTGTTGAGAGGGAAAGGGATCCGTAAGTACTGCAGGTGCGGGGTTAGACTTCAAAAACTGGTAGATTTCATCCCGACGGGGACACTCCTTTGAGAAGTGGTTGCCACCACATAAAAAAAAAGTGTATTTAGCCTTCCTTTTCCCTGTGTTGGTGTCATTATCGATTGATTGTGGGGTCTCCTGCTGGTTTCTAGGTTTTTATTTCGATTTTTACCTTTCTTTTTATTACTCGAGGTTTGAGTACTTTGAATAGAATTGACCTCGGCAGAAACCTTGGGAGTTGAAGGAGTAACAGGTTGGGTTTTCTTGGTAGGTTTTGTTGTGGATGGGGATTGGATTGAACCAACAATCCCATCAACAGGTACTTCTGCTGATGGCTTGGCAGGGTCAGTGCTGAGGCAAGGAGCTTGAGGAATCAGGTCGTAAAGAGTCTCGGACTCAGAATAGACCAATTCTAGGTACTGAGCCTGACTAATAGCCTACTCTTCGGTAACGACACCACCCATGGCCACATCTCGGGAAATAGGAGGCAACAAGGACTTAGTGAACCAATCAACTAACCACTAATCCATAATAGGGGCCTTAATAAGTATTCTATGCCTTCTCCACTCTTGAATATGGTCAGAAATGTGGGTGGAGGTGTTCTATCGCAAAGAAGTTAAAAGATCAGTGCTCGTTTCATAACGAATAGGAAGCTGAAAGTGTGTAAGAAATACGGTTGCTAACGAGCCAAAATCCACAAATGAGTGTTGTGGGAGTTTAATATACCACTTTGTGGTAGTACCAGTCAAATTTTGCTGAAAGAGTCGTAACCAGATGAATCATCCATGAGGGAGTTCAAGGATAACCACAAATGAAAATTCATAACATGGTTCTGCAGATCTTCACCCTGCTTCCCATCGAATTTTGAAATGTCCGATGGTAACTTTACCAGAATGGGAGGCCACGAGGGATTGTGTTGAATGGGATCATTAATCAACTTGGACAAATCGGGCAAGTCCAAAGTTGCAAGGAAAGGTAACTGTCTATTGGGATACACATACTGGTAATATTGATATGGCATGAAATTACCAGTAGGGCCATAGGTTGACTGATAAACAGGTTGCTTTAAGGAAGAACTACCATGAAATATTACCATGGGGGGTTTATTTTTAGAATTAGGACCACTAGGACCACAAAGGCCTCTAGGAGGAGAACCGCCAGAGCCACTGGGACCGCTAGGACCATTAGGACCACCAGGACCACCAAGACCACTAGGAGGCATACCACCAGACCCTTTGGGACCTCTAGGAAGTCGAAAAACTCCAGAGCCATTGGAACCACTAGGTGGAGGGCCACCAGACCCTCCCGAGACGTAAGGAGGAAAGCCACGAGGTCCTCTAGGACCACTATGACTGCTAGGACCATAAGGAGGACCGCCAGGCCATAAATGACCATTAGGACCCCAGGGGGAGGACCTCCATAAGGTGGTCCTTTCGGAACTCCCGCAGTATGTATGGGTATCCCTCCCATGGCTAGAATGTAAGACCAGTTGGGTTTCCCCCATGGTTTAAAAGTATTACTAGGGAATGGAATTCTAGTAGGATTAGATGGATGATTACCTACAGGTATTTGATAACCATAACCACTAGAAGACTGAATGGCAATAGGTTGTACCCCCAAGGGCTGACCTGAACTAGATGGGGGATTTACCACATTAGTGTGGGTGGGAGGGACAAAAATTGTATATGTTTCTATGTTAGAGGTCTATTCTTGACTAGGTACAACTCCGGGATCAGATAACGCAGGTCGTGTCGAGGGTTTCCCCCTGGCATTCAAAGGTACTGAAGACACAGGAATTGAAGTTTGGGCCCCAGATGCAAAAGATCTGGGCCGATTTGGATCAGACATAACATAAGAGGTGATGGGGGTGAAAATTTGACTTGGGCTATGGGTTTTTAATGGGCAATCTATAATCAGTTCAATGGGTCTCATAGAATTGGCTAGTGAACGATATCCCACAGGAAGGAATATGGAACGAACTAGTGAAGGGCCTAATAGGTTGTCCATCTGGTTTTCTACCTCCTATGTACGGAGGATAGTAGCACGCTATTTCCTGCGTTCTTCTTTACTCTCAGCAATGGCCTGTCCGATAGGTGTCTCCCAAAAAGGAGCGTTAGGACCAAAATCCGGATGGGTATCATCAACATCATCTTCCGTGGGAGGATGGAGTGATGAAGAATAAGGTACTCCACTTTCCACCAACACATGAAGGTTGTTGGACCAAGGGAGGTGAGTGTGAAGAATATGGTACTCCACTTTCCACCACCACATGATCTCCCACTTGGGAGGTGGTAGCAGCTCCTTGGACGATACCTTCCATTGGATTTCCTTCTGAAACAAAAGTAAAATTGGGTGGCAAGCCCCGTACTCTCCTGGACTATCTTAACTCAGCCAGTTTGTACAGTTCCTATCTAACCTAGGGTCTAAAAATCTAGAAAAAACACACCAAAAGACTTCCCTACTCAAACTATAGGTCACAACAAGCATAATTAAAATGACAAGAGGAGTTCAAAAGTCAGATCTCTCACTAGGATTGTCAAGCAGGTTCCACT
Organism: Pseudotsuga menziesii; assembly: GCA_001517045.1. Classification (NCBI taxonomy): domain Eukaryota; kingdom Viridiplantae; phylum Streptophyta; class Pinopsida; order Pinales; family Pinaceae; genus Pseudotsuga; species Pseudotsuga menziesii. The sequence goes on along the minus strand of LPNX011114248.1, from coordinate 496,090 downwards.
CGCGATCTACCTTGAGGGTACGTGCGTAGCAATCTCCCCAAATGCTATTTTCGGTGTATGGCTCCAAACAAGATGGCCAAAGGGCTTTTCTCAGATAGATAAGGTACCCTAGTGGGGTCTTCCGATATACTCAAGGTACGTGGGAGCTTGAATCGGTAGTAGTGCTGTCTAATGCATAACCGTACACAAGGGGCCTTTCGATATACAATCAAGTACATGAAGTACCTTTCTATATACCTCAAGGGTATATGAAATGTCGTTCGATATACCAACGGTATGTGGAAGAACTGTGTGAGTCCCAGAATGTAATGCTAACAAATAACGATAGCTCCTACGCTTTATGACGCCCGAACACATATCTAACCTATCACTCAAGTTACTACGTAAATTTTAACCTAAAACTACCATTAATTTTATCTTGTACGGTTAGGTGAATGCATGATGTTCTAATAGAAAAGTAAAACCATGCAGTATGTTTGTGCAAATGTTCACTTTACCATTCAATATGCCTACTTACGGGAGGGAAGAGAGTGTTTTTCTTTTGTTTCAAAACCAAAAATCATTCCACTCAACAATCATGAACATCAAATCAAGGACAAGCAAACACTTCTACAAACCAAATTCTTCTTTTCGAAAGCAAATGGGAAGGGTGAGAATCTCTTTTCCTAAAAGAACAACACCAAGCACACCTATATGCTAATTCACTCTAATTTTTCAACTTTCTCAAAAACATAAGCAACTCTAACTTAAAACTACCAATTTTTTTTATTTTGATTAAGATAGTCCTAGATGCATGAGAGACGAAAGATCATAAAGTTCCTGAAGGCTTATGAAGCCAATCAGAAAACCCAAATCCAACGCTCAAATATGATGTCCTAATCTCAAGCAAAACTTTTATTTTTTAAAGGGAAAAAAGAAGTTTCCTATGCCAACAAGAAATGAAATCTAGAAGCTAATCTAATGATCTTCTTTCAGTATATGCAATGAAAAGGGAGTTCAATGAACCCCCTAACTTTCAGAAAACAAGAAAATCCTTCTTTAAGCACAACCAACAAGCAAGAAGCAAATGAACAATAAAAAAGACTAATTTTTTTTTTGGAATTCCACTCAAAATCAATCTTAACCATCAAAGCAGCAAGACACACACATCAGATTCAATAACACAAGGCTAATAACAGAACTAAAAGAAATGAAAATTCCAAAATTTTCAAAGAAAAATGAGGAAAAAGAGTTTTGGACTAATGCCTACCTGGTACCGTGATTTGTAGGTGTTGTAAGAGCGTTTTCAAAGTAGCACCGCTCTTCGCTAACCAGATACAGGTGGTGGCACCGTACCTCACACAAAGCATTTCTATGGTTCCCCGTAGATGGCCAAAACAAAAAGAGAATAATGGATTAGATAAAAAACAAACTAGATCAAGGTTAATACTATCGAATTGAATATGGTAAAAGAGAATAAAAAACCGAAATAACTCAGATTTGAACAAATCTGGAAATTTCAAACCCAAATAATATAGATCAGAAAGTAGATCTGACTGTAAAGAGTCAAAGAAAATGGAGCCTGGATTCAGACAAGAGTTGCAGAATGAGGACAATTAGAACAACTGAATACAACTACTCCCCAGTTGAGTCGCCATATTTGTTGCTCGAAATATTTCACCTCCTGTGTACAGCAAGGTGTTCCGCTGGTCTGAATGGTTCAGATCCAGAACAAATAGATCACAAAGGTTGATAACTCACCCTAGACGTTGTAGATATCTGGAATGCAAGGCTTTGATAGTTCACCTGTGTACCTGCAAAAGAGTTCAACATGAAACAGATCAAAGCAACCAGAATATGATCTATTAATCTATGCTAGTGACTAACCAATCTAGCAATATATATCTGAAATCAAACCTCAACAATATATATGGGACATAAAATCAGCTTGCATTAGAAATATGAAGAAGTTTACAACCAAGCCTTAGTGTTGACATGCATCTCCATGAAACCAGCTCTTCATCCCCAAAAGCTCTGACTGTAGTTCTCTATGCTCTCTCCAAATGATCTTGGGCCAAGAATCAGTCCAACAGCATAACAATACCTTCAAATATTCTCCCCTCAAGCATGGCTATGAGCTCATATATATAGGGCTAGATGGATAGAGATGGTTGAGAAATGAGTGGGTGAGGTGGCCTCTAAGATCCTAGGATGAGGGAGGGCTCAACTAACCCACAATAGCAGGGATAAGGGATATCTCAAGGCTTATCATCTAGAAGCCTCGAGAAGCTTCTCTTTTTCCCTTTTTACCCAAGGTATCGTGCTTCTCCTTCTATGACAGAGCGGTTTTGGTATAACCGCTTATGGACCAAGGGTGATAGGCAGTGGCACCACTTGTGGACAACCGATGAAAATCTGTCCGAGCAGGGGTACCGCTCCTGGATAAAGGGGCATGAGCGGTGCTGGGAATTTGTATGATAGACTGGTAAAAAATTCATTCAGTCTTCACTCCAAAAGCTGGGATTTAGGGAAAGTAGGTATGTCAAAATGTCTTATCACATGATGGTGACAAGATTTTGGTATAACACTTTGTCCATTTGGACAGAGCTGAACAACTCTGTCCAAATGGACAGAATAGATCATATCTATCTATTTGTACAGAGCTAATCAGATCTGTCCATTTGGACAGAGCTGCAACCTGTACAGTCTTAAATTCCTAGATGTCTTAAATATCATTTAGAGATGCTACATACTAGTGGAGTTATTGAAGACTACATAACCATGGATTTTTTTGGACAGAGCTTTCTAAATATTCTATAAATTTTCATGTACATAGAAAATAAAAATAAGCTAATTAAAAAGTTATTGACTTTTTTCAAAGAGAGCTGTCTAAATATTCTATAAAATTTCATGTACATTGGAAATAAGAATAAGCTAATTAAAAAATATAGAAACAAAAAAAAAAACATTAACGGATTTAAAGTTTTATATTGCATTTTGTTTGATTAAAATCATTTAAAATAAGTAGAGTTGTCCAAATGGGCAGAGCTGTTCAACTGTCATATAAATTGTTTTCAACTGTCATATAAATTGTTTACATAGGGACTTGATTAGCTCTGTCCATATGGACAGAGTTGATCAACTCTATCCATCTGGACAGAGCTGTTCAACTCTGTCCATATGGACAAAGCTCATCAACTCTGTCTAAATGAACAGAGTAGATAATCTATGTCCATTTGTACATAACTGATCACATCTATCCATTTGGATAGAGCTACAACCTATGCAGTCTTAAATGTCTAAATGTCTTAAATTTCATTTAGAGATGCTACATACTGGTGGAGTTATTTAAGCCTACATAACCATGGATTCTTTTGGACAAAGCTCTTTAAATATTCTATAAATTTTCATGTACATAAAGAATAAAAATAAGCTAATTAAAAAGTTATGAATTTTTTTTAAACAGAGGTGTCTACATATTCTATAAAATTTCATGTCTATCGAGAATAAGAATAAGATAATCAAAAGATATAGAAACAGAAAAAACATTAACATATTTCAAGTTTTATGTTAAATTTTATTTAATTAAAATAATTTAAAATAAGTAAAACTGTCTAAATTGGCAGAGCTGTTCAACTCTGTCCAAATGGGCAGAGGAGTTCAACTCTGTCCAAATGGGTAGAGATGTTCAACTTTGTCCTTACTTTAACATGATATGAAAAAAGCACATAACAGTTTAAACAAGCACTTAACAAATGTTATACAAGCTTTACCATACTCATAATAATATAAAATTTAAGATCGAAGGCTTACCTCATGGCCAAGAGGCGGCACAAAAACACCACACCATGGGAAGACCACGTACACCTTGACGAATAGACCTCCACACCGAACAGACCTCCACACCCTTCATTCCGAATAGACTATTAGTTTTTCATCAAATAATCTAGCATTATGATCTTAGGATCTTTTCACTGAGAGAATAACAAGCACAACAATAAAACATAAGCACATCACAAGAGACAAGAGACACAAAGAGTTTTCCTCGGGGAAACCATAAAGGAGAAAACCCCGCAACTTCCTTAGAGAAAGAATCAGCACCAAAACAGTAAGAGATATCCCCAACAGCAATAGACTTCTTGTCCCAGTAATTTCCTTCTTCACTAGTGCGCCACACTTGAGAGAGTGAATGATGTGTGTGATAAATAGAGAGTCTCACTCTCTATTTATATTCTTCCGTTCACTTGAAGTGAACTTAATCACGTAGGCTCAACTTACAATTACTTACTTGAGCCTACACCTTAATTAGTGTATAATAACTCAAGTGCCCCGAAACTGTGGGGACTTACCTAATGACTTGACGAGACTTGTTTACATTATTAATCCTCCCGATCGGAACATTGGGGCATGACAACATGACTCAAATACATAATAGAAAAATCCTGAAATAAACATCGGGTTACAATACATAAGATACATAGAAGAATACATTCCAAAGTTACATATACATCAACACTCCCTCTTAACTAGGAAGGTATTCTTTCGACACAATTTTCAGCACTGGTCTTCTTCTCTGTATCAGCTGGATCATCTCATCTTCAAGTCATCTTCGTCTTCAAGTCATCTTCGTCTTCAAGTCTTCATCGGATCTGGATCATCATCATTGGACTAGATCTGGATCATCACTCGATCTGGATCATTACTGCTGGATCATCATTACTGGATCTGGATCATCACTTGATCTGGATCAACACTGGTGTCATCTCATGATTCTTCTCATCACAGGAAGTTCTACAGGCCAACCCTTTTTCATGCTGGTTGTAGGCCTACCCTCATGTAGGTCTTCGCCTAGCACTTACATCTGACCTGCTCGTCAGAAAGGCACATCCATCCAGACAGGAACACATCCTATCATAGTGATGGAAGACTCCCATCCAGGCAAGAACGCATCCTATCATAGTGATGGAATATTTCTCCACTTTCATCCATACAAGAACACATCCTATCACAGTGATGAAAGACTCCCATCCAGACCAGAACACATCCTATCATAGTGATGGAAGATTTCTCCACTTTCATCCAGACAAGAACACATCCTATCACAGTGATGAAAGACTCCCATCTAGACAAGAACACATCCTATCACAGTGATGGAATATTTCTCCACTTTCATCCAGACAAGAACACATCCTATCACAGTGATGAAAGACTCCCATCCAGACAAGAACACATCCTATCATAGTGATGGAATATTTCAACACTTACATCTGAGCACGTGGGAACACATCCCTCAGTCGCTCCAGAAAGGCTCTGCACTTACATCCATCCAGACAAGAACACATCCTATCATAGAGATGGAATATTTCAGCACTTACATCTGAGCACGTGGGAACACATCCCTCAGTCGCTCCAGAAAGGCTCTGCACTTACATCCATCCAGACAAGAACACATCCTATCACAGTGATGGAAAGGCTTGCACTCACATCTGATCCTATGAGAACACATCTCAACAATCATATCAGAATGGCCCCCAGTCCTCAACTGAGCTACCTGGTAACTGACCAGGCGCCTCCATTCTCCTAGAGAATGGCAGTTGCCCTTACATCCGACCTGCTCGTTGGAATGGCCAACACTCACATCTGACATGGAAGGAACTAAATCCTTTAGCCATGAATAGAATGGTTCATCCCTTACATCTAATCAAGTGGGAACACATCCCTCTGTCACATCAGAATGGCTACTCAGTCCTACACTGAGTGATCCTGGTAACTGACCAGGTGCCTCCATTCCTAGAATGGCAATTTCCCTTACATCTGTCCTACTCGACAGAATGGCCAGCACTCATATCTGACATGGAAGGGAGCAACCCTCTCACCATGACAGAATGGCTCAGCCCTTACATCTGACCATGGAAGGAACCAATCCTCTCACCATGTCAGAATGGCTATGGGTCTCATCACCTTCTCTGGGATAAAGTCTCGATATGGAGAACACCAAGTCTCTCTCTGAAGTACTTGAACTTCATCCTAGCCAATGTCTTCGTCAATACATTAGCTACTTGTTCCTCCATTGCAACATACTGGAGCTTCACTGCTCCTCTCTGCACCATATCCCTGATATAGTGATACTTGATCTCGATATGCTTCGACCTGTCATGGAATACAGGATTCTCTGACAACTTCACGCAACTCTGGTTGTCACAATGTATACAAGTAGCATCTAACTAGAGATCAAATATATCAGATAGTAGCTTCTGCAGCCATACTACCTCACAACTAGCTACGACATACTCTGCTTCAGCTGTACTCAGTGCCACATAGGATTGCTTCCTGCTAAACCAAGAGATCACACCTGATCCCATACTAAAGCAACATCCCGAAGTACTCTTCCTGTCGATGGAACTGCCTGGCCAATCTGAATCAACATAACCCTCCAGTTTAATCTTCTGATTCACATCATACTTGAGCCCATAATCAACTGTACCCTTCAGGTACCTCAGAATATGCTTTGCAACTGTCAAGTGGACACTCCTCAGATCTGTCAAGTACTGGCTCAAGGTGTTCATAGCAAAGCAAATGTCTGGTCTCATGTTCATCAGGTACATCAATGACCCAATCATCTGATGATACATCGTAGCATCAACCGTCTCTAATGAAGCATCACTTAATAGCTTCATGTTCGATGCCATAGGTGTGGTCATGCAGTCCATCATCCTGAACCTCCTCAGGATCTCTACTGCATATTTCCTTTGTCCAAGGAAGATTCCATCTGCACTCTGCCACACCTCCATACCTAGAACAATAGTGCATCGACACATAACAGGAGCATCACTGGTCTTCTGTCTTCAACCTTGAAGCAAAGGTTGGAATCCGCTTTACTCTCAGTAAATCCTAGAGTCATCAGTAATCTACCCATCCTATCGTACCATGTCGAACCTTATATATTCTATAGTCACTCCCTCTGAAGCAAAGTATCATACTCCCTCTGTCTTCTGTGCTCTATGCACTGAAAACATTATGTACCGAAGTGACAAGTAGATTCCTATGCTACTAATATTCTATGTGACCATCCAGTGTATAGAATTGCATCTTCAACCTTGTAGCAAAGGTTAAGATCTTCATCAATCTCATCATGTATGTGTTTCAACTCTTACTGGCTGCAAATGTCTCTTCATAGTCTAGGCATTCCTTTCATGAGAAGCCTCATGCTACGAATCTTGCTTTGTATCCCACGATGTTTCCATCTACTGCATGATGGAACTATGAACTTCTCTTCAGGTCTCGATACTGCGCCTTGACATCATTCTTCTTGAATTGGTCTTCCCTTTCTTCTTGGTGGCTGGAAGGTTCTGCATCTATGATGTCACTGCACTTGTCATATTATTCTTTATTTTGAAATGTCATCACTTGTTCTTCAGAACAAGTTTCATCCTTCTTTGCTTGTAGGCGATTATGTATGCGATCTTTCCTACAAGTCAAATGCATTTGTATGGTTAGAACATTTCATATGGAATATTCATACTGGAAAATACTTATGCATAAATATATGATCATGCAACTACTTTAGCAATTACAACATTCATCCATATCTCACTGAAACTTTCTAGATGCCTTCCATCTCTACCGAGACAACATTGAGATTGTGAACTAATCCAATATGTCAGCAAAGAGGTTTCATTCTAGATAAGTAGTAATGGAGAATTTGTTTAGCACCATGAGCTACTTACCCATCACATGCATATTAGTAGTATACTGTCATTAATGCAAACATCCTATCATGCATGATACATCAATTGAATATAAACAAATGCATAACAAAATAATATCATGAAATGACAATTGAATACTTATCTTTATTTGTTTCATGGGTATACTCCTTCTTGAGTCTTCAGCTTCATCATCTTCTTCATTCATGATAGCATCATTTCTTATCCAAATGATAAGGTGGATAAGAAGTTCTTCAAGAGTTGAGTTCTTCATATTCCTCATTGCTTGAGGGATCTTCTTTGGATGGTAAGAGCTTGATCTTCAGTTGCTCCCATCTTCTCTTCTCGAGCTTCTTCTTCTTGTGAGTTCTCTTTCTAGAGTCTATTGAAAGTAATCACTTTCTTTTGGCACACATTCCTCACATGAATGAATCCTACGATCCTGGAAGGCCATTCAAGGTGGCCATCACCACTTCTACATTATTCACTTCTTCTTTTACCGCTTCAAGTTGTTCTTGATTTGAGAGACTCTTATGACTGCATGGTCTTTGCATTCTAGATCTTCACATTCTTCAACTAGTTTCTTTAGGTAATATTCTGATTTTTGTTCTTCCCTTCAAATAGTTTGAAATTCTGGAAGACCTTCAACAGCTTTGCTTGCAATAGGTAGTGCTCTATAATGCACATGTGCAAGCCTTCTATGCCAAAACTCATTTGGCTCTACTATGTCATGGATCAAGGATTGTTCCGGATGGCCCTTTAATCACTACCGCATCATCGATAGTCTTTCCTTTTGGCCACATGATGACTTGACCATCTATGAATGCAACCCGCATTCCTTTTGCATCAATGCTGAAATGGAGAGAAGGTTCTTCTTGAGTCCTGGAACAAACAATACTTCTTTCATTGTTAGAGACTTACCAGAGTCTAGCTTGTATGAAGATTCCCCACTACCTTTTATTGGATATTGGTAGTCATCTCCTAGTTTCACCTTGTGAGGTGATTCATGTTCTGACAGTCTTACAAAGGATTCCTTGAATCCCATCATATGTTTGGAAGCCCCACTGTCTATAAGCCAATCATCACATCCATGAGTAATGTTACCTGTGAGAGCTAATATTAGAACATATTCATCCTCGCTTGAAGAATCTTCACTTTTATATCTGGATCTCTTTCTGGATGGTTCATCATCCTCTGCAGCATGAGCATGATGTCTTCTTTGGCCTTGACCAAGTTCTTCTTGTGAAAGGCTTCTAACCTCGTCTCCCTCTGAAACTGGAACCTCTATACTCATGTAGGTGTCCAATCCATTTTCTTCAAAGAGATCAAATACTTCTATGCTTGGAATTTTTCAACTTCACTAAGCTTATCGTCAAGCTGTCGTGATAGATCATATTGAAATGAGAACCTCAAATGGAAATAGCAAAGGATTAGATCTTACCGATTTGCGGTGTCCGTCCTTGTTTCGGAGCTGGCTAATCTAGGGTTTGTCATAGAAACCCTAATTTTCAAAACTTGGAATATTTCAGATTTGATTGCATAAACAGATAGATCTCTTCAAATGGAGCTGTCCAATGTACTCCTTTTCTGAAAACAGTGTAGGGAAGCTCCCGGAACAGGAAGCCCTAATTTTCCAATTTCTTCTGCAGAAATTCCTGTTACTGTTTCTGTGATATCTACGAAATTACTGCTCCTCTATGTCTAAAATTTCTCACTGAGGTAACCTCACATGTCCCTAATCCAACACCATATGTTTCATTATAATTTGTTTTACCATTTGGGATTTATTATCCTTTTCCCAAGGTCACCTGTTACAGGACTTTTCAGAACAGAGAAGTTGTACGAAATGCCATGTGTCACTGGTTCATCTTCTGAGTCTGATATTCGATCCACCGAAATTAAAGTCCATGATATTTCAGGAACATCTTTAGGAATTCCATTTGGACCTTTGTATCCCAAGATATTGCAGATATCCCCAGATGTCCTGTTTAAGGATGAATTCTGGAAGAGGCTGGAACCCTAACTTGGAGAGATCATATCTCCTAGAATACAGTGAATCTGAGTCTAATTTTTGGAAACAGTGTTCATTAGGATTTTAGATTTGGCCCCTGCAATTTTAAGCATCTAAGACTTCTCCAAACTCAGAATATAGAGAATGTACCAAAACTTATCATTTTTAGTATTTAGGGTTTTTCCTAGCTCAGGGTCAAACTAGGGTTTGACTTTCCCAAAGTTTCACCCAACCAAATTTCTTGATCTAGGTCTCTAAACTTCAATTTTGATGAGGAGAAAAATCCTATGTAGGTCTCACTCAAAAATTCCTCTTCTGTAGAAATCCCTAATTTCCGAATCGAAGACTGAAAATGCTCAGAATCAAATTTCACTTCGACAGAAAGATGCACCCTTCAATGGAGAGTCATCCTAGCATACTTTTGCTGAAAATATATGGAGGGAGACCCAAAAAATAAGAATCCCTAGCTTCTGCAGCTGTATAATGTCTTCTTCTCAGGTTAGCTCTGATACCATGTTAGTTTTTCATCAAATAAGCTAGCATTATGATCTTAGGATCTTTTCACTGAGAGAATAACAAGCACAGCAATAAAACATAAGCACATCACAAGAGACAAGAGACACAAAGATTTTTCCTTGGGGAAACAATAAAGGAGAAAACCCCTCAACTTCCTTAGAGAAAGAATCAGCACCAAAACAGTAAGAGATATCCCCAACAGTAGTAGACTTCTTGTCCCAGTAATTTCCTTCTTCACTAGTGCGCCACACTTGAGAGAGTGAATGATGTGTGTGATAAATAGAGAGTCTCACTCTCTATTTATATTCTTCCATTCACTTGAAGTGCACTTAATCACATAGGCTCAACTTACAATTACTTACTCGAGCCTACACCTTAATTAGTGTATAATAAATCAAGTGCCCCGAAACTGTGGGGACTTACCTAATGACTTGACAAGACTTGTTTACATTATTAATCCTCCCGATCGGAACATCAGGGCATGACAACATGACTCAAATACATAATAGAAACATCCCAGAATAAACATCGGGTTACAATACATAAGATACATAGAAGAATACATTCTGACGTTACATATACATCAACATAGACCTCCACGCTGAACAGACCTCCATGATAAGGGGTGACAGAATGATGCACACGTCAGACGAATGGGTGACGCGGACAAGGATGAGACAGGTGGTGAAAAGTGGCAAAACGAGACGGGTGGGGCAACGGGTGGCAGAATAATGACAAATCGTTGCAAGTGAAACAACGCAAATGAGCCTGCAGCTAACCTTATATGGTAAAAAATTATTCAACCGAACCATTGTTCGGCTGAAAAGTTGTTCGATCGAATAACAGTTCAGCCGAATAATTATTCGGCCGAACAATTATTCAGCCGAACAATTATTCGGCCGAATAATTGTTTTACCAAACAATTATTCGGCCTAATAATTGTTTAGTAGAATAATTATTGAATTTCTGATAAAAATTACCGGTCGGTAATCTGTTCCGTCAAATTAAACGGTTACCATTAAAGTTTATTCGACCGAATAAAGGATTAGTTATTCGACCGAAAAACTAAAATTATTCGGCCGAATAACTTAATTATTCAACCGAATAAATATAGTTATTCGACTGAATAACTCTCGCTATGTTGGTTGGGCACCCGATTCTCACGGGAGTGTTACCCAACTTCGAGTTTTCACCATGATCAGAAGTCACTTTTTCAACCGAAATGCTAAAACTAGTTAGAATTGAGCCAATTTAAGCATAGGTACACTAAGGCATCAAAGAGAAAGGAATTTTTTCATAACAAAGCTGATTTTTCATTATAATAACTATGCAAAGATTAATTTTTTATCAGATATGTCATGATACGGGTTATGTATACCATGGGATCTTCTACAACAAAAAATTCAATCATTTTAGGGCACATATAGACACATAATGTTAATAGGAGACAAAGATGGAGAATAAAATCTTGTTTATTAATCAAAACATCAAATATAAACATATACAACACATGTGTTTTCCAAATATCAGCTACAAAAAATTACACATGTAGCATAGAGAGAAAGAATGAGAAGAGAAAAGAGAATATGGCTCTCTAATCCCATAATGTACCAAAATCTAAAGCTCTCAACCCAAATACACATGCAATAAAATAGTGGTAGTGAAGAACCTTAGCACCATGAAACTTGATTACATATGTAGCATATGTATGAATTGTATAAGGGAACAATAATATCATGGTATGACCACCAACAACAATGGTTGTGATCATACAATATTCAACATGAGTAATGGAGTGGAACATAAGCAAATTCTAATTGGAGCATAACCAGCGTAGATCCAAATCCTAGGCTCTCTCAAGCACCGAGATGGATCAAATATCTCGAGGTGCAAACCTCTTCTATCCATTGATTTGATTCAAACCAAAAGACATATCTTTTTATATAAGGTCCACATATGATATTTTTATTATTAATATTTAATATTATTTATGGAAAACATATAATATTTTTTATTTTGTTAGGAAAGAACATTTCATCATTTCCCCACACATGGTTTTAAAACCATATGCAAGACCCTCCTACAACCATGGGTTGTTTAGGAGGCCTTGCACATGTTCTTAAAACCATTTGCAAGGCCCTCCTAAACCATGTACAATAAAACCATGGGATGTTTAAGAGGCCTTGCACATGGTTTAAAAACCATGTGCAAAGCCTTCTAAACCATGTACAATAAAACCATGGGTTGTTTAGAATGCCTTGCACATGGTTTTAAAACCACGTGCAAGGCCAACATTTTTTTGAGGATAATTCAATTTTATGTTTTATTCTTGAACCACATATTTTTTTTACGGATAATTAAATTTTTACTTTTTTATTGTTTTGTTAGGTAGGAAGATTACAATATCTCCCCCATATTAGATTGTTTTTGTGGCCAACATTCATTTTGGCCTATTAGAAAATTTATTTTTTTATTAATAAAAATAACGTTATGAAAGTGATATTACTTTTTATTTCGTGTTACAAAATCTCTCCCATAATATTCACTATCGCTATTATTTTTTGCCGACATGTTACAAACGTTACTAACGTTACATCATGTTACAAGATCTCCCCCATACTGGACTATAGAGCATCTCTTGGCACAATGAAAGGAATTCAATATTCATCTCCACTTCACCAATGCCTTTGCTTCTTATATGTAGAAGGGGCCCATCACCCAACTGTGGTAAGGGGGAGAATCAAACAAGAGTAGGTAGAACCAACCTTACCATCCAAAATAATGATATCCATAAGCATAAGCATTCCTTTTACGTTGACCTTTGCCTCCTTCTATACTTGAAATTATACAATACCATGGAAAAACACCATGGGCCAATGAAAACCATGTTCCATTATCACCTTTTGCCAATTCAATGGAAAAATACTATGGAAGACCCAAAACCATGCACTAGGTAATTATTGTTCCAGTAACTTCATGAGAGTTTCCTCTAACCATTTTTACTTTCATAAATGCACCCTCTAACTTCCTTAACCATTTCATTTTGCACCCTTTAACCCACTTACTTAATAACCAATTAGCTAATTTTCTCCAATTAGATGTAATCATTAGTTTGGATAATTTATCCATTAGTCCAGAATAATATTTTCCTTAGAAAATAATTATAAAGTTTTGATATTCAATAATATTACTATCTTATTATCCAATTTAATCCCAATTACATTATTTTCTCCTCCATAAATTCTAGTGCTTACCAGTTCGTTTAGTAAGAGTCCACTCCGTTGTATGTTGTTGGAGAACCTCTTATAGCATCAATTATTGCTTTTCAAGCACCCCAAAATTAGAATAAATCAATGGTTAAAGGATCCTAGCTTGAGCAACATATATGCTAACCTACAAGCATCCAATTCCTTCCCAAAACTCATCGTTGTCTCTAAATTGGAATTTTTGGGTTCAACATAGTCTAGTAATGGTCATTAACAACAATAGGAAACTCTATGTAGTCTAGAAAAAATTCATGGGAAAATGATAGGTTAAGTGTTGTCTCCAAGAGATAATATGTGATGGTGAAAATAAAACTTACATAGATTCTGAACATAGAAGCAAATGAATCTTAACAACTAACAAAACTATCATCACCCCCATGCTTTAATAACTACATGAACTGCCTTTTCCCACCAACCTCCTATATGCATTCAATGATTGGGTACAATAGTCAAGATGAAGTAATTGGATCATTTAAAGCACATGGAATATTATGGATGAGTTCTAAGGTTGTCACTTGGAAACATAGGATTTAGTTTCCCTATAGGACCCCTTTTCTCTTACCCTTTGGTGGAATTATAACCCCTCTAGTGCTCTTTACATGGCCATCTTGGACAATTTTATTAATTTCCAACATAATATTTATATGCATTTCGAATTGGCATGATAATCCAACCATAGGGTCCAATATATATATATATATATACATCATACATTCCTATTCATTCACTAGTCGGTCCCTGGCCTTGAGTTTCACACTAGGAATTCATACTAGCATATTTACATCATTTTATATAATTTAATTTAGTACATTACATGAGTCAATCTGGGGGTATTACAATCATCTTTTTTATAACTCTAAATTATAATGATACATCACAAATTTTAAAGTATAAAAGTTATGTAATGTGTGTGTGTAAGCGTGTGCACATGCACACGTGTGTTACTTCTCCCTCTGT
>LPNX011114248.1:438598-466275 GCA_001517045.1 Pseudotsuga menziesii | reverse complement strand
TGCTGTTATATGCTTGCTGAACATTGTGCATCTCTCTTTCAACCCCAGTATGTTGATGGCCTCTTAAACCCTAGCCATAGGATACTTTCCTTTACAACAATGCCTCTATCATAATTTTACCACAACCCTTTATATTTCCATTAACAGGTTCTCTATCATGGTGTCATTTAAAAATGAGAATAAAATGACGAGCCATTGGTATGATAAATACTGGAATCATGCTAGGAAATCGATGATTAGAGATGTTAACAACAAGTCTTTAAATACCAACACGATCGCTATGTACAAATCCCTAATTAAACAAAAAAATATTATATAAAAAGAAAGCAAGGAAATCATTTTCCCTTCTCTAAGGTAGATCCTAAAAATTACAAAGTTAAATTATGATTCATAGAACTAATGAGAACAATTGAATTACCTTAAGGAAGTGGAATTCCTACATTACAAATCTTTAGAAATCCCATTATGCCTAGACAACATTTGAACCCTTTCTACAAAGGAAGAATTTTTCTCTTTAAAACATATAGAGTTTGGACTTAAGTGATTCAAAACGAAAAAAGAGAAGGACATTGAAGGACACCAAGAGGAAATATTAAAAATTGTAGGTTTATCTTCATCCCCTACATCCACAAGCTCTTAAATATATAAATCAAGCAATGTTTCCCTAAACCATGGGCATAAAACCTCATTATTCCTATTTTTAAAACTAGAGATAGAAAAACACATCTAATTATAGGACTGTTATGATTATCCCTCTTTTAGCTAAATTATATGGAATTATTTTGAAAAACAAGAACATCATATGGTTAGAAACTCAAGGAAAAGGAGATAAAGTCCATGCATGGTTTCCAAGCTATCATTCAAATTTGAACCACCTTGTTACTCTTGGAAGAATTACTGAGGAGTGTCACAATACTTGAACTAACATTCTATGTTGCTTTGTTGACTTTATAAAATCATTTGAAACAATTCCTAGAACTAACCTTTGGAATAAATCAGAAGAGATAAAATTCCCTTTAGAGTTGATAGTTTTTGCAATAAGGTTGTATGTGAAGGTTATTTCCAAGTTTAGGAAGTTTGAGGGCTCTACAAAAGAAATTATTTCTAAAATAGGATTCAAGATAGGTTTTTCATTATCCCCGACTCTTTTTGGTATTTACATTGATAGGATAGAGGGTTGTTTGGAAAACATATTTTGTTTTCATGACTCCATCTGGTATAATCATCATTCTTCTTCTCAATGCTGGTGATAATGTTCTTATGGCAAGGAACCCCTATGATCTCTACAAGTAGCTAAAACTTCTCAAGTATTTTTTCTCTATTATGGATGTGACTGTTAATGCTGACAAAATATAGGTTATTATAATCAAATCCCAAAGATATAGCTTATGATAATTTCATGTATGGAAAAAACATTTTAGAGGATTAACTTAATATAAATATATGATAATCAATTTTTATCATAAGTTTATTTTGAACTATATCACTTAAAAAATTATTAATGGAGGTTGGAAACAATATCTTGGACTTATGGACTTTAAAATAGTTCTAAATCAATAGACCTTTGGCTTTGGGATAGGAATAAAATCCTTTTTGAGAATCTAGTCACTCATGTTATCTTATATGGTTGTGAAGTTTGGGATTGCAACATATCTATGGAGAAATATAGAGAAAATAAAAAGTGTTTTATAACATATAAAATCAAAATCAAAGGAAATACACCCTATTGTGATCCTTAGTCATTGAATATATTGTTTTCATATGTTCTTGTTAATAATGTGTGCTTGAGTGTGCAGGGATCTAGCCATTAAAATAGCTTCAAATTGCAGGTATGAGTTTTTTATCTTCCTTACAGTTCATACATATTTTTTTTAGAAGAAGGCTTTATAATATTGAAATAAAATCTGTATATTATATGTTTACTCAACTAGTTTTTCCATCTAAACCCTAGGAAAATATAGTTTACATTATTTTAGTATTATTCTTTTTATGGTCATTCAAACATATCTTAAATTAATTCTTCTCTGTATTTGTTTAACTATCTATCAAAGTTCATCTTAGACTTAAACTCTAGATTATTTGAGATAACTAGTTTTATGTATATTGTTCAAACATAGATGAAAATATAAACAAAGCTTTCATAAAGATAGACAAAATAAACCTTATTAACAATTTAAAACTAAAATAGTATATTAAACTTTGCATCTAAAACATTCAGATAAAGTATTTATAAAAGTTATAAACCTACAAACCAGAGATCAAATCTCTGAGTTGTAGAACTTGAAATCATGTTAAAAAAAATTTAAAATAACTAATAAACTGTCAACCAAAAAGAAATAAATTAAACCATAGATCAAATATATCACACCATTAAAATCCAACTCTAAACTTATATTTTCCATCGCTGGCAGATTTCATATTTTCAACACGTATGCTTTCATTTTCCATAATAAATCAAACATAAACAACATATTGTAAACGTTGATTCACAACCTTCAAAGACAAATATTAATTCCATGCTAAAACACAATGTTTATAAGTTTTATTAAACCCATCCTAGCCATCAAATCCTATACATGATTGGTTGTAGAATAGCTCTCACAAAAATTACATTACAAAATATTTTACACAAAGTCCAACTATCAAAACCTGCTAAAGTTTGGTCGTAGGTCAATTAATATACAAATATATCAAACCACTATAAAAAAAAAAATAGAGAAGCCAAAATCACAATTTATATAAACCAAATTATTAAAAACAGAGTCATTATGTTTACCATATAATAATTAAACTAAATGCACCTAGGATCGAATCATGTGGAATGGACAACCAAAACGACAAAAATATTTCATGAAAAACCCTAGGATTGAATCATGTAGGCATCGTGGCTAACGTGAAACCATAAATGCTAACCACAAGTATAGATCGTTAAAAATACCAGGATCGAATCTTATAGGCACCACTGCTAAACAAAAAAACATAAACGTTGTAACATACATAGTCACATCTTCTAATAAACATAAAAACCATATGTCCAGGTTGCGTATTTACCTAAGGGTCGAGCCAAGCATCCAATATCATGGCCGTAAGGTGAAAATCCAGCCATGATAATTATTAATTCATACACCAACGAATATAATGCATAAAATGTGAAATAACACAGTCATGATATCCATGGTGCCATTGCAAGCAATGGCACTATCAAGCCAAACATATGCATCAATGAAAGTTAAATGCAGATATTTCCATTAAAACATCAAACCCAATACTTTACAAAACATTGCAACACGATGAAGTCTTATACAGAGAGTCAAGCCATTCTCTGGATACTCAATATTTTTCCCAAACCTTTACATATGAAATTACCATGGAAAATACTAAATATAGTTGCATCCCTTGGATTCCCAAACTAAAAAAAGAACCCAAACCAACTATCAAACCGAACAATTGAAACTACATAGCGCTACTTCTCCCAACCGAGAGTTCAATTCTTTGTCAAAACAAACACGAAGAGGTGAGGGCCTTTTCATTTTTGCAGGGCTTACTCGCTTAGAAGTTGCACAAGACACCTAAAGAGACACCATCAAAGCTGTGTTCGAGCCACCCTATGCCACCTGCAAACCAAACACACATAAGCCATTAGAATTATGCAAGCATTAACAAAATCAAACAAACCATTATAGAGTTGCATACCACGTCAAAATATTACCTTCCAGATGAGTGGAAAGGTTGACGTATTTCGCAACATAGCTCCCGAGAGATTGATACCACCCAAACAAATAAGAGAGAAAACCAAATGAATCATGTTTCATCCCTACCCAATGTTTGAGGTTTCTTTCACACGTTTTCCCAAGAGAAATTAAGGCGACACCCTATCCTCCACTACCCATGAAATCAAAACCCATAGAGCTATAGTCAAGCTCACGACGAAACTCCATAGTGCACCACCCCAACGATAAACCATATTAAAACCCACTCTTGGCTACATTATTACAAGTTTTTCGATGGCATATGGGATATGGCATAAACCCTAAACCTTTTACCCTATGGTTTACAAAATATATATAATATATACAATCACGATGGATAAGGTTTTAAAAACTTAAATATAATAATGATTATCATAAAGATATAACCATACACTTGTTTGATCTTGCATAAAACATAGGACTTAGGCACAGTTATGCTTAGGACTTTAGTTCTTTCATTAAGCTTGATCACGATAATGTAGTGTAGATGTAGTGATGTAGGTTTTTCTTACTTTCCATGGTCGTAGATAGAGTTCACCATCAGAATAACCTGCATAGGAGTAGGAGCCTACGTTAGTTCACAATGAACTAAGTAAGCCCCTCAAAGTAGTAGGAAACCTTACCTTTCCAAGTGGACCCTAAAGGGATAAAACACCGCCACTCCACCCCTTGACATTGAAAGGAAAGTCATCATTTTTAATAAATAAAACCATAAACAAAAAATAAGACATATATATAGGAAGTAAAATGTAACTTAACTAGAATTGAAAAATGCCCGTTATTAGTAGAGATAAGCATAGTATTCATATAAACAACTCCAAGTAACATAACCACATCACATAAAAATATAATCATTATATAGGAAAACACATAAAAGGGAAAACCAACTTACGACACTTTATTTAGTAAACAATGACTGATACATTCCGCAGAATTTAAAACAATGTCCTTTAAAGGTAGCATTTAACTAGCCTATAAAAAAAATCATTTTCGAATTTTAGGGACATTACAAGTGGTATCATAGACTAGATTCAAACACTAAGAGACCTAATGGGCATTCCAAACATTCGTTGCAAAAAATAAATTATATTTGAAATTTTGTTAAGTAACAGGAAGTTATTTGTTATTGAAAATTTTACATTGTAGGATTCAAATAATAGTTCAAATCATGAACACAGAAGAATACAATAGACGCCAATGAAAACTAACTACCCCCACATAGGAAGAATAACTGGTGGTTGAATTAATTTCTTATATAGTGGAAACCATATAAAGTCTACAAGTAGACTTACAAAGTTTCAAGGATGATAATATGAATGAAAGAAAATAGCAGCAAGCAATTAATGAATCTCTACTGCAGAGCATGACAGAAGGAATCCCGCATGGGAAACCTCCTCAATCAACCAACAAGTTGAGGAAAGAATTTTATCATAATTGGGCCAGCAGCCCAAAATAAGAATGAAAAGAAGAACACACACCTGAACCTCCAGAAAGAGATTATGACAGTCTCTCTCATGATACTTCCCTTTCTACTTGCACAAAGAAATAGAGGAATGATAACAATGTCCAAGGAGATTTCAGAAAGATAAGAGCCCCAACCTATGAAGGAAAGATGAACACTAGGGAGAAATTTGAAGAATGGCTTCTTGGTATGAGAAAATACTTCTAAGTACACAACTACTCTAGTGAGATGAAAGCTCATTTAGCCATCTATAATTTGAACACAAAAGAAGCTATATGGTGGAGAGACCTAATGGATACCAAGAAAGATGAGGTAAGAGAAATACGATGGGGTTTTTTCCGTAGAACTTTTCAGGAGAAATACATGTCTGAAGTATTATTCGACAGAAAGGTGAAATAATTTCACGAGTTAAGGATGGGTTCCATGACCATGGATTCTTTCATTAACATATTTTTGGATCTATTACACTATGTACCTTATATAAAGGACGAGAAAGTGAAAATACAATAGTTTTTAGGATGTCTTCCTACCAAGTTTCGAGAAAGAATTGAATTTGACATGCCTAAAAATTTGGACACCACCCTACACAAAGCTAGGATTTCCTATGAACATGGATACCTGAGGCAGGAAAACATCAACAGAAGTCGAGACAGATCTAGGACCTTCTTGAACAACCGTAAACTGGGTTTTAACCCACCACCTTACAAAAAACATAACAACGTTTTTCCAGCAAATAAGAACTTCAACAAGACAGGTACTCAACCAAATGTACCAGCACCAAATGATAACATACCGACATCAAATGGAGGAGCCAATGTTGCCCCGATGCAATTCAAATGCTGGAAATTACAAGGGCCCCATTATGCTTGATACTATAAGAACAATACTAATGGAGTCTTGCAGAACTTACAAGAAGAACCAATGATATAGAACATAGCTGGAATACCGAGGATTTATGCAGCCTTGGATGGTTGATAGTTAGGCCATCAGGTTACTATGGTCGATATAGAAGGTAAGGTTTCTGTCACATTCCCCAATTTGCAAAAAAAAAATTAATGTTATTGAGGAACATTGTGTTATATTTTATGCTATGTTTGTAATTGATGACCAAGTGGGGTCAAGAATAATTAATGTAATTCAGAATATTTTATTTATAAATAAAAAAATGATGAGACAACAGCTTAAGGAAGTTGTTAAAAGAGTGTTAATTGGTCACTTGGTGGAGGAGACTGGGTGGAGAGTATATTGACAAGTGGCAGCATCCTCAAACTACTTCCAACTATTGCAGGTGGAAACTTCCCTATATTTAAGGCCATGATTCCCCAAGAAAGTGGAATTGGAGTAGGTGGCTCATTAAGTGAAAACTGACCCAGAAGACCTAGGCATTTCTATACAATTTCCCATTGAAGATAGATGAGGCTGCTCATTCTGAGAATTGATCATTCAAGGTGAATGAAGTGCACATAATAAATTCAATGGAGGGAATTAATGAAGTGAGTTTGACGGGTTAACTAATGAGACTGAACTTATTGAAACTATTAGGCTTAATTTCTTACTGTTGTGAGCAGGTTTGGATTATTGAGGTAATTTGACCAGTCAGGTGACAAAAGGTCTTAAGGATACATCCTTCACCTAGTACTCTACTAGGAAGACCAGGAACCAGGCTCGGGGGTCTTGAGGAAGTGTAGGCTAAGATTTCTCCAAAAGTTGGTTGGAAGGAACAACCTCCTTAAGATGTTGTCACCTCATCATTGACAAGTTTCTAATTGTTTTGGGTTATTATATTTATTTACTGTCTTCAATAAAATGTTTACTAGTTTTCAATACATGCATGCTATTATTTTGTTAGGGTTTATGAATAAAAGAGGAATTGTGTATTAATGGACTTAGTAATTTGCAGATTATGTTAGAAATAGTAGTATATATGCTAAATGAAAAATAAATAGAAATAGATTACCATACTGTATTTTTCCATGCCTAGTACAGGAAGTACTCTAGTACAACTGGGTGTTTAGGTAGATATGATGATTCTTATTTAACTCTGAATGAAAATTGTAACTAAATTCTTCTATAGTTTGCATATGATTCATTCTTTAGAAACAATAGTAAACACTTTATCTATTGATTGTATCTACTTCAAACAACAACCGATTATATGTATGAAAAGATATTTAGTAATCATACTAACCATAGAAATATTATTAATACTATTATTCATTATAAACACAATAGGTAAAGTTAAACAATTAAACATAAGAATAATAAATAAACTATCACATAGGGTTTAGAACTAGGTAGTACTCGATAATTTCTTATAATAACTTGTTCCAAGATAATATTTGTTTCTGTATTAAAACAGATGTTTTACTGTAACCTCAAGGCAATAACCTAGGGTTATGAAAGACATTTTTCATGCTGATCACAAACTTGCAGTATCTTACCTAAATTTTCCTTGATAAGAATTTTAACAACTGTAAAATCATTGAAGGAAAAATAAGAAATCAAAGTTAATAATTTATCATGTAAAAATTTATTATATTACAAAACTGTAGGGTATATTTAAATATTAACCCTTATGAGCAAAAACAGAGTAATAATATTACTCTTAAACACAATAAAATTTCCCATAAAACATTGCTCTACGAATCATTATAATTACATGATAATAATTAAAATAATACTACAACAATTCGTTAAAAACAAAATCAAATAGGAAGAAATGGCTTAATGCCTTTAGAATTCTAGGTCAAGGCTCAGGCTTGTTAAAAAAATTGAACTATACAAAATAATATATATATCGAATAGTAACTATTCATTAATGACAGGTAAAAACCCTTAATCCATTTACAAGTCTTGACTAATTAACACCTTAAAAACCCATTTTAAAAACTAAAATTAACCAGACAGAGGCCGACAACCTCGTTATGGCTTAGAGCTAAGATCTAGTAGGAATGTAAAAGAAGTTTACATTGTTCATGTCATAAAGGAACTGTCTTAAAAATATTTTATCATGGCTACAATATCCTTCAACCTCCCTACACAAAAATACCCTCTAGGGTTTCAAACTCTTACAAAAACAAGCAGGAAAGAGGCAACAATCAACTTGTAAATCAAGGTCATGCCATAACCAACCGCAAAGAGCCTATCTTCCAACCACCACATAAATTTGCAGGAAGAAACTCTCATTTTCAATCGGGGCTTACTGGAAGTATGCCTAGATGAATAGTTGAACGAGTAAGCTCGTTCCCACCTACAGATCTGGGTGGAGGACTTGCAAGAATTATAAACCAATTTTTTATTGTTACAAACCTTACTTAAATTTTAAAACCCTTTTATAAAAACTAAATTAAAAAAATGAAACTGGAGTAAGTTTTTACCTGCTAAGCTTCTCTTT
This sequence comes from Pseudotsuga menziesii, assembly GCA_001517045.1. Taxonomy (NCBI): domain Eukaryota; kingdom Viridiplantae; phylum Streptophyta; class Pinopsida; order Pinales; family Pinaceae; genus Pseudotsuga; species Pseudotsuga menziesii. The sequence goes on along the minus strand of LPNX011114248.1, from coordinate 457,670 downwards.
CTAAATGAAGTTGAGGTAACCGACCACCTTAGATCATTTTTGGCACCTGGCCGGAAGATAAGAAGACGCTGAGTCACAGTTTCAAAGGAAAACGAGAAAACAACTCAATCGAAATGAAAGAGTACTCCTGTACAAGATCTGTCAATATTTTTGCAGGCTCAAGACAAAAACAATCCTCGAATCCTTAATAAAAAACATTATCTACACTCACAGTATGCTACAATAACCTTTAAAGACCAAGAATCCCCTCACGACCTCTCTCAAGACAACCACAGCATTTTGTTATGGAAGAAATATACCAAGCTGAAGGTGGCTACAGGTTTTCAATGGCCGTGAGCTCGCAGCTCGGCCAACCAGATGGAGGAACCCTTGCTCTGCAAAATCAAGTGAGTAGGGTTTGAGTTATAAGTCAACCCTTTCATGGATATAACCATCCCACATGTCCTTGAAATATTTCTCTAGCATGGGTAGAGTTCAATAGTCTTCACTACAACACAATGATTTATAATCAAACCTTTGATCATTATAAACTATGCATTATATGATTTCCAATAATATGATAATACCATGGTGTATCGATACTTAGTGGATCGACTATAGGATATAACATGAATATTTTTTATTCTAGAGTTTTCTTTGTTGGATAGTTATGTTTATAAACTAGGTTTGCTGAAAATTGTGAGAAGAACATGTTTTTACTTATAACCATAGTAAGAAGGAGAGATATTGATTCTTGGAACTGAGCCTTTGAGTTATTTTTGAAAGAATGTTTGGTTATTTGAAGACCAAAATGATATGAGAAATCCCAATAAAATTCTAACAACTTAATGATGAGTTTATAGATAAAAGAATAAGTAATTTGGTCTTTCATTGAGAGAAGGATGTTTATAGATTCCTATAATGAAGGTAGCTGCGAGTGACACCAAACAGTATGGAGTGAGTTAATCCCCAAGCTGTGAACTATATTCTCTCTATGTAAACTTTAAATTACCATTACTGCAAACAATATACAAGTGTTGTTTAGAATTTTAAATTATAAATATTCAATCGATTGGAGGAACATTGGATAATATTTGTTCTTGGAAAGTTTTAACCCATGTTTAGGTAAGTTGTGTAAACATCATTGTGGAGTTTGTTATAAATACAAATTATGGATATGTAACTACAAAAATAAGATCAACGTTACCTCTTGGAGTCAAGCTGATCTTAAATATTCTAAGACTAGCATCTTATTCATGCTAGGGAAGTATCCTCTCAACTTGAATTTAAATAATACTCTACTAGATCTTACACTTACCTACTAAACCTGTAAGGAACCAGCGGCCCAACTGTGTTAGCTAAAATCTAAGTAAGCCCCGATCACACACAAAAATTATTTTCGTGCTTTACAAAAAAAAATCGTCAGTATATCTAGCAGCAGCAAAATACAAGTTATTTTCTACTTCTGAAAGAATTACAACTACTAAGTCATTAACAGCACTAACACAAGTTTTTAAAATTACACCTTTAGTTTGAAGGTTTTTATAAAGAAGCAACCCTTTGATCCTTTATAAACTATTTCATTTTCTGCTAACCATTAGCAGGTAATTAGCGGCGACTCTAGACATTTTATGTCACTTGAAAAATTTTAATTTTTTTATGAATTTTTGGGTTATTTACAGTTTCAAACACTTTTATTTCAATATTGATTGACCTCAATGCTTTCCAAATCTATGTATCGCCTGAAATTATTGATTTGTGTAAACTAGAAAAAGTTAAACATGAGAAACCCTGGTTGTTACAATTAGCCATGGGTAAGAAATGAAAGGTTTTTGAAATAGTTAGAGATTGTGAAGTAAACTTGAATGGTTTCCCTGCTAGGATAAACTTGAACATTTTACCCTTAGGATCGTATGATGTACTTATCCACATGGACTGGTTAGAACAACACCATGTCATGGTTGATTTTCAACACAAGTCAATCTTGTGCACAGATAGTTAAGGGAATCAAGTAAAGATTCAAGGCATACCTAAGAAGGTTTCCGTAAGGAAAATATTGGCCTTACAAGCACAAAAGTGCATTAGAAAAGGTTGCAAACTGTTTGCAGTGAACATATAGGATGTAGAAGCTGAAAGAGAGAAGCACATCGAGTAATTTCCAGTCCTAGTAGAATTTACGGATGTCTTTCCTAAGGAGATACCAGGATTACCATCGAAACAAGACTTAGATTTTTCCACAGAACTAGCACTAGGGTCAATTCCAGCTTCAAAATCCCCTTACCACATGATCACACCAAAGTTGGTGGAGCTCAAGTTGCAGTTGCAGGAGTTGATTAAGAAGGTTTATATCCAACATAGTGTGTCCCCTTGGGGATCACCTATACTCTTCATGAAGAAAAAGGACGGTACGATGTGGATGTGGATCGATTACCACCAACTTAATAATTTGACCATTAAGAACCATTTCCCATTCCCTAGGATTGATGACTTGTTCGATCAAGATGGAGGATCCAATATATTTTAAAATATCAACCTTTGGTCCGAATACCATCAAGTACGGATCCGCGAAGAGGATATTCATAAAAATTCCTTTCGTACATGATACATCCACTATGAGTTTGCAGTAATGCCATTTGGGTATGCACCCACAAATTTTATGTGTATGATGAAAAATATCTTCAATAAATACCTGGATAAATTTGTATTGGTCTTTATAGATGATATCTTGGTTTACTCTAAGAGCAAAGAGGAGCATCTCTGCATAGTACTATAGGTATTGCGGGAAGACCATCTTTACGCTAAGTTTAGTAAATGTGATTTTTATAAACCACAGATATAATACTTGCGCCACATCATCTCCGAGAAGGGGATAGCCATTGACCTAAAAAGATTAAATCCATAGGGGATTGGCCTACCCCTACAAGTGTCACAGAAATTAGATCCTTTTTGGGATAAGCCGGTTAGTACTGAAAGTTCATTGAGAACTTTTTGAGGATTTCTTGTCCCATGACCACTTTGCAAAAGAAGGAAAACATGCTCTTATGGATGACCAAGTGCAAGGAAATTTTTCAGAAGCTTAAACATATTTTGACAACTTCATCGATACTATGAATTGTGTATCCCAAGGGGATTTCATTGTTTGCACGTATGCAAGCAAGGAACGGCTCAAAGGAGCCCTCTTGCAGAACGATTGTTCAATATGTTATGAATCACGGAAGTTAAAGGAACACGAGAAAAACTATCCCACCCATGATCTTGACTTAGTAGCCATTATCCACGCCTTGAAGATGTGGAGGAACAACCTCATAGGGAAGAAATATATTCTAAAAACAAACAACATGAGTCTGAAGTATTTATTTCATCAACCAGATCTAAATGCCAGGAAGGTTATATGGTTAGCTTTCCATACCGAGTACCATTTCGAGTTAAATCATATAAAGGGTAACAAGAATAAAGTTTTTGATGCTTTAAGTCGACGAGCTCATATGTTATATGAGGTGGCTTTAAGTCAAACTGGTTTGTATTTACACGAGAGGATTAGAACTTCCAATGGAGTTGACCATTTCTATGTTGAAATCCTCAAGAAGTCCCAAGAGGACAGGTCGTTTCAACAACAAAAAGAGTATAAGGTAGACAGAACTGAACTTTTGTGGTCAAATAAGAAAGATTGTATGTTCCAGAAGGAGGGGAACCAGGTCTAGCATCCTCACAGAATTTCATCAGACACTGTACCTGGGGCATCTAGGATATCAAAATATGATATCCACAGTAAAGAAACACTTTTTCTAGCCTAATTTATAGGTCGACATAGCATTGTTTATCAAAACATTTCAGGATTGTCAGCTAGTCAAAGCTGAGCGCCATCATCCTTCGGGATTGTTGTAGCCATCACCCATTCTATAATGGAAGTGGGAGGTCATTAGTATGGATTTTATTACAGGTCTACTGAAGAGAAAGAAGAAAAATGATTCTTTCTTTGTAGTGTTTAACAAGTTATCAAAAGTGACACACTTCACCCCATTAAAGTCAACCTACAAAGCAGTTCATAATTCCGATGTTGGAGACATTTACCCAACATGCACACTTAATTTGGTCAATTTTTCCTTGTTAAACCACTATCCTAAGTTTTATTGACTTAATCGACATTAGATGAGCACATAATTACATCAGCATGAGCACACCCACCCCTATCTTCAGTCAAGGAGGCCAACTAATCCTTCTCCTTCATTCGGGGAGGCTAATTGGGCTTCCTCCTTCAAACAGGGAGAATTCCAGGGGTGATATGAGTGTCATAAACGCACCTAACTGCTAACTTATTGTTACAATAATTTAATCTAAGTGATGAAGGAACCTCCATTCATTATATTGATTATTTTTATTATTATTTATGAACTAGAGACAACTAGGGCGCCTCCAACCACTTCTGATGACCAGTTTGACTTCAGTTAACCTCATCGGGGTTCATTGGAGTTAATGATCCACTACCACTTTTTGATTGGAATGAAGTGACATGTGTCTGAGCTACTTTTAGTTAGACTCAGTCATCCATTGCACTCTAAATTCAGTTAGGACTCAGTTGAGTCAATCTGGACTTGATCAATGGGTTAACTAGGTGTGTTTACTGTGGCTTACGGTCAGTTAAGCTACACCTATCCATTCAATTCAAATGACCTACTTGGTAATTCCAATTGTATTGGAATTCATGCATCTTTCATGATAATTTTATTGTATTAATTATTCTTTATTGATTATACAGAGCTTCTACTTATTTTGCAGCACCATTATGCCATTTTCATGCTTAATTGTCTGAAATTTCTTATGAGACCGTGTTTTAGTACCTAGATTACTATGAAATATTAATATGGTATCAGATCTCATGGTAGGAAGAAGCTCATATCTCTCAATAACGTGGTTTTTGATAGAACTAGCATGAAAAATTGAGTAAAAGCTCAAAATTCTAGCACTGCACCAGAAGCCAAGGCTTACCACTTAATACCCCAAGCAAAGAAATTGTTGATCAAGCTTGCTTGATAAATTATGTTCGGTGCGATTAAATCCTAAAATGTACAAGTTTTCCAACCTTACGGTGCCCCTTTTTTGTGATTTGCAGGTTTTAATAGGTACAACTTTGAATGGACTCATCAGTCCCCCTTCTCACCCCATTCACAAGCTATTCAAAATGGAAGTTGAAGATGATTACATCTATGAAGAGACAAGGTCTCTATGAGGTTTCTATTGCACTTGGAAAAGATTCTTATTAGAATGAGAATGAATGGCTAAATGACGGTGATAGATCTGTTGGAGCAATATGTCTTGCCCTTTCTCCTAGCTTGCGCTACCTTATTGGTTATGTTGAATAGCCAAAGGATCTCTAGGAAAAATTGGATAGAACCTTTGGCAAGCACAATGAGGATCATAATATCACTTTGAAGATCACATCCATCACCACAAGAGTTCTTTACTCAAAATTCTTGGCCTCTACTCTCTCTAATGAAGTTGTTCAAGATGAAGAAGAAACATAATTTTCTACACAGTCAATTCGAATTGAAGAAAGTCTCCTTGTAGTGACTCATTCTCCTGATGCTCCAGAAGTTTGTGAGATATATGATATCTCATCTCCTCATATGGATGAAACAAAAGAATACATTTTAATCCTTGATATTGAAGAAAAACACTGCTGCACTTCCATGCAAACATTCACCACAGTTATTTTCCTTTGAATCATGTGCAAAATTTGTGAGTAATTGCTTCCGAAAGTGAAGAGAAATTTGATTTTTATCCCTCTAATGTTGGTTCCAGTGTGCAAATATGTAATACCTTGGATATTTTGGAAAAAATATCATATTACAATAGTGATCAATTCGCTACCCATGATCTATATCTTCCAACAAATTCCTACAGGATTGCATGCACCAAAATTCAGAATTTTGAAGTAAAAGACAAGTGTGCATCCACCGTCTCTGTTGACCATACTTTTGGATCTGATATGAAACTTATTGGATATGATATGATATTATTTGGATATGATGTGATATTTCTTGGTTCAAAATTTCGGGTTCATAAACCTTTAGTAATGCTTGTAGCTGTTCTCATCAATGGTGTGAAGAAACAAGTACCGCAAGTCTCCTTCCAAACTGTTGCTGGGGATTTGATTTCATTTCACAGTTTTGGATCTGTTGTGAAACTATTTGGATATGATTTAATTTCTGATCTTATATTATTTGGTTAAAATTTTAAAATCCAAGATATTTCAATACTGCTTGAAGATGCTCTCACCAATTTCGGTGTGAAAAATCAAGTACCGCAATTCTTCTTCAAATTTGTTGTTGGGGATTTGGTGTTAGTTTCCTCTTATGAGGTTTATCATATTTTATTTTGTGCATCATTAGATATTTCTGAAGCTATATCATATTATGGAGATCAATCATTTTCTCTCCTTAGTCCCAGGGCTTCTCTACCTTTGGTCACATGCTCATCTCCTCATAGAACTAGTAAAGAGGAAGATATTCTGCATCCGGTTCGACACTTGCTCCTAAGAGTTGCTGATTTTACCATTCATGGTTTTCTATTAAATGCTGCAAAACATCAGTTTCTTGAGTGCTCAACACATGGTTCGAATCCTCAATCATTTTTTCTCTCTTATCAGTTGATTTTAGTTGCTCTACATGGGTCCAATTTTCACCCTGCAGTTGTTTATGTTCCTGATTCATTTGAGCACATTCTTCTTCTTTCAAAGAGGAAGATTCATTGATAAATATTCATTTATTTTGGATTCATAGGTTCACATGCACAGTCTGAGGATATTTCTACATAGGTGAACCAAAAATTTCTGGATTTACTGCTTAGTTTGAGTGGGGATATTTTTCGCATGAGGTTTTTCCCATTTCCTTTATTGTATAGGGTGACCTATGGAATTTTTTTCCGAGGACCTAGAATTTCATGCACTTTATTTTACTTCTCCTGGGTATAGCTTAAGGGGGGGTGTTGGAGACATTTACCCAACACGCACACTTGATTTGGTCAATTTGGCCTTGTTAAACTACTATCCTAAGTTGTATTGACTTAATCAGAATCATATGAGAACACTATGACATAAAAATGAGTACACCCACGCCTACCTTTAGTCAAGGAGGGAAACTAAGCCCTCTCCTTCATTTGTGGAGGCTGATTGAGCTTCCTCCTTTAAACAAGGAGCATTTCGAGGGTGATCTGAGTGTCATAAATGCACCTAATTGCTAATTGATTGTTACAATCAGTTAAGCTAAGTGGTGAAGGAGCTTCCATTCGTTATATTGATTATTTTTATTATTTATGAACTGGAGACAACTAGGGCACCTCCGACCACTTCTGATGGCCAATTTGACTTCAATTAACCTCATCAGGGTTCATTGGAGTTAATGATGCGCTAGCACTTGTTGATTGGCATGTAGTGACATGTTTCTAAGATACTTTCAGTTAGACTCAGTCATCCATTACACTCTGACTTTAGTTAGGACTTAGTTGAGTCAATATGGACTTGATCAGTGGGTTAACTAGGTGTGTTTACTATGACTTACAGTTAGTTAAGCTACACCCATTCATTCAATTCGAATGACCTCCTTGAGAATTCAAATTGTCTTGGCATTCATGCATCTTGCATGATCATTATATTGTATTACTCATTCTTTATTGATTATACAGAGATTCTACTCATTTTCCAACACCATTATGCCAGTTTCATGCTTAATTGTCTGAAATCTCTTATGAGACTATGTTTTAGTCCCTAGATTACTATGACAGATTAATAGCCTACATATTCTTAAAGGAGATCTTCAGATTGCATGGAATACCCAAGGAAATCATCTCGGATTGAGATATAAATTTTACTGGGAAATTTTGGAGATCCTTATTCTATGGATTAGAGACATAGCTAAACATTAGTACTGCTTACCACCCACAGACAGAATAGGTAAACCATATTTTAGAAGACATGCTTAGGATGCATGTCATGAACAACCCCACCAAGTGGGAGGATTATCTGCGTCTCATAGAATTTGCGTATAACAATGGATACCCTACCTCTGTAAATGATTCCCTTTGAGTTACTCTATGGTCAGAAGTGTAGAACATCGATTACTTGGGACATCCTGATGGATTAGCTCATGTTAGGGCCTGATTTACTAAAGCACTTGGAACAATTGGTTACCAAGGTCCAACAGAACCTTAAAGAAGCGCAAGACCGCCAGAAGAGTTACGCGGATAAGAAAATAAAATATAAATATTATCAAATTAGTGACCATGTTTACTTAAAAGTAAAAGCAAAGAGAAGCTAATTGAGCTTAGGGAGGTGCGTAAAGTTGGCAGCAATATTTTTTGGACCCTTTGAGATACTAGCCAAGAGAGGTCCAATGGCATATGAACTAGATTTACCTTCTCACATAAAAGTTCATAATTTTTTCCATGAATCCTTGTTAAAAAAATTTGTACATGATAATAAACATGTGATTGATTAGTCCTTGTTACACATGGAACCTGAAGGGGAGTTTGTACCTAAACCCCTTCATATACTGGACAAGCAAGAGGTGCATTTCACGAATCACACCATAGTCCAATTGAAAGTGCAATGGAATCACTTTGAAGCCGATGAGGCTACTTGGGAGAATGAATCCACCATGAGAGAGGCTTACCCCACCTTATTTCATGATTTCATTCCTAGTCCCTAGAACACCATGGACGGTGTTTTACTAAGTGTGGAGGGATGTAATATGTCAATTTTTTGAACTAGCACTTATGGGCATAAGTCCCATTGCATGTGATGTTGCTTTGATGTTATATTTTGTATCTTGGACATAACACCCCACTGCACATGAGAATGATGATTTGTTTGGTATATTGGGTGCAATACAAAGATGCACTGTGTTTTATTTAACATGTATATGATTTCATTTGTTGGGCATGGATCCTGAAGCACATAATTGATCAGATGTTGTGTTGAGCACGAGCTCTGGAGTACATGAATTATTTGATGTTTGTGTTGAGCATGAAATATGAAGCACATGAGCATTTGATGTTTGTGTTGAGCATGTTAAAATAATGTAACTTCGAAAGATATTCTAGTTGTATTGTATTCATCCTATTGGAGATGAGTTTGGTATTTTTAAAATCATTGAAGGATGCAATTTAAACCTCTGAATGTAAGTCGGATCATTAGTACCCAAGTGTGAATATAATAAATGTTATTTATAATGTCTAGTTGGACAAGTTGACTCTGAAAGCAGGTGAATTTGGCACAACCAAGTTATAGGTCAATTCAACAAAAGAATATAAATAGGAGGGCGCTCCTCTTCATTTGTACTCACTCACTCCAGCTGGTTTTAACAAGAGAGAGAAGTAGTAGCGCACCAAGAAGAAGGAAGCAGTTGTTGTCTAGATTTTACAATGCACTAGTTGAGTTTTATACTGAGGAATTTTTGCGGGGTTTTCTCCCTTGTGGTTTCCCAAGGAAAATCTTTGTGTTCTTGTGTTCTTATGTTCTTATGGTTTTGTGCATGTTTTTCTTTCATTGATCTTCTACTAGATAATTGTTTTAAGATATCATCTAAGAAATTATAAATAATTTTAACATGGTATTAGAGCTACCCTGAAAGGAGACACTCCACAACTAGGGTTTTTTGTTCTTAACAAATCCCTCGACAGTTCAACCAAAAAAAAGGGCTCATCCAAATCACCTCTGAAGGGTGCATATTTCTGCATTGACAGAATTGAATTTCAAGAATTTTCAATTTTGGACTTGTTGCTACTATAAGGACAAACTAGGGTTTCATTTTTCCCAAGGTTTCGTCATCAATCTCAGAAAAAGGAAGATACAGTCTACCTCACCTCAGGAGGGTGCATATTTTCCACCTCTTAACCCTATTAGGGTTTCCAATTGAGAAATTAGGGTTTCTACATCAAACCCTAAGTCTTCTAGAAGGAGGTCTTCCATAAACTATTTTATTCAAGTAAGTACTCTTCCTCCCAATTCCATTTTAAGTTATGATTCTATTGAAGATGACTAAGAGCGCCAATCTAGATGAAAATCTTGAAGGAGCTGAAAAGTTGAGAGCATGGAAGTATAGGATCATGCTCATCCTATAAGAGAATGATATAGACAAATTTGTGAAGGAGGAAATGAAAGAACCAGAAGAGGAGGAAGCTAAGTCCAAGCATAAGAAGGATATGATCATAGCCAAAAGGAACATAGCTGACTCCATCAAGGATAATGTGATTCCTCAAGTATCATCAAGAGAAAATAAAAAATAAATGTTTGATTCCCTCTCCAGTTTATTTGAAGGGAGAAATATCAAGAGGAAGATGACTCTGAGGAATCACCTCAAAAGTTTGAAGGCTCAAAAGTCAGAGACTATGCAATCTTATTTTTCAAGAGTGGCTCAAATTAAATATCAGCTAGAAGCCATTGGTGATATAGTAGAAGAAGCAGAAATTGTGATGACCACCCTAAATGGTCTTCCAAGAGATTAGGAATCTTTTATTCGATGAATCTGCTCAAGAAGAAAATTAACCAAATTCAGAAAGCTATGGGAAGAACGTGTTTCAAAATAAGAAAGAATCTTATCCAGAGAAGTGAAGCTAAATGAAAATGAAGATCAAGCCTTGAAATCCCATGCCAAAGGAAAACACAAAAGAAATCCCTATGATCATCCCCACAAGACTCAAGGGTTCAAAAGACCCAATAAATACTTCTCAAAGTATAAGTGCTTCACTTGTCATAAGATGGGACACATTTCCATCAACTGTCCCATGAAAGCAGAAAGAGTTAAAAAGATGAGAAGGTTCCAAGATCATGCTGTTGAAGATAATGATCAAGAAGTGGAAGAGGAAGAAAAGAAAGATGAGTAATCCAGTGAATAATATGTATTGATTTCTTCCATAACATGATCAGACTAGCTAAGAACTAACACCAGGCTAGTAGACAATGGTTCATCCAAACACATGACAGGTTACAAGGACTCACTATCATGCCTTGTACAAAAAGATTCACCACACAAAGTAATGCTCTCAGTATCCCATTAAAGGGATGGGAGAAGCATCTTATAGGTTGTATTTTGGAAAATACATGAAGATGAAGGATGTCCTATATGTCCCCGGACTAAATAAGAACCTCTTGTCTATTTCAGCGTTGGAGAAGAGAAAATTTAGAGTCGCCTTCATAGGTGGAAAATTTCTGATGGGGTCAAAAGAAAATACCATAAATGATGCAATAGAAATTGGAATTGAAGAATGAGTACTCTACAAACTGAAAGGACATGCATATTCAGCTTTAGCAACAAGTACAATAAATCCATGTGAGATTTGGCATTGAAGGCTTGCTCATGTTCATTACAGAGCGCTTCCAATAGTAAGCAAGGCTGTGACGGGTCTACCAGAAATTGAGATAGAACATGAAGGTGTATGCAAAGGATGTGCACAAGGAAAGTGACAGCAAAGTAAAGGGGATTTCAGATATTATCCATTCAGATATATGTGAGCCAATGCAAATAACTTCATTAAGCGGGTATGCTTAGTATGCTTCCTTTATTGATGACTACTACTGCAAAACTTGGATATATTTTTTGAAAAAGAAGGATGAAGTGTTTGAAAGATTTAAAGAATTTAAGGCCCTAATAGAAAACCTCTCTCAGAGAAAAATAAAATTTTTAAGATTAGATAATGGAGGAGAGTTCACATCAAATGAATTCAATTATTTATGTAAGGAAGTTGGGATTAAGAGGGAGCTCACCATTCCCTACAATCCTCGACAAAATGGTGTTGCAAAAAGAAAGAATAGATCTATCATGGAAGTAGTAAAATCCATGATACATGATCAAGATCTACCAATGTACCTATGGGAAAAAGAAACTAAAACAACAGTATATGTACAAAACAGAATCTCCAACAATGCCCTTGGGAACAAAAATCCAGAAGAAATGTTCTCCATAGAAATGCTTGAGGTAAGTCACCTAAAGATATTTGGTTGGCTCATGTATATCCATATTCCCAAGGAGAAAAGAACTAAAATAGAACCTTCAAGAAAGAAGGGATTGTTTGTGGGATATAGTGAACAGTCAAAATCCTATCAGATCTATATCCAGGGATACTGTCAAATTGAGCTTAGAAGAGATGTAACATTTGACAAAGACTAGGATTTTAGAAAGTCAAAGAAAGATAGAGAAGATTAAGAGGAACATGAAACTATCAAATCTATAGATAATATTAAACCAGTTGGAAATGAAGAAGAAAGTCATATACCTAAGGACCATGACATGACTGAACCTCAGTTTCCTGAAGAAGTTCCCAATAAAATGATTTCTCGAAAGAGAAATCCTTCCTGGGCTCATGATGAATTGAAGAAGCAAAAAGACTTGGTATCCCATAAGGAACCACTAGAGAAAGAAAGAATCCATAGTCATATCCAACTATATGGCCTTGATGAGTGATCTAGTTGATAAAGAACCAACTTGTTTTGAAGATGCAACAAAACAGAAGGAATGGGTTGATGCAATGGTCAAGGAATACCAATCCATAATAAAGAATGATGTGTGGGAAATATTACCAAGACCAAAAGACAAATTAGTGGTATCCTCAAAATGGATTTTCAAAACAAAGCATTCTGCAGATGGTAGTATAGAAAAATACAAGGAAAGATTCATAGAAAGATGGTTCTACCAAAATGAAGGAATTGACTATGAAGAGACTTTTTATCCAGTAGCTAGGTACACTTAAAACATAACTATACTTTCCTTTGTAGCCAAGAATAAGTGGAATTTACATCAAATGGATGTGAAGACAACTTTTCTAAATTGCTTGATAGAAGAAGAAGTGCATATCGAACAACCACAATGTTTCGAGACTAATGATCGAGAATATTATGTATGCAGACTCAAGAAAGCATTATATGGGATAAAACAAGCACCCAGAGCATGGTACGGAAGAATAGATGGATTCCTGATGAGTTTAGGTTTTACCAAGAGTAAGTCATATTCTAAACATTACTTACTATAAGGTTGAGAATGATGGGCTTATGATACTAATTTTATATGTGGATGACTTATTTCTAACAGGAGAAGATAAACTCATCATTGAATGCAAGAAGAAGATGGCTTCATAATTTGAGATGAAAGACCTTGGAATGATGCACTACTTTCTAGGTCTTGAAGTCTTGCAATCCTTAGATGAGATTTTCCTAAACCAAGGAAAATATATGGTAGAAATTCTGAAGAGGTTTGGAATGCTAGATTGTAAGTCTATGACCACTCTGATGACAACAAACTTGAAGTTACTAAATGATAATACATTGGAATTTATAGAGGCTACTCTATACAGACTGATTATTGGTTCACTAATGTACTTAACCAATACAAGACCTGATATTTATTTTGTTGTAAACATACTAAGTTAGTACATGGTGAATCCTAAGCAAATTCACATGATAGGAGCAAAACATGTGATGAAGTATCTAAAAAGAAATTTAGATCATTTTACATGGGTTCACAGACTCAGATTGTGAAGGAAGTGCTAAAGAAAGAAATAGTTCTTCGGGTGGTTGTTTTAGTTTGGGATCAGGAATGATCTCTTGGTTTAGTAGAAAGAAGACCAGTATTGCACTTAGCACAACATAAGTAGAATGCATTGCTGCTTGTTCATCTTGTAGTGAAGTAGTATGGATTTGAAAGTTGTTGGCAGGTTTATTTGATGAAGAGATAGATTTCACTTATATCCTTTTTGATATTCAGAGTTGTATCAAGATTACATAAAATCCAGTGTTTCATGATAAGTCAAAACATATTGAAGTAAGATATCACTTCATTCGAGACATGGTTCAGAAAGGAGCTATCAAGCTCAAGTATTTTCCTACAAGGGAACACGTGGCAAATGTGTTGACTAAGCCTCTGGCTCGTGTAAAGTTTGAATACTTTCGAGACAAGCTTGGTGTAGTCTAGAAGGAACTCTCTTGAAAGAGGGAGTGATAGTAGATGGAAGAAGGATGTGGTGGTGAGTAGCCCAGTCTAGAGTAGGGTAAGTTTGGCTAGCACAGTTTGTCCCAAAAGGGTTAGTCAGACGAAGCCTGTTGATCCTAGGAGGATTAGTATGTCTAGCTAGATTAGTTTAACCCAAGTGGGTTTGTAAGACAGGACAAGGCTTGTTGGTCTCAAGAAGATCCATCTGTCTAACTAGGCTTGTTGGATTGAAAGGGTTAGTATGTTAGACAAAATGCCTAGGTGTGTCTACCAAAGAACTCACTGTGATGGTTAGAGGGTAGGATGGTTAGAGGGAAGGATGGTTGTTACAATATTTTTATACTGTTGAGATGTGTATTTCAGTATTATTATACCGATGGTTGTTTAGCTCAGTATTTTCATACTGATGGCTATTGAGATGATTGGTTCAGCATTGATATGTTGAGATGAGTAGTTCAGTATTGTTATACTGATGAGCTAGTATTGTTATACTAATGGATGTTGAGATGATAGTTCAATGTTGTTACACTGATAATTATTGAGATGATAGTTCAGTATTGTTATACTGATGACTGATGAGATGTTAGTTCGGTATGGTTATACTTATGACTGTTGAGATGTTAGCTCAATATTTTTATACTGATGATTGTTGAGATGTTAGATCAGTACTATTATACTAATGACTGATGATTGATATGCTGATTGTTTAGTACTGTTGTACTAATTGAGTTGTATGTGTCGGTATTGGTTACAGTGATGATTGATGAGATGGTTGATGAGATGTGTATAGTGTAGTCACATTGTTGATTGTCGAGATGATTGTTGAGATAGTTACAGTTGATTGCTGAGATGATTATTGAGATAGTTACAGTTGATTGCTGGTTAGATGGTTACAACTTATTGCTGAGATGCTTGATTAAGTATTGATTGATGCTGATATTTTTACAATGATAGTTTCAATACTTCTATACTGATGATGATGTTTGTGATGTTCCAACATCTCTATGTTGGTAATGAAAATGATGATCTAACATTACAGACGATTTGTTCATTAGCAATAATATGCTAATGATGTTGTTGATTATTTTAGTACTTAAATTTATGTAGATATTGTTAGGATTATTAACACTCCCTTGGTCAAATGTCTATTAGATTAATTATTGCCTAACTTAAGAACCTTAAAATTAATTAAATGGGTCCATTAGTACAAGTGGGTCCACTTGGCCCAATTGGGACACATGTACCAATCATTGAAGTGTGGGGAACACTACTAGAGGTTAACTTCTAGTAACTGCATGTGCATGCATCAGTTAGGGTGCCTACTAGACCAATCCCTACATTTTAGGAGCCACTGGGAGTCCCGACACCAACCTAATTTAGTTAATTGGTGTTAGTACTAGTTAGTCTTTGTTAGCACCTAGTTATATTTAGTTACTTCACAATCAGTTACGGTAGAACTCCCAATGCATGGTTGCATGGGGAGGAGCATTTCCTACCTATCACACTCAGTTGCATTGAGTTAGCTAGTTGTTACTTCTTGTTGGATTTATTGGTCATCAGGGAGTTGTCTACTTGGACTGAGATATTGATTGAGAGACCTTGAGTTAGAGATTCAGTTAGATATAGTCTTATCCACTTGGAGGATTCGAATTCATTTCTTATGCATTCGAATTCTACCTATGTAAGCTATTGTAACATCGAATATTATTATGATGAATATACTGTAAATTCATGAGGAATACTTGTTTGTTTCCTGTGTGGTTTGTTTTTCTTAGTTTGTATGTTCATTCTCCATTGAATTGCTGAAAACATTATCAGAACTCCCTTCTTGAATATCTAAATGGAATTCAAATTCTAATATGGTATCAGATCCTTCTCAGGCAGGTTTCATGCTTGTTTCTACCTGTCGAACATCAGAAGCAGTTGGGTTTCCACAGAAGTCCCCTGTGAAAATTTGCTAGCTCTGGATTTATTCAAAGCAGCGGAGAGGGCATGAGGGACCCTAAAAACATGTTCATGCTGGGAGGAAAAGCATGATTCTAATAGTTTAGATGTTTTATTGTTATTGCAGTGAAATTAACAGGTACTACATAGCTTGAGAGAAGTATTTGTAGTCTTCCAGCCAGAGAAATTATGAGTTCTCAAACTCCTAAACCACAAATCCTCACAACTTACAATTACCTTGATTGGAGGATTTATATGCAACTGGCCTTGTGCAAGAATGGATACCACAGGATCATACATGGATGAGAGGATGAGCCTCATCAACCGGTAGAGAAGAACAAGTTCCTAACCCGTTGTGGTGAAGCATTTGGGTACTTATGTACTTATATTTCCAGAGATCTCCTCTTTCAACTAGAAGGATTGAGGACTCCCAGAGAAGTGTGGGAGAATATTGATAGCTTGTTTAACAAACAAGATCAGCTTCGGGGACACATTCTGTAGAATGAGTTGATATTTTTACATCCCAACAGTTTCAAGACTATTGAGCAATTATTCTCCAAATTCAAGTCTCTAGTGATCCAATGTAGACAGTGCGGGATAGAGTAGAAGGATGAGTAGAATTTCCTTTCCATACTCAGCAAACTAGGTCCTGAGTACTCTGTATATGTCTCTATGTTTCATTCCAAGCGGGAAAGCTTTCATAATTGTAAACTTCCTTCTTTAGATACATTTTTTGAGTCCTTAATCAAGGAATAAGAAAAATTGATTCCAATGGGACTCATCTAGACTTCCAAAGATCAAGCTCTCTTGGTTTCTGACTCTTCCAAAGCATAAGAAAAGGGGAAATCAAAGAAAGAGGAGCCAAAGGAAGTTGATTCAAAGCCTAAACCAAATCAGCAAGCTTATGAAGGGGCCTCCAGCTCTAAGAAGAATAATTTTGAAAAGAATTTATGTCCTTATTTTGAAAAGGGATACCATCTTGAAGAACATTGTATGAGGAAGCAACTTGATGAGATGTCCTCTCTTCTCAAGTAGCACAACATTGCTCCTCCAAGAGCAATGAATCATGATGAAGAAGCACCGACAAAAGATGTCGAAATTTGTCATGCTTTGAAATCAACTCTCTCTCCATCCTCAGCATACATTATAGATTTTGGAGCCTCCAACCACATGGTTTCTTCTAAATAATCCTTCTCTACTATTTCACTATCAAAGGGGCCTAATATTCACATGGGAGATGATTCCCAGATTCCAGCAGATTGAAGGGGCTCAGTCATAGCAAATCATGTCGAGATCAAGAATGTCTTATATGTGCCCTCCCTTCCTGATAACATGTTATATATTTACGAGATGACTCATATAGGCTCTCCCAAGAGGGTCACATTCAATTCAGACTCAGTTGAGATCATAGAAAAGGCCACTTGAAATCTTGTAGCGAAAGGTATTGAAAATCACTCTACCAAAGCTTATGAGTTTTCACATTTCTTACTTGTTTCTCCTCCTACAAATTTATTGTCCCATGCTAACAACACCAGCAAGATCTGGCATGAGAGATTTGGCCATCTGAATTTCAAATATCTGAAGCAGCTCCACAATGATAACATCGTTGAAGGTTTTCCCTCCATCCAAACTTTCGATGGAGTATGTGTTGGGTGCTTGGTAGGTAAGCATCCAGAAAACAAGTATGATGTTGGGAAGGCTCATAGAGATGTCTCTTCACTTGATTTGATACATAGTGAAGTAGCTGGACCTATTCCCACAAAATCCATTAATGGTTGCAGGTATTTCCTAACCTTTATTAATGATTATTCTAGGTACTGCTGGATCTACTTCATAAAAATAAAATCAGAATATTTTGAGATTCAAATGAAGAAGATCACATACATCATGATCCTATTATTGAGACTGAATCTCAAGAGATTCTAGATCCAGATCCAGTACCCAATCCTAATCAAAATCCCAAACCCATATGGTCTCAAAAACTTCTTGATGCAGCTGGAAGTGGTGCTAGAGTTCCAAAAGACAAAAGAAGAACTAGGTCCCAGTATCAGAAAGATCATGGTGCACTATCCCTCACAGATTCACTCTCTACAGAATGGTGCGGTAAAGTTCCATGTCAGTGCTACTTGATGATGGTGAATGATGAGCTACATGGCCCACACAAGCAAAGATTTGACCAATCCCTACCTTCGCCATCCAGCAGAAACAAACAGAATCATCAGTTCAGAAGTACATTAAGAGGTCCACTGATGGACCATGCTGCTGCATAGAGCTGCAATTTTGCAGCAGTGTTTGGCTCAAGTTATTTTTCTAAGGAAGCTTCTTTCTTCTAAACATAGCTTGCAGATTGCTATTTTTCTGCTTTTTTTTTGGGGGGGGGGGGTGTTCCCATGAGGTTTTCCCCTGTTTCCTTAGTTGTATTAAGGAGTATTTTTTATTGTCTTCTAGATTGTATTTGGGTGACCTATGGTCTTGTTACCAGGGCCCACAATTTTCCAAGTTAGGATTCAGTGGGGGTGTTAGGATTATTAATCCTCCCTTGCTCAAATGTATATTAGATTAATTATTGCCTAACTTGGGAACCTTAAAATTAATTAATTAGGTCCACTTGGCCCAATTGGGACACATTTAATAGTAATTGAAGTGTGGGGAACACTACTAGATGTTAAATGGCACTTACTGCATGTGCATGCATCAGTTAGGGTGCCTCCTAGACCAATCCCTACATTTTATGAGCCATTGGGAATCCCAGAACCAACCTACTTTAGTTAATTGGTGTTAGTACTAGTTAGTCTTATCTAACCCCCAGTTACATTTAGTTACTTCACAGTCAGTTAGGCTAGCACTACCAATGCATGGATAATGCATGGTTGCATGGGGAGGAGCGCTTTTCCTACCTACCACACTCAGTTGCACTGAGTTAACTAGTTGTTACTTCTTGTTGGAGTTATTGGTCATTAGGGAGTTGTTTACTTGGAATCCAATATTGATTGGGAGAGCTTGAGTTAAAGATTTAGTTATATACAGTCTTATCCACTTGGAGGATTCGAATTCATTTCCCATGCATTCGAATTCTACCTATGTAAACTATTGTAACACCGAATATTATTATGATGAATATACTGTAAAATCTGTTAGGGTACTCCCAAAGGACCGAACACCAAGAATAACCA
>LPNX011114248.1:417805-436535 GCA_001517045.1 Pseudotsuga menziesii | reverse complement strand
GTTGTTAAATTTGTACAACCTGGTAATATCATCAACAGTTCAAGTAGCAAGGACATTTTGAGGATTTTTAAAATCCTTGATTACAACTTGGTGAGGTGTAAGCATTACAGTTTTACCTTCACCTGAATGAGTAATTTGATAGACTGATAACAAATTGCAGAAAATTTTTGGAACACATAGTACATCATTGAAATGACCATTTTCTACTGGAACTGTTCCATATCCTACAACACTTAAAGATCTATCATCACCAACAAATATTTGTTTGGTGTTACATTCATGCATAGTAGAAAAGATGGCTTTATCCTTAGCCATATGATAAGATGCTCCCGAATAAATGAGCCATTCATTTGAAGTAGAAGAAGAAGATGCAGTATAAGAGTAACCAGAAGCACAAAGTGCATGTCCATGAGAGGTAGATTCTGAAGACGAATCTAGGATGATGTGGTGCTTCTTCATTGCTGCTTCCAATGCTGCCATCTTCTTAAAACACTTAGATTCATCATGATTATCTTTCCCACAAAAATTGCAATGACGCTCAGTCTTCTTTCCTTTTTGCTTGGATCCTTTATCATTTTTTAAGGGAGGAGCTGACTGAGAGGGTTTGGGACCCTTGTTGTTGTTTTTTTTATTGTGAAAATTCTGTTTCTTGGGAGGCTTGGACTTTTCTTTCTGTTGGGACAATAAGGCTTTCCTAGATGTATCTGCATTGTTAATTATTCCAAGATGAATGAGCTTGTCTTGCTCTCTAATTAAGGAATCACAAAAGGATTCAAGACTAGGCTCTACATAGCTGGCTGTAGTCAAGGATTCTTTCATGGAGTAGAATGTAGATACAAAAATAGAATATGCAGGTCCAAGCTTGGAAAGAATATGATAAATACATTGTTTTTCTTCTTTCTTAATCTTGCATTCTGCACATAATAGTCTAAGAGTTTTATATTTAGATAAATAGTCTTGAATGCAAGAAAAATCATTGGGATTCAAGGAAAGCAACTCATTCTCAAGTTGATGACCCCGAATTTCATTGTGTTTACCAAACACAGATTCCAACTTGTCCCAAGCAGCATCAGGTTCATCAATTCCAGATATGTGGAATCGTAAATCAGTAGAGATTAACATCCCAATCAATCCACGAGCTTCATCACATCTATTTGCCCATTTAATTTTCTTATCATTATCAGTGGGTTCTGTTTCTTTCCCCGAGGTAATCCTGAAAAGTCCCCTACTTCGCAGAACATCCTCCATACGAGATTTCCATGAGAAATAGTTAGAACTTGTAAGTATAATATCACAAGGGGCGGCCATACTGTAAAATACTGGCTGAAAGAATAGAAACTAACAGTCTGGATGCAAAGAGCTTGAAAAAATATGCGGTTTTAAAAAAAAACGGCACTTAAAACTGATTCCTGATGATGAAGTTATGCTTGATCAAAGGAAATGTTGAAGATGTCCCCAATAGTGACGTGGCAGATATTAACTTGACGAAAAAAAAGAACCCCTCTCTTCCCAAGATCAACCTTTGACAATCACTTTACAATAAAGTTGCTTTGAAGTGAATCACTTTTGTAGAATAAGTGATGTTCACTTTTACAATAATGTGACTTTTAAATAGTGCGGCAATAAATTAAAGAGTTAAGTGACTCACTTTTTATTTTATTTATGTGAGATGGACTTTTACAATAAAGTAACTTGAAAATAGAAATTGCATGCACTAAAAAGTAACTTGATGAGACTTGAACTCAAGACTTATCAAGATGTAAAGAAACTTTGAACCAAGTGAGCTAAGTTTAAAAGGTACATAAAACTATGGAAAGATGAAGGGGGCTTTTTTTTTTTTTTTTTACTCTTCTCTCTCGTTTTCCGTGCTTGCTTTCTTTTCCTGCAAATCACAAAAAAAACGAAAAACAAAAACAAAAAAAACTTTTTCCACAAAATGGGGTTAGATCTTGGTTAGCTTACCCGGAAAGTCTATGTTTTCAAGTTTTCTCGCTGTTTCTGATTTGTCGTGATCGCACAAGGTGCACGGCAAAGAGCATACGTAGCCGAGAAGACAAGAAAAGAAATTTCCCTCACTGTTTCTGATTCGCCGCGATCGCGCAAGGTGCACGGAAAAGAGCATATGCAGCCAGGGAATGCAACAGTCCGAGACTAAAACAAAAGATCTACTGATAAACTGATAAAATATGAGAGATTAAAAAAAATGTGTTACTGTAACATTATACCTTCAGATTTGCCGAAATGGGTGTTTCTGGAGCAAACGGAAACGATTTTCAGTGAAACGAAAACTGTTTCCAAATGGAAACGGCACTCCGAACGCAATGGAATAGCTCCCACAGGCCAGAAATGCACACAAAATACAGAACCAAAAACCCTTTCAAAGTTTTGGCAACACCAGTTCCACATCTTGATCAAAACCGAAAGCGGCTCTTCATCAAAGCTCTGATACCATGTTAGGGTACTCCCAAAGGACTGAACACCAAGAATAACCGCTTCACACAAACAGATCACAGATCAATACACCAATGTTTGTCACGTGGTTAAAACTCTCGAGAGGGAAACAGTCCACGGCCCCGTCCAAATAGCTACTCGGAGCAATTTATTATGCAAAAGAAAGAAAGTTACATGAGCTTCTCATAATCGATCAACTAGCCAAGGACCCTCTATGCTCTTTAAATAGAGATCATAGACCAATCGGGTGTTAAGCCACGGATCAATGGTAGGTATGATCTAAGAGAAGTTGAACCGTCGGATCACTCTATGTCTAGAACATATCGTGACCGTCGGATTAGAATATTTACAAATGCATACTAATGCATACTAACGAAACACACTTTTACCTAACGGATATATTACACAAGTTGATCTTAACTAACTCCTAAGTGTCTAAATATCCTAACAAAATCCTGAGCAATACTTGTCCATTTCCTGTGTGGTTTGTTTTTCTTAGTTTGTATGTTCATTCTCCATTCAATTGCTGCAAGAATTATCATAACTCTCTGCTTGAACATCTAAATGGAATTCAAATTGGGATAGATATGATGCTTCAGTATTTCCATACTAAAGAGACAGATGATGATGTTTCAATATTCATATACTAAAGTCATAAATGATGGTGACTCAGTATTCACATACTAAAGATACAATTGATCATACTTATGATGTAGATGATGATGTTCTTAATATTCACATACTGAATATGCAGATGATGATGGTTCAGTATTGACCTACTGAATATTAAAATGATAAATGTTCAGTATTCACATACTAAAGATGCAGATGATGATGGATCAGTATCTACATACTGAAGATGCAGATGATGATGATTCAATATTCCCATACTAAAGAATGCAGATGACGATGGCTCGGTATCTACATACTAAAGATGCAAATGATGACGGTTCAGTATTCCCATACTAAAGATGCATATGATGATGGTTCAGTACTCACATACTGACAATACAGATGATGATAGTTCAAATGATGATACAAATGGTGGTTCAATGTTCACACACTAATGATTCCTAGTGGATGATTCAGAAGATGACTGCAAGAGATGTTCCAGAAAATGAGAAGAATAATATTGAAGAAAGATAATCACAAGAAGAAGATATAGCGGAGATCGATGATGAATATGTATGATGTTGTACCAAAACTTCGTATGACATATAGAGTCTCACCAGTCAGTTGTACAGTTGTAATAGTAGCAGTAGCTACAACACTTGAATACCTTCCTAGTTAAGAGGGAGTGTTAAAATAATGTAACTTCAGAAGATATTCTAGTTTTATTGTATTCCTCCTATTGGATATGAGTTTGGTCTTGTTAGAATAATTGAAGGATTCAATGTAAACCTCTAAATGTAAGTCAGGTCATTATTACTCAAGTGTCAATATAATAAATGTTATTTGTAATGTCCAGTTGGACAAGTCAGCCTTGACAGCTAGTGAAGTCGGTCCCACCAAGTTAGAGGTCAAGTCAACAAAAGAATATAAATAGCAGGGAGATCCTCTTCATTTGTACTCACTCACTCAAGCTGGTTTTAGCAAGAGAGAGAAGTAGTAGTGCACCATGAAGAAGGAAGCAATTGTTGTCTGGATTTTACACTGCGTTGGTTGAGTTCTATACCAAGGAAGTTTTGCGGGGTTTTCTCCCTTGTGGTTTCCCCAAGGAAAATCTCTATGTTCTTGTATTCTTGCATTCCTATGGTTTTGTGCATGTTGATCTTTCAGTGATCTTCTAATGGCTAATTTTTTTAAGATATCATCTAAGCAATGATAAATAATTATAATAGAGCTCAAGATCTCAAGCACATGAGTGATCGATGATTGTGTTGAGCAAGAGCTCCCAAGCACATGATTATTTTATGTTTGTGTTGAGCGCCATCTCTACATCGCATGAGTTATGATTGACAGAGTAATTTTTCGGGGTGAAATTTCACGAATTGGCTTTTTTTTGGGTTTTTTTCAAAACATAAATTCACTATTTGGTCATTTTTAGTATCTAATATCACCTATATTTAGACAAATATGTTTTTTATCATATTATTTTCCAAAATTTACACATTTCATTGTTAATTTTATATTTCATATTTAATATTCACTTACCTATAGCTAAACATGTTTTTCTCAATCCAAAACAATCGCCTAGAATACTATACTTAAGTATAATATTAAAATCCTTAAAAAATACCCTGGTTATGAAACATTTGTAATTGACCATGAAGCTGTAAAGCACATGAAAAGATAATAATTGGAAGTGTTGGGAATAATCCCTAGAACATTCCAAATTGATGTTGAGTATAAGCTCTGGAACATCGAATCCTTGGCCATTGTATCCCTAGGTGTATTATACAAGTACATCCTAGCATTAGTGTTGAGCGAGAAGCTCTAGAATTGAAATAAGTGTAAATCCATATTTTTAGCGTTGATTGTGGGCTCTGAATAATGCTAAGAGTTACTGAAAATTAATTATGTTGAGTGAAACCAACTCTGATAAAACACCAATATCATATTACTTATTTTTAAGTTGATTAAATGAAATTTCAAATTTATGTGTTGTTGGCTACTTTTCCTCACTCTTGCAACCCAGGTTCAATAACCAATCAAACACCAAAAAAACAACCAAAGATACCTTCCCAATAGAGCAAGCTTAGTTGGCAACACTTACAGTGCAGGTGCAGTCTCACCTGAGATATATTAATGATAAACTGCCAGAACCATGTTTCTACAATCGAAGAGGGATTACAGTCCCATAGAGCATATCCAAGGTGTTCGATAGAGTCGAAAGGATGGATTCTTTTACTAACTCGACAGTGGCGCAACAGTGCGACACAACCAGCGTGCGACACAATATTTTCCTTGACAACTTAACAACTAGTGCAACTATGCAATGCAGATGACTCCTTAACGGTAAATGACAGTGGCACGACTGTATTACAACTTAACAGTATTTCATTCAAATTAAGCCATAGATCAAATATCTCACACCATTAAGATCCAACTCTAAACTTATATTTTCCATCCCTGGCAGATTTCATATTGTGAGCACATATGCTTTCATTTTCCATAATAAATCAAACATAAACAACATATTGTAAGCATTAATTCGCATCCTTCAAAGATAAATATTAAATCCATGCTAAAACATAACATTTATAAGTTTTATTAAACCCATCCCATCCATTGAATCCTATATAGGATTGCTTGTGGGATAGCTCTCACATAAATTACATTACAAAATAGTTTACACAAAGCCCAACCATCAAAACCTACTAAATTTTATATGTAGTCCAATTACTATACAGATATATCAAACCACTATAAGCGAAAATAGAGGATCCAAAATCACCATTTATATAAATCAAATTATTAAAAACGGATTCATTCTTCTTACCATCCAATAATTAAACTAAATGCACCTAGCATCGAATCATGTGGAATTCCCAACCAAAAATACAAACATATTTCATGAAACAACCCAGGATCGAATCTTGTAGGCATCATTCCTAACGCAAAACTATAAACGCTAACCACCAGTCTAGATCATTAAAAATCCCAGGATTGAATCATGTAGGCACCACTGCTTAACACAAAAACATAAACGTTGTAACATACACAGTCACATATTTTAATAAACATAAAAAAAAATGTGTAGGTTGTGTATTTACCTAAGGGTCAAGCCAAGCATCCAAGCTCATGGTCGTAAGGTGAAACCCCATCCATGATAATTATTAATTCATACACCAACAAATATAATGCATAAAATGTGAAATAACATAGTCACGATATCCACTATTTCATTGAAAGTAATGGCACTATAAAGCCAAAGATATGCATCAATAAAAGTTAAACACAAAGCTTTCCATTAAAACATTAAAGCCAATACTTTACAAAACATTGCAACACAACGAAGTCTTATACACACTGCTGAGCCATTCTCTTGACACTCAAGGTTTTCCCCAAACCTTTACATACAAAACAACCATGGAAAAGACTAAATACAATCGTATCCCGTGGATTCCCAAACTAACAAAAGAACCCAAACCAACTATCAAACCCAACAATCGAAACTACACAGTGCTAGTGCTCCCAACGCAGAGTTCAAGTCTCTGTAAAAACAAACACACAGAGGTAAGGGCCTTTGCATTTTTGCAGGTCTTACCCGCTTAGAAGTTGTGCATGCCACCTAAAGAGCCACCATCAAACCTATGTTTGAGCAACCCTCTACCACATGGAAACCAAACACACAAAAGCCATGAGAAGTATGCAAGCATTAATGAAATCGAACAAACCATTATAGAGTTGCTGACCACGTTAAAATATTACTTGAGAGCTTGAGACCACCCAGACAAAACATAGAGAAAACCAAATGAATCATGTTTCATCCCAACCCAACATTTGAGGATTCTTTCCCACATTTTCCCAGGAGAAATTAAGGCGCCACCCTGTCCTCCACTACCCACAAATTCCAAACCCACGGATCAATAGTAAATCTCACTATGAAACTCCATAGTGCACCACACCAATGATAAACCATATTAAAACCGAGTCTTTGATACATTATTACAAGGTTTTCAATGGAATATGGGATAGTCCATAAACCTTAAACCTTTTACCCTATGGTTTACAAAATATATATAATATATACAATCACGGTGGATAAGGTTTTAAAATCTTAAACACAATAATGATTACCACAAATACATAACCATACACTTCTTCGATTTTGCATAAAACATAGGACTCAGGCATAGTTATGCTTAGTAATTTAGTCCTTTCACCAAGCTTGATCAGGATAATGCAGTTTAGATGTAGTGCTGTAGGTTTTTTTACTTGCCATGGTTGTATATAGAATTCACTACCAGAATAACCTGCACAAGAGGAGGAGCATGCATTAGTTCGCAATGAACTAAGTAAGCTCCTCAGCGCAGTAGAAAACCTTAACTTTCCAAGTGGACCCTAAAGGGATAAAACCACGCCACTCTACCCCTTGACATTCAAAGGAAAGTCATCCTTTTTAATTTAAAAAAACATAAATGAAAAATAAGACACGTAAATGGGAAGTAAAATGTAACTTAACAAGCATTGGAAAATGCCCATTATTTGTAGAGATAGACAAAGTAATCATATAAACAAATCCAAGTAACATAACCACATCACATAAACATATCATCATTATATAAGAAAACAAGTAAAAGTGAAAAACAACGACAGATACATTCCGCAGAAGTTTAAGCAATGTCCTTGAAAGGTAGCATTTAACTAGCCTATGTTTTTTCCTTTCGAATTTTACAGACATTACAAGTGGTATTAGATCCCAGATTCAAACACTAAGAGACCTAATAGACGTACCAAACATTCTTTATAGAAACTAAATTATATTTGAAATTTTGTTAACTATCAGGAAGTTACTTGTTATTAAAAATTTCACATTGCAGGATTCAAAGAACAGTTTAGATCATGAATACGGAAGAAGACAATAGTTGGCAAGGAAAACTAACTACCCCCAGATGAAAAGAAGAACTAGTGGTTGAATTAAATTCCAATATACTGAAAACCATACAAAGTCTGCAAGAAGACTTACAGAGTTTCAAGGATGATAATATGAATGAAAGAAAATAGCAACAAGCAATTAATGAAATTCTATTGTAGAACATGATGGTAGGAATCCCACATGGACATCCTAGTTAATCAACCAACAAGTTCAATAAAGAG
The DNA here is from genome assembly GCA_001517045.1 of Pseudotsuga menziesii. NCBI lineage: Eukaryota > Viridiplantae > Streptophyta > Pinopsida > Pinales > Pinaceae > Pseudotsuga > Pseudotsuga menziesii. The sequence continues at coordinate 428,321 of LPNX011114248.1, read as the reverse complement.
TTTTATCATAAATGGGAAAGCAACCCAAAAGAATAGGGAGAATAAGAACACACACCTAAACCTCGAGAAAGAGATTATCACAGTCTCTCTAGTGATACTTCCCTTTCTCCTTGCAGAAAGAAATAGAGGAATGATGACAACCTCCAAGGAGATTTCAGAAAGATAAGAGCCCCAACCTATGAAGGAGAGATGAGCACTATAGAGAAAGGTGAAGAATGGATTCTCGGTATGAGCAAATACTTTTGAGTACACAAATACACTATTGAGATGAAATCCTTTCTATCCATCTACAATTTAAATGAAAAAGAAACTAGATGGTGGAGAGACCTAAAGAATACCAATAAATATGAGGTAAAAGAAATGCGATGGAGTAACTTCCGCAAAACATTTCAGAAGAAATACATGTCTAAAAGATTCTTCAACAAGCAGGTCAAATAATTTCATGAGTTAAGGATGGGTTCCATGACCATGGATGTTTCCATTCACATATTTTTGGATCCGTTAAACTACGTACCTTATATAAAGGAGGAGAAATGAAAATACAATAGTTTTTAGGATGTCTTCCTCCCAATTTTCGAGAGAGAATTGAATTTGACATGCCTAAAACTCTGGACACCAGCCTACTCAAAGCTATTATTTGCTACAAAGATGGACAAATGAGGCAGGAAGACATCAAAATAATTTGAGACAGATCTAGGACCTTCTCGGACAACCGCAAACTGGGTTTTAACCCACCACCTTACAGAAAATAGAACAACAGTTTTTCAGTGAATAAGAACTTCAACCTCAAAATGGGCCTTTTAACTTTTATTCAAATTCCATGTCATCATGTGTTAGCCAATGAAATTGCTTTAAATTTAAAATACGGTATAGGTCTTAAACACTTTTTTAATATAAATTTGGGGATAGGTATCATAAAAAAAACTACTTTTTTTGTTTGTATTTTTGACATATCTCCCTATGTTTTTACTCAAATTTCGATCGAGAGAGCTTGTTGGATGCAGAATTAAATTCCACATCCAACGAGTACCCACTCGGCATACTTTTGACGGACCTCGCTACCCCAAAAACAAGAAATACCTAAAAAATGGAATGATGACATCATCATTCCATTTTTTCAGGTATTTCTTGTTTTTGGGGTAGCAGGGTCCGTGAAAAGTATGCCGAGTGGGTACTCATTGGATGCGGAATTTAATTTCGCATCCAACGAGCTCTCCTGATTGAAATTTGAGTAAAAACACAGGGCAATATGTCAAAAATACAAACAAAAAAGTAGTTTTTTTCTTTTCTTCCTCCAAAATTAATAAATATCATTTTATTATTTTAACTATTATTTTATTAGTTCATTTTAGGAGGCCCATTTTGAGTTGAAATTTCCTCTAATGTACACAACGTAATGTACCAACACCAAATGCTAATAGACCAGCAACAAATGGAGGATCCAATGTTGCCCCACTGCACATCAAATGCTAGAAATTCCAAGGGATCCATTATTCCCGATACTATAGGAACAAGACTAATGGAGTATTGCACAACTTACAAGAAGAAACAATGGTAGAGGATGTAGCTAGAACACCGAGGATTTATGCAGTCATAAACATTGTGTTTTACAAAGATCTATAAGAGCTTGAATGTTCAACAACTAAAAAGGATACATTACTTATAGTCCCCTTTAGAATCCACGGTCAAAGGGAAAATAATGTTATAAGATTTGAAAAATGCCATAAGCTGAACCACTAGAGGGTTCACCATTTTTCAACGAAAGAAAACACAAGAATGACTCCAATCCATGAAACGTTGACCCAAACTTGGTGTCACAAGGATCAAGAAGTGCGGGGTATAAGTTTTAGCAGAACTATGGATTCCTTCTTCGGAGAGACTAGTTCTTATCCACCGCAGCAACAACTACCAAAACCTACTACACACAAAAACCACATAGAGGTCAAACATGGTTTTAAAAATTTAACAATGAAAAACTATAACGTATGCAGAAGATAGAAAATACCTTGTTTGAGACTCTGTAGAGGCCACTATAGCAATGAAGACCAAACCAGTTTATAATTACTTTCTGGAACTATCACTGACACTAATAAACCTGAGCTAACCCATTAAAAATTTCACTGGAGTAGACAAAGTAAAATGGTGTTAAAGGACGAGAACCTTGACTCTCCACCTTCATTTTGCATAGCATAGACCGATTTAAACCCTTATGATTTTCGAAAGGACACAATGGGTGCCAACTGCAGTACAGGTGGCTCCATTAGAGCCACCAATATTTTATTATTTACCCAAAACTACATAGCTCAAACACCATCGAATTTACCTTTGTATTTCTCCATGTTTACATTATACTTCTTTTTGTTTTAGCATAGTTGGTTGGTGTATTTTTTCATTCCATAACATAACTTAAGACTCTTCGTAGGAGGTAGAATTTAGTTGAAATACTTAGGGATAACTTGAGTTCTTCCCTTAGCATAGTAGGGCCGTTGTAAAATTTACTTAGTCCTTTTGGGCATGACCAAAACAAAGTGAGTGCTCCACCTTTGCAATCTGCATTTGAATAAGTAAGTTATGTGTTAGCTAAGAGCTAAGTAAGACCAGTAAACCCATCTTCCTAGCATCAGAATAGGGTTAACAAATATTCTAAAGCATAACAAACAAGTACACCAACTATAAACCTTAAATAAGGATGACTTAACAAGTAAACCAGTTCATCATAAAGGTAAATTGCACTAAACATGACTTAACAAGTAAATGAGTTCATCATAATGGTAATTTGCACTGTAAAGGTTGTCATAACTAAGTAATCATGTGTAATCATGTTTGTCAGGAAAAATATATGTCGTAATAATTACGTTGCAGTACAGTTGCCACTTGTCAACCCAGGGTACGTAAACTGACGAAGCACGTGCACTGTTTGTACAGGACTGAAGTAGATCTAATCTAACTTAATCTAAATTGCTGAAATCAAATTAATCTAGGAAAGCATTGAAACACTAACTAGGAAAGCATGAAATTGCGTAAGAGAAATACAACATGTGAAGAGTTAACAACAATGACATATGTGAGCTCACATCCACAAATCAATAATCAAATGACAAACATGAAAGCATAACAATGAAAGCTTGAATCACATTAAGAATCTCAAATCAAAGACTAATCTAACAAATACAAAATCCAATCCAATCCAACTTAATTACAAGCTTAATCTAACTTCCCCCCCCAATGGAGAGGGAGCACTCTCCTTTATACATGAGAGTCCTTAAGAAAAAGATAAGAATGCATTAATTACAGATCCACTATTCTCTCAACTACTCCCAACCACTTTCCTATTATTACAAGATATGGTTCCTCCAAATCCTCCACATGTCTCTCATGAATCCTAGATAAGATATGCCAACCAAATCTTCCATGATCTTCTCCTTGAGAATAGGATTGAATAACTATCTCCTTTGGAATGGTGTAAGAGATATTCGAGAAGTCTCTTTGAATTAATCATTCACATATTCCTACACATTACAAAGCTCACACATAATTGAGATATATATGAAAACATGTATATTTTCTAATATTTAATCATAAATTCACTCTTAATACTAAAATGAATAAAGTGGAAAATATATGAAGTGAAACCCAAATGTATTTATGAAAATGATATGATGAAGGTTTAATAGGGCGATGAAATGTAAGGAATAGTGAAGGGAAAGGTGGATGAAAATACGACATTTATGAGTCCTAACATCCTCCCCAACTGAAGGTGTTGCATGTCCACATGCAACCATGCGTGGAGCTTCTGAAGAACCTTTTGGCATCTGAACGTTGGCTTCGATTGATGATGTCTTTTTAAGAATTAATATTTCCAGGATATGTGGGAGACATGAGTAACAGCTCATGAGTAACAATTGGCACTTTTCTTTGGTTGGTTCTTGTGTAACAACCATGAATATACGAATGTTGGTTCTTGTGTTAACAACATTCATTTCATTATTTTTTTGCTTACTGTTATGATAATAATTGTGCCCATATATTCACTGGAAAAGATAAGCTATCAATGTGCATATGAAAACATCACTGAGTGTAAGAAATCCTTTTCTATCTTTTAATGAATCATGCCAATGTGTATATCAATGCATGAAGCAAAGTGCAACAGGGGATCATTGGAAAAGAAATTTTTGGGAATGGTAAATGGGATGAAAATGGAATGGTGGTAGTAAATATGTGGTGACTATGAATATAGTTTCCCCCCCGAACTGAATCGGTTGCATGCCCCCATGCAACATAGTGTAGGTCATGGAAGGGAAAATAAAATGGGGTATGGTGAGGAAATTTTCCAAAATATTCAATTCAGCATATAAGGAATGACATGATTAAAGCTTAAAAAACAACATACCTTCACTCACCCAAAATATAGATGAACTATGTAATAGGAATGTAGCTGTTGCAGCTGCTAGATCAGGAAATCGTGATTGGTACTATAGCTACAACTACTGTATCGGCGGGCACAAAGAATATGTGACTGCGACTGTTGGAAGATGGAAGGTGTCACTAGTGCAGGATCATGAAAATGTAACTGTGAATGTCACTGCTGCTAGGGCATGGAAGATGTCACGAATGCAAGACCATGTGAAATGTGACAGCTACTGTCGCAACATGACTATAATGGAAACCGCTAGAACTTGCTGGAACTGCCGTAACAACGACTGTTGTAACCGCTGGAACAACAATTGCTGTAAGGATGACTGCTGTAACAGCAATGGATGGAACTGCAATGATGGTCACTGCTGAATCAGAGCATGTGAAGTGGAGAGATATGAACTGGTGCTGATGAATCATGGAAAAGAGAAGTTATGAAAATGTGGAACTGGACTCTCATAGATGGATTCAGGCTTGCTGTAACTGCTAAGGGAATCAAGAAAAAGTGTATAGTATTCACCTGCTACAAACCCGATGGTACAATTCTAATCATGTGAATGGATGTGTCGATGTCGAGCATGAAGAGAAATCACTGGATTACCAGCCATTGATGAATGACGTTAACCAGTGCGAGGCAAATCACCATTGATGTCAATGAGTGCCAAGATACCTGAGTACATCTTGCAAAGTGCGAATGGATGTGCTGAGGTCGAGCCACTTGCAAGATCTGATGATAAAGGGACATTGATGTATTCCCATGATCGTCAGTGAGATAATTTGCCATTAAGGCATGCAAGCCTCTAGGTACTCAAAATGGACTCTAGTCTATATCCCAGATAAGGTGTTGAAGTCGATGGGGCAAGACTTGTTGAAAGGTGGGCCTTAAGGAATCCCACATCAGTCAACGTGAGTTTTTATAAAAAGATTTGGTAGGACTATATGAAAGAACTCAGTAGTAACAGGGTTTAGGGAAATTTTGGAAAAGGAGGTGATCGGTTTTATTCAAAAGGAAAAATGGAATGGAAAAAGGGAGAGGAAAAAATGAACTGAAAAGATAAAGGAAATGATGTATGCTGCTTAGAAAAATAGGTGTGCGATAAGTCGGAAAGGAGAAGGCAAGGGAGAGTGGACTTTAAAATGTGGATGACTAACACATGTTTGAAGGAGAAATGGGGGTAAACATGCCTGACGCAAATGGGTTATGAAAGGTTTCTATGTAACAGCAAGTGTCATGATGTTCATGAGGTGTAACAGCTCCTTCAAGCTGGCTTATCATAGCATATTTCTCAAAATATTTTGTGATTTTTGAAAATCACTTCAGCATGGAATGCGAGCGTCTTCATTCCTGCAATCAAACTTAGTACCAATCCTGCACTTAAAACGTCGTGAGAGCATCATCGAATGCAAAAATGAGTATGAATGGGGCAAAGCGAAAATAATAAAATGCATTTGTATACCTTGCCTTTGAGCGGGTGGAATCATCGATTACTGCAGGAAGTGACTTCAGAAAAGCAATTTTGACGTGAAGTGTAAAAAAACAAAAACATGCATTCGTATTATTTTTAGGAAGTGAATGAAATGTCCATTTGCAATTTTTATAATTTTACAATTTTTATGTATTTTGTATTCATAGTTTTATAATTTGTATGGATTTAGTTTTATTCGGATAATTCACATGAAAATAAGACACAAAATCAGAATCATCATTTCAGCATGCTTTGGCATCTTGTTTTAAGGCTCATAAAAAGAGTATTGTCGGGGTTGCAACAAAATTGCTTCAAGTATATGGAAGTGATGCAAAAAGATAACCCTCATCAAGTTTTCTGCATTTGAATGACAGCATTATACATTTGAATGACAACGCCTCTCACAACTTGAAAACAGTAGTCAATGCTTCCTGAGAAACACATAGCATGAAACGCAAAGATAGTTTGGCTTCGCTAGCTCCTCCTATCGGATCGTGAGGCTCATTTGCAGGGTCCTACTCCACTTTGTTGTTATAATAAGAGCGCCATGCAGCTTGCTAGGCATCCAGTTTTTCATGAGCATACCAAACACATAGACGTGGGCTTTCATTATGTGCGTTAGAAATGGAGTGATGGAATTCTATCACTTTCTTATGTTTATGCAATTAGTTTGCTCATTCATTCATTCGGAATATTTTTGAGAGAAATGGAGCCCTCGCCAAACAAGAGATGTATGGGTCAACATCAATTCCATACTTGTCGACCGAGAAGAAAAGTGTTATTACGCGTTGAGCAGGTTGATCGAGCTGGGTAATGAGACGAGCTTTGAATGAAATTGTTTTGGTCACATGCATCCTCTCCATATGCTTGATATACACTCACGCGCTATAAACAATAGGAAACTAATTTTCCAGAAAATGCATTTTTCCTTCAATGCTGTAGCTTGCATGTTTTTGACAATACTGATCGATCCAGAATTTGTGAGATAGAGTATGTCTGGCATACCATAGAGACCAATTTCTAACATTATCAAGTGTTCAGCATACTCAAATGCGTAGAGGCATGCGTTCCTCATGCAAGGAGAGATGGATTGCTTTAACAGCTGGACAGTACATTTGTTCATGATTGGTCATTATGGATAGTCGTGCAATCAATTTATTATCATGTTCATACGTAGCTAGTCATCGCGATTCAGCTGGAAATAATGTCATAGTGCCTCAGCGCGTCGTAGCAGGTGAATCAACACTCCCTTAATCCTTTATATACGTGATCAAAGGCACAGGCAGTGTCAATACTGAGAACTCTTATTTCAGGGAGGAAAACATCTGTGACCAAGCAAAAGGAAATAGACCAAGATAGATCCGAAATAGTAGTTACGTGGGAGGTCAAAGATGCCAGAGTTCAAGTAATTGGATACCTCCCAGGAAAGATAGAGCAGACCAGGCGGGTGAACTATGATTTATCGAAAGCTATCATTGACAGATATTGACATGGATCATTCAGTAAGCAACGGAGCTAACCAAGAAAGGAAGGGATACCGGGCTGCAAATTTCTAAGATATGCGCAGTCAAGGCCCACAACCAATTAATTAATAAAACAATTTTCGCACGAGCATCAAAGAGTTTAATTACTTTCTTGCCTTATGAACATCCTCGTTCATCTTATCACTACTATCGTCATTCTCATTAATGGATTTGACTGACTCTCTCAAGGAAAAGGAAATGAATGCAATACATGGAAAGACAAAGGGCAATGTGCAAGATTCTGGCCGACACCCAGGTTATAATATGGAGTGGCAAAGATAGAGATAGCACATAAGTATCGAGCGGAAATAACATGGTTGCCATGTTCAGGTTGGTTTCTGCGTTTTGGAATAATTTGGCAGATAGATTCCATTCCGACAACGAATAGATATGCAGACCTTGTGAAAGGAAAAAGAGCTTCCACTGACGATTGAAGTCAAAGAGGAAGTCTACGCCGCTCATTTTCACTCGCTGTTGATTGATAGAACCAAAGAATGGATACAAGACCTATACTGCCACAATTTTCATATGGAAGCATTCTACGCACGGAACTGCCAAATCATTCTGCGCATGGCACAGCCAAATCCTTGCAGACAGCTGCATCGAAATTTGATTTGCTGCAGGTGTGGATTATTTTCTCATAGAAATCATCCTATATCAATGCATGTGGCCATGGATACGGAAATGTCCCATTATAGTCTGTCTAATTGATACAGAGGTATGAGAATAGGCGTAAGGAGTGTTGACCAGCTTAGACAGAGAACGAAAAGAGTTTGCAAGAGTGACTCACTTACCCAAGAGCCGATAAGCAAAGCAAGAGGGACAACAACAAGAAAGCGCAATCATAATAGTAAACAACAGCCACCGCTACAGGCACACAAGCAAACAAATCTATCTCGATTAAATAGTGACGTGTGAATAATGTGCTTGATGTTAGGCAAGTGGCAATGGCATTGCAGGCTGTTCAACGTGCAGCTACATCCATGGAAGTAGCAGGTTGTTCAACACGCAGCTACACTCAAATGGCTGTTCAACACGCAGGTTGTTCAACACGCAGCTGGCAAGTAGCAATATTGAGATGAAGAGGTCATCATTATTTATAGATATGGTTGGTGTTATTTGAAACACAACGACAAGAGACTTGTATGTTCGGTTAGGGTTGGGTGTGCTCCTCAATAAGCAGCGAGTGGATGTATACCTGGCAGCTGCAGGTTTAAACTTCATAACATGGCTGCCAGAAATGCCTATTCATTGCAAGTCCATGTGATTCAATATCAGTCCAAAACTACGTATGTACCATATTCAAAGACAGTGAATATGGGTCATGGGCCTTATCATCCATCCTTATCATGTTTCTTTAGTATTACGCACTCTTCCACATGTTATAATGTCGGCACGTTTGAGATTTGAGCAAGGTGCATTCGACTTTCAGGCACAATAGTTGTTTTGTTTGCATGCAGTGTCGGTTGAATTGAGAATTGGGTACATTAACAAGATCGGTCTCTTCATAGGCGAGGGCCTTTCCCAAAATCACAGCTCTCGATCTTACAGAAAATGATGCCATTTGTAGAGTACGTCTAGGGATAATTGCCTCGATCCTTTTCATTAGAAAATCGAAAACCTTTGGGATGTGTCGCTTGTATCAAAAAATAATATATATATTTAAGAGAATCCAGCAACACAGCAACACAAAGATAATCCATGTAAAAATGCAATCATTTAAAAAGACACCTGTCCACCCCTACTAATGCATGATCGATTGGACAGTCCGGCACAAACGATGTTTCCCTACTAGCATTTAGGGTTATCTCATGAAGCCAATACCAAGTTGTTTAAATAGCAACGACAAGACGGAGAGGAGCTGGCCAGAAGCCATGCATCTATTATCCCTGATGAAGGACCATTGCGATTCTCCCCACGCTTAAAGTGGCTGATCAACAAACGTGGAACAATATGAAAGGCTCCGTCCAAGCTTCAACATATGAGAAACCTTCTTCGTTTGTTGGTCCAAATCGGTATGAGAAATAGCTTGAGAGGATTTTGCGAAGTGCAATAGGTAAGTCATCGGACTCAGGCTCGGGCATACGTATGCAAGAAGATAGTTAGCCAATATGAAAAATAAAGCTACGAATGCTGTGCATATATTACTGGCAGAATAGAGAAAACGGGAAATAATCCATGGCCGTCGTAAGGATCGACAAATGGGTACAGGCACAGATTTAATTTCATCCATTATGATCCAATAGTGCGAATGAGATGGTGGCAGGGTAAAACCAGAAGGTGCTGTTAGGAACTTCGTCAATCTCGCTATTCCGTTTATCAATAATTATGTTAATGATGGCAACATATTTTTGAGATGGGGGGCAGGGCTATTGAGGTGGACGACCAGGTTGGAAGATATCAAAAACGATATGCAGGTGGTGTCATAACCGAAAAAACAATATGCACCTGTTTGAATGCCAAAGTCGGCCCAAGAAACCAGAGGTTGCTCGTACAAACCTAAACTCGTCAATCACTTGAAAGTTGCAAGCAGTAGTTTGTGTAGAGGTTGGAAATATCACTATCTTTGTCCCCTATTTATTGCCAATCGGTTACGTGTTTGTTTGACAGTTGAAATCGTCTCCATCTAAAAAAAGAACATTGCATATCAATTGAACACAGAATCTCCAAAACAGATTCCGAAAATCAGATTGTCCCTATGGAGATAGAGGATACGTTCTAATCAGATCATATTTTTTTCTAAATCTATAGCCAATGCCAACAAATATTCATGTGTTTAGTTCGATGGTCGGCCGCAAATTAGAAAAATAATATGTTGCAGGTGTCGAATGCATCGTCCATTGAAAGAAAGACATGCCGAAGCTTGTGTACGCTGGACTTTGTGGTTGATTAGAGATAGGAATACGTAGGAGGAGAACAGATCCATCAACCTCAAAAAGGGAATAGACTCTAATAACGTCTCATTTGCACATACAAACCACCACTAGTTTTTCGTGTGAGCCATCTTTATTCCTGTTTGTTTGAAAATGGTGTTCGGAGTGGGGGTGATCACAAAACAATAGATGCTAAACGAGGCCATAAAAAGTTTTTCTTATCAAATTGCGGCCCGAAATA
>LPNX011114248.1:360935-415013 GCA_001517045.1 Pseudotsuga menziesii | reverse complement strand
ATTATTACAAGATATGGTTCCTCCAAATCCTCCACATGTCTCTCATGAATCCTAGATAAGATATGCCAACCAAATCTTCCATGATCTTCTCCTTGAGAATATGCTTGAATAACTATCTCCTTTGGAATGGTGTAAGAGATATTCGAGAAGTCTCTTTGAGTTAATCATTCACATATTCCTACACATTACAAAGCTCACACATAATTGAGATATATATGAAAACATGTATATTTTCTAATATTTAATCATAAATTTACTCTTAATACTAAAATGAATAAAGTGGAAAATATATGAAGTGAAACCCAAATGTATTTATGAAAATGATATGATGAAGGTTTAATAGGGCGATGAAATGTAAGGAATAGTGAAGGGAAAGGTGGATGAAAATACGACATTTCTGAGTCCTAACAATGTTCAATAGATAATGGCTAGCTCAAGCTAAATGATATATGAAGTGGTTAGTATGGATTTATTTACATTATGTAATTGGAAATAGACCTTTAATAAGTTTTTTTTTTTTTTGAAATTTGGAGATGTTACAAAGTAGTTGGATTTTGGGGAGATTTAGTTTCCATGAGATTGAGTTTGTGGTTTGAAGGAGCTATTAATTTTTTATTGAATATAGGTTGAAAAAACAGTTGGAAATATTAAACAATAAAATGCTAAAACAACTCTTGTAAATGAAGAAAAAAGAATTGTAATGTATTAAGGGTTGTACTTGACTCATAAAAGACCACAATATTATTGAGAGGGAATCATCATCCATACATTTTTATATATTATATATATTTAATTGAATGATAATTATATTTTTTAGTCACTTATTTCCTTCAATTACCATTCACAAACCATGTAAAGGTTAAAAAAAGTCAGTACTTTATGAAAAAAATCATTGCATTAATAAGAAAAAGATGATATTAACGGTTTTAATTTATTATAAAATTCTCCACCGATAACTCTACAGGTCCAACATTACATTATGTGGAGTTAGCCAGAGAGAAAAAATAGATTCGAGTACTTTTAATAAATAAAACAATTAGAAAGCATTATGTTATCTGTGTATTGTGTGAAATTAGCATGAAAGGACATTAGTTTCCACGGTACCTATAATAAATAAAATGATGATTTCAATAGGAAATCATATGCCTCTTGCTCTTCTATTTCTGTACTTATTGTCAAGAAATGATAAATGATATTAAATAGTTGATTTGAACAATTCTCACCCTATGTCATTCTCCACCAGAAATCATATTTATTGATTTGAACCATTCTCTATTGGAATAATGTAGAAATGATTGCCAAGTATCTAGGATTAGAGTTGATGTGTACTTTCTATGTTTAGTATGTATAGGTTTCAGATCCACATCTTTTGGATCTAGGTGTTGGTTTTTTATGATAATCTACATCTATATATTGTATCTATTTCTCCACAGATTAATTGAATTGGTTTGACCATTCCTTGTGTAAGCGAGCCTATGAGCTCTGCTCTATCTACCTTCTATATTCTTAGATGGTATCAGAGCTCCAGGTGAGTGCAAGCATTGAGGAGAAAAATATTTTTTTCAAGAACCATATTTGGCTGCGTGAACCGTTTCCTTTGCCTAACAATCCCCAAGTGAGTGGAGCAACGACTGCTGTGATTTTATTCCAACGATTTACAAGTTGCAGTCAGTGTTGGAGATGAAGTGTGGAGAGCGTCCTCGTTGAATTTTTTTGTTGTTTTTTTTGCATGGAAGAATCGAGCATGGAGATAGTCCAACATCGATCAGTTGCACTGAGTGCTGGGCGCAAGTGTTGAAGGAGATCGCAAGTGTGAAAGTTTGCAATGATTGCTGCATGAGAAGATCGCTGATAAATAATAGATTGAGTCAACTCAACCATGCAAAAGACCCCCAGCCGTCAAGAGCGTCGTGCAAAGGAGAATTCTTAGTATACCAGAATTCTTAGGAGAATTCTTGGTTGTAGTTGAACCAGATCGCCGGTGAAGTAGTGAACGCTACATAAATCGCAACTCATTCTCCACACAAGGGCCACATCCAGAAACCGGTGCAGTGAGTGTGGAATAGATTGTCGGTGCCATGGAAAAGCTCGATTAGCGTGGAGGTGAGCCGAAAGGATGTTATTTTTTCTTTCTCCTGTAATTTTTTTTTATGTATATGTGGCACCACTTATAGGCTGAAGAGGAAGACCAGTCCCTCCACAAAATTTGCAAAGGGAGAACGGTGGTACCACCTTTCAGGTAAAGAGGAGAAGCGGTGGCACCACTGAAACAGTGAAGAATAAGAGTGGTGCTTAAGGCTTCACTTGCACCGATTTTAGGCATCACCCCCATAAATGCCTTTGACAAAAAGAAAAGGTATGGTTCTGCATTTTTTTCTCCCATTGATTATAGATCAGCCGAAGCAAGGTAAAATGGAAAATCCACCTCTTGATGATATGTATATCAATGAAGAATCCAAATTAAAAGGTCAAAATTATGTAAATTGGAAATTTAAGATGATGGTTGTGCTTGAATCTACTAATGCGTGGTTAATTGTGACCAGTGATGAGCCGAGGCCTGTAACCGCCCCATTGCTTCCGGATTGGAATAAGCGAGAGATGAAAGAAAAACTGACATTGAGGATGTCTATTAAAGACAACATCATTATGCATATCAGCAATTGGATGACATCCAAGGAAACATGGGACATGCTCAAAGGCCTGTATCAAACAACTCATGCAGATCAGGTTTTGTTTCTCAAAACCAAATTATTGTCAATCAATATGGAGGCTAATGAAGGGGTAAAAAATATTATTTCTCGAATTAAATAACTCAGTGATAAATTGGGTGACATGGGTGAAGTTGATGAAATTTATGATTTAGTAACAGACACTCTAAAAGCCTTATTGCCAGACTACAAAGTGTTTATTTCAGCACTTGCAGTGAGAGAAAAAACCCCAAATTTTGAAGAGATTATAGGGATTATAATCCAAGAAGAAGAAAGAATGAAGAATTATGATATGGATGTTGGAGGTTTAGACTTGGAACTAATGGCAAGAGGTCGATATCCACACCGAGGAAAACCATGGAGCAGACCATGGAATGGAGACAGAGCCAGATTTCATAGAAAACATAAAGGTATGTCTCAAACTGATTCTGATCTAAATAATGTAGATGGTCATCATTGGGGAAAACCAAGACACCTCAATATAAATCATTGTGAGAAGAAATTCTATAGAAATAGAAATTACAATGGAAGTCATAATGGAAGTTTTGCTAATACACACACCCTTGAAATTAATGATTTTAAAAATATGAGATTATTTAGTTCTGAAGATGCTCTGTCTATTGAGACAGATCATGAGAATGCATGGTTCATAGACTCAGGTGCATCTGCACATATGTCTTGTAAGAGAGAATGGTTCGATGAATACAATGCGAAACATGATGGCACTCATATCTCTTTAGGAGATAATAGGTCACACCAAGTTCAGGGTTATGGAATAATAAAAGTGAAATTATCTAATGGTCAATTGAGACACATTCATAATGTCACATATGTGCCTGCAATTAAGAAAAATTTAATATATGTTTCAACCATAACTGAGAATGACTTGAAGGTAGAGTTTGGAAAGTACAATTGCCATATCAAAGACATTTGAAACTACTTCAAGATTGTTGCTACAAGTTCAAGATTGTAACAAAATCCAAACTTAATCATTAAGCTTGGTTAATTAATGTAAATAAACTAAGAGGTGACTTGAAAAGTCACCTCTCTTTCCCATTCATGGTATAATTTACTGGGGCCCTATTATGTAATACATCTTCTACATTATATAAAATATACAATTCTACATTAGGTTCTTCTTTGCAACTTCTTTCCTCTTTCATTGGTATCAAAGCCTCTCGGCTCTCGGCACTAGCCCATCACCACTCCCAACTACCACCTCCACTGCACTCACCTCCTCTTTACCTTCCCCACTCACGCTGCACTCCACACCATATTTCCACTCCCATCACTCTCCATCCTCTATTGCTCCATTGCCCCTTTATCGCATACTCAACATCTCCCTTAATCCTTTTTTCCATCTCCTGCTCTCGCTGCCCTCCATCTTCTGCACCTGATGCTGCCTATCCCCAGCACCCCTCCTCTCCATCCTCCGCACCCTTCTCGCCTCTCTCCATCCTCCCCCACTCCTATTTTCTCCCTCCACGCACACCTCCATGCACACTCCTCCATTCGGCATCATCCGCCACTCACCATAACCCCTCCATCACCCTCCATGTTGCTCTCCCTGCACGCTGCCCCCATCACTGTCCATGCCACCTCCATCACCCTCCATGCCACCTGCTCCACCCCCACCTCCGCTCCATCCTTCCCCGGCCATCGTCATTGCTGTGCTTCGACCAGTCATCCACGTTAATTTGTTTTTTAAATAAAATTTTTAATATTAACAATATTTATTTAATAATATTTATTAATATTATATTTATTAATATTATTATTTAATTTAAAAAAAAAACTACATTATAATAATAATTATTATTATAATTATAAAAAATAAAGAGAGAGAGAGAGAATCGTCGTGAACTCGCATCATACACTGAATAAAAATAAATCAGCGTTTAGCGCCGAGAAAATTCCAGCAATAACAGGATTAATGGATGCTCGGTTCGATCAAATCAATGACAAAATTAAGAAGAACCACGAGGAACTCCATGAAAAGATCAAACAAACCAGTGATAATTTGACATCAAAGTGGACACAATTTACGTCACAAATTGAGAATAGCTTCCTCACTCTAGAGGAAGAACAAAATAAAAATCAAGCAGTTTTAATCACCATCTTGGACAGATTACAAATCTTGAATGACCTACAACAAAACTCTCCCAGAACTCCGGAGCAGTCAGATCCTCTATTCAACATGCCGTCCTCTAATGCATATACACAAGAACAACAAATACGGGTGAAAGTTGAGTTACCCAAATACGATGGGGATGAATGAAAATGCATAGTGTGGATTAACAAAGCTGAGGAATACCTAGACATCCACAACATCCATTATGACGGTGAGAAAATTAAATACGCCTCCATGTATCTAGAAGGGAGCGCTTACAACTGGTACTTATGGTGGAAGAATACTACAAGAATATGTTCTTACAACTGGGTTAGATTCAGGAACGACCTCATCAAAAGATTCCATGGCGTTGAAGAAAAAGACTTATTTGCCAAGATCACAAGGTTACAACAAAAAAACAATGTCGATGAGTACACCTGTGACTGGGAAGCACTGTTAACTCGAGTCCTAGAGTTAACCGATGACCAATGACTACATACCTGCATACACTATCTAAAACAACACATCTGTGATGAACTAGAGTTACACAAAATTTCTACCATGGAGGAAGCACGATGTAAAGCCAGGATTATTGAAAGCAAATCCGTTCATACAATTGTCAACCAAGACGACCCCAGAAAGAACCCCCTTCAATTAGAATACACAGGAAATCCAAGGTATACACCGCCTCAAGTTGGGGAAGGAACAAAGCCCAATTTAGATGCCCAGACATTAAAGGACATATAAAAAATAATAACGTAACATTTCTCATCGACTGTGGAAACATCCATAACTTCATTAATGTCAACCTTGCTAAATTATTTAACCTATTTATTTGTCGAGTACCTAACATGAAGGTTATGGTAGCAGATGGCAAGAAGATTGACAATGTGGGGAAATGTCACAAGGTTAAGTTACAAATGCAAGAATATAACTTAGAGTCAGATTTCCTTGCAGTATGACTGGGAGGAATCGATGTAGTATTAGGAATACAATGGTTACATACCTTGGGTACATACTCTGCAAATCACCAAGAACATTTTATTGAATTCCATGAGTTCAGGAAAACACACAAATTATATGGGTACCAACCACCTCCAACACAACTAGTTACATCACATCGGATGGAAAATCTATGTTGGAAAGATACACCAACATGCATAACTCAATGTGAAGAAATGGAGATTCTAACAAGTGAAGGAGATATGGACAAACAACTAGAGACACAAGAGCTAATTCGAAAACATCGCAAGGTGTTTCAAGAATTACCTATGGCACTCCCAACAACAAAAAAACTAAACCCATAATCGAAATAGAACGAAGGACAAAACCTGCTAGTAACAACGCATACAGATATCCACATCAGAGACGTTGTGATAGTTCACGTAGTCATTATTGTCAAATAAGCTTTGAGGACAAAGATTCCTTAAGGGGAAGGCAATGTAACAAAAGCCAAATTTAATTATTAAGCTAGGTTAATTAATGTAAATAAACTAAGAGGTGACTTGAAAAGTAACCTCTCTTCCCCATTCATGGTATAAATTACCGGGGCCCTATTATGTAATACATCTTCTACATTATATAAAATATACAATTCTACATTACATTCTTCTTTGCAACTTCTTTCCTCTTTCAAAGATGTGGAGGACTGTACATGCTGGATGTGAGCAAATATGGTCATCAAGCACTTGCATCCACCGTAATCACAACAGAGGAACTTTGGCACCAGAGGTATGGCCATATTAACCACCATGATCTTGTATTACTTCAAAAGAAATCTATGGTTGAAGGTCTTCCTGTAATAAAGAATGAACATTTAGAATGTAGTGTATGTGCACTTGGAAAACAACATAGAAATGAATTCCGAGTACATCAAGAAAAGAGGCAAACTGGTCTGCTTGAATTAATTCATACAGACCTATGTGGACTTATGCACACTAGACCTTTAGGAGGTGCATCATATTTTCTGACATTTATTAATGATAGATCTAGATACACATGGGTGTACTTCGTAAGGAGGAAATGAGATGTATCTGAATACTTCAAGGTGTTAAGAACCATGATTGAAAAGCAGACAAAAAAATGCATTAAAATTCTCAGATACGACAATGGTGGTGAGTACGTGTGTGGAGCTTTCAAGAAATACTGTAAGGAGAATGGTATCCAACAACAGTTTACAGTATCGCACACTCCTGGGAAAAATGGGATAGAAGAGCAAAAGAACATAACACTACTTGAATGTGCACGCAGCATGCTACAAGGTAAGTACATTTTGAATGGTTTTTGGGCAAGAAGCTGTGAATGCTGCTGTATATTTGAAAAATATCAATGCGACAAAGAAATTAGAATTTCAAACACCATTTGAGGTTTTCAATGGATATAAACCACAAGTTAAGAATCTACGAATCTTTGGTTGTAAAGCATTTTCCCACATACCAAAAGATGATATGAGAAAATTAGATGCTAAATCACTTGAATGTGTCTTTGTTGGGTATTGGAATTATCACAAAGTCTATAAGTTGTTTCACCCTAGCACTCATAAATTAATTGCTAGTAGATATCTGGTGTTCCATGAACATACAGAAACAAGTAACAAAATAGAACAAGGGCATAGTCTGACTAACAATGATGAATATGTCAAGTTAAACTCAATAGTTCAGGAGCATGAAGTGGAAGAGCCACAAGAGAAACAGGAGGAACATAATAGCAGTAACAGCACTGAAAGAAGCAGAAGCAATAGTGAAAGTAGCAAAAGCAGAATGAGTACTTCTACAACTTTAGAGGAAGACACAGTAGAAAGCATAAGGATTATGGATGGAACCCTTGTAGGTAATTTAATGCTAAGAAGGTCACCAAGACAGATCCATCCCCCCTCCAAGGTACAATGATTATGCTCTATCGTCTAATTTAATGAATATCAGTGAACCAATGAATTACAAACAAGCCAAAGATAAAGCAAAATGGGTTGAAGCAATGAACAAAGAATATAACTCAATTATGAAAAATCGGACTTGGGAATTGACTGAGTTACAGAGGATAAGACACACATAGGCTGTAAATGGTTGTTTAAATATAAGCTTAAATCAGATGGTATCATAGAAAGATTTAAAGCAAGACTAGTAGCAAAAGACTATACACAAAAGGATGGAATTGACTTTGAGGATACTTTTTCACTAGTAGCAAAACTAAACACAATTAGAATTCTCATTGCATTAGACACAACACATAAATGGAAAATCCATCAATTAGATGTAAAATCTACTTTCCTAAATGATGATTTAAAAGGAGAAGTCTACTTATTTCATCCTAAAGGCTTTGTACAGAAAGGTGAGGAACATATTGTATGTAAACTAAAGAAAGCTAGCTATGGATTAAAACAGGCTTCTAGGTCATGGTATATAAAGATTGATACCTTCTTTAATCAGAAAGGTTTAGTTAAAAGAAAAAGTGATCGTAACCTTTACATGAAGAAAGATAAGGAAGGAAATACCTGTTTGATATCTTTATATGTAGATGATCTAATCATTACAGGAAATTCTTGTAAGTTGATTACAGAAATAAAAAATCAACTATCACAAGAGTTTGAAATGAAAGACCTTAGAGAATTACAGTATTGTTTGGGACTTGAAGTTTGGAGAGAATCTAGCAAAACAATGATCACTCAAAGTAAGTATGTGAGGGAAATACTAAATAGATTTAATATGAGTGATTGCAAAATATCAACAATTCCTTTATAACAAAATGTGAAGTTATGCAATCAAGATGGATCAAAGGATGCAGATGGTACTTTGTACCGAGACTTGGTGGGAAGCCTAAATTATCTCATTACCACAAGGCTAGATATATCATATGCACTCATCATTTTGAGCCTGTTTATGGCTAAACCAAATGATAGCCATTGGATAGCAAGAAAGAAAGTCCTTAGATATTTGAAAGGGACAATGAACTTTGGTCTTTTATACACTAATAAGTTTGATGTTCAAATGGCAGGTTTTTCTTATTCTGATTGGGCATGAAATCCACATGATAGAAGATCTACTATAGGATATGCATTCAACATTGGATCGAGAGTCGTATCATGGAGCACCAAGAAACAACCAACTATTTCTCTATCATCCACACAAGCTGAATACAAAGCCATGTCTAGTGCAACATGTGAAGATGTATGGTTGAGAAGGATTCTTGAAGACATTGGAGAAAACCAAAAAGAACCCAAAAAAGTACATTATGATAATCAAAGTGCAGTCAAATTGGAAACCCTGTTTATCATGCAAGGACAAAACACATTGAACACATTGAAAGGCAACATCATTTTATACAGAAAAGATTGAGTCTAAGGAAATTAAACTTATTTATTGTAACACAAGTAATAATGTGGCTAACATATTTACCAAACATGTTGGCAAGATTCACTTTGAGATCCTTAGGCAAAAATTAGGTGTTGTAGAAAATCCATTTCTACATTAATGGGGTATGTTGGAATAATGTAGAAATGCTTGCTGAGTATGTAGGATTAGGGTTGATGTGTACTTTCTATGTTTAGTATGTAGAGGTTTCAGATCCACATCTTTTGGATCTACGTATTGGTTTGTTATGATAATCTACATCTATATATTGTATCTATTTCTCCATAGATTAATTGAATTGGTTTGACATTCCTTGCGTAAGCCAGCCTATAAGCTCTACTTTGTCTCCCTTGTATATTCTTAGTTTCTTGGCATATTTCATTTGTCCACCAAAAATCATGTTTGTTGAGATTGTGACAGAAATGGAAAGTAAATAAAAAATTATAACTGCAGTGAACACTGATCCCTATCCCCGTTTGTCAACCACATAATTAATGTGGATGTGATAGTTAAATAATTTATATGAGATTTCTTACACAATTAGAGAGACTTAACATTTAAAATACAACGTATAAAGCACGGTATACATTTGGCCATATGTTAATTGCGTAGGTACATATGGTTGAGAACGAGGAAACACAAGTATCGAATTCCATGGTCGTGGTGTTGAGAACATCACCGAGGAAGTGGATCTAATCTAAAGTTATTATGAGCGAAAAAGAAGAACATGCCTAGATGCAGCGGGCTATGCAGAAAAAGTGCCCTTACAAATAATATTAAGATCACAGCCATAAATTACAAATAATAAAAGCTGCAATATATGCAATAGTCAACGTAGTTTTATAGTGGGCAATAATGTACAGAGGACTTACAGAAAAGTTATATCATTGCAGGAAAGTATAGCTGAAAACAAAAAGAGGATCACAATTCGAAATACTTTTGAGTTCACCGAATAGAACTCTTACAAAGACTAAAAGCTGCACTCGTGCAATACTTGTTGTAGTCTAATAGTTTAGAATAATATTACAACATACTTGTTCTAAGAACTCGTATTTCATCACACATGCCTGTGTTTCTCTGTACCCATCCATTGTTAAGAACCCGAAGATTTGTAGTTGGGAAAAGGTACTTTGCCAGCTTCAATGCAATTCAAGTCTTCCAAGAGAATCTCATAATGCTTTTTCACTTCCTCGGGGGATTTCCCAGGAACCATAGAAGCCACATTATGCCAACGGTCAGGCGTGTCTTTGTCATAGATGGCTAAGGCCTTCTCAAACTGTTTGTTTTGCTGAGTAGTCCACTTTGTTACACTATCACTGGAACTGGAAGAAGCCTTTCTTGATGAAGAAGCCATATTACTCTTAGGTTTACTAAGGACACTTTCAGGCACAACAAGTTCAAAGGGAAAGATTACATAGGGACAAGAATACTTCACTTTGGTATATATGTTGGGAGTAAGCTATCTACCCAACCATTTGCACCAGGGTTCATGCCCATTAAGTAGATAACTTACTCAGTTACCAGTATTTGCTACTTACCCTATTTGCACTTTCACAATCCTTCCAAGTGCATCTAGATTAATTTTATCTTTTAGAATATAAACAATAATACTCAACATAGTTATGCTATAACTTGAGATTTACATGGTTAAGTAGAAGTAGGATAGTTTTAATGTAATACTTGAAATAATATTTAGAAGTCACTACATGAATTATGAATTTTGAAGACAGGCTATCAATTATGGATATTTACGTCCCAATTTATAAATATATAGAATTTTATCCAGAAATCAAAATTTAATTTTTTTCTCTTCTTCTCAACTAACCTTCATTGTTTTTAACTTCTCAACCTTGAAATTATTTATGAAATTAGGGCTTTCAAGTAACTTTCATTGGGTTTAACTTCTTAAGCTTTAAATTTTTTTTTAAATGGATTTAATGTACATTTTAACAGTGTAATTCCATTTACAATGAAATGGAATTAAATGGCTTCAATGTACGTTTCAATGGGCTAAATGGAAGCACCGTCACTTTGGAAAGGGTGTTTTTTCAACTCCTAAGAAGTTGGAGCAAATTGGTGATTGAAGACATCTTTACCTTTGTAATTGTGAAAACTGTTTGCTGAGAGTTTTCAATAGAAAAGCACACTTGGTTTTTCAGTAAAGTAATTAACAATCAAACTCTTTTAAGAAGAATGATTTTCAAAAAAGCCTGCTGAAGGATTAAACTCAGGTTTGAGCTCAGCACTGCCTTCCATACTGTTAGTGGCCATCGAGCTTTCGCATTGGAAGGAAAGTGTAAATAGCCTTAAGTAGCAAATACAGTAACAGAGTAAGTTATCTACTGGATGGCCTCAAATGAGGTGCAAATCATCGGGTAGATAGCTTACTCCCTTAAACCATGTCAAACATGAGAAAAAACCACATCATTATTATTGAAAATAAGTCATCATGGATACAGTTATATATGTATATAATTGAATGATAATTATATTTTTTGGTCACTTATTTCCTTCATTTACCATCACAAACCATGCAAAGGTTAGGAAAAGTCTCTACTAATTTATCGCTAAAATAATTCCATGTAACTTGAAATCATAAAGTTTATACAAATGTTAAGTTTATAAATTTTGATGAAAAGTTGTGAAATTTTGAAAATTATCTAGACTAATTGTTTGTTTACCATTTTACAATTTTTCAGTGAAAAATAATGCATTTCTTTAAAATATTCATTGCAGTAAGAAGAGAAAGATGATAATATTAGTTGTAGTTTATTATAAAAGTCTTCACGGATCACGTTACAGGTCCAACATTATATTATGTGAAGTTAGCCACTGAAAACAATTAGATTTTTCAATATTTGTAATAAATAAAGCAACTAAAAAGCTATGTCAAAGTATTTTGAAAGAAAAGTTAGGTTTTACACTATTTATAATTGTGTGATGGATTTTTTTATTTGAGATTTAGGATGGATTAAGCTTTATGTTTTGTGGATATTGATTTTTTTGACAATTATTTAAAATTCAAAATAAACAATTAAAAAAAGGAATATAAACAATAACTGGTAGCTAGCTGATTAATGGATAACTAGTAGCAATTCATGGATAACTTATAGCTGATAAATAGATAACCAACAGTTCATCCCACATAACTAAAAAAATGACAGATAAAAAAATATATTTATATATAAAATAATTGGTAGTTGATAAATAGATAACAGTAAGAATGTAGGTGATAACATGTAGCTAACTCACATTTGAACCAGTTTAAATACAAGAATACTAAGAATAAAACAATATTTTCAAAGTGTCTTCCATTCCATAACTATCTCTCAACCATTTGATTCCTATAAACCTGATGCAAGCCACAGACTATATAGATATGTTAATAAATAAAACAATAAAAAATAATCAACCTCTTACTCTTCTATTTTTTGTAAAAAAAAAATTATATTTCTTATCAAAAAAACAAAAAATTATATCCCATAGCTGATTTGAACATTTCTCTGCCTATTTCATATATTATATTTGATGCTTTATTGAGGTTGTGACAGGAATGGAAAGTAAATAAAAAAATTATTGCTGCACTTAACAGTGATTAATGTGGATGTGCTACTTAAATAATTTATATGATATTTCTTGCACAATTAGACTGACCTAATGTTTAAAACGACTTAATTTTTAAAACGCAACGTATAAAGCACGTTATACATTTGGCAATACATATGGTTGAAAACGAGGAAACACAAGTATTTAATTCCATGGTCGTGGTGTTCAGTTATAAAGTTATTATGAGTCTGAGTATCTAAAGATATTATGAGGGAATAGGAAGAACATGCGTAGATGTACTGGCGATACAAGAAAAAGTGCCCAACCAAAAATTAAAATCACACACATAAAGTACAAATAATAAACGCTGCAATATATGCAATAGTCAACCGAGTTTTATATAAGTTGGCAATAATATACAGAGGACTTACAGCAAAGTTATATCATTGCAGGAAAGTAGAGCTTAAAAGAAAAAGAGGATCACAATTCGAAGTACTTTCGAGTTCGCCGAATAGAACTCTTACAAAGACTAAAAGCTGCACATGTGCAATACTTGCAGTAGTTTAATAGTTTGCAATAATATTACAACATACTTGTCCGAAGAACTGAGATTTCATCACACATTCCTGTGTTTCTCTGTAACCATCAATTGTTAAGAACCACAAGATTTGTAGTTAGGAAAAGGCACCTTGCCAGCTTCAATGCGATTCAAGTCTTCCTCTAGAATCTCATAATGCTTTTTCACTTCCTCCGGGGACTTCCCAGGAACCATAGCAGCCACCTTATGCCAACGGTCCGCCCTGTCTTTGTCATAGATGGCTAACGCCTTCTCGAACTGTTTGTTTTGCTCACTAGTCCAGTTTGTTACACTACCACTGTAAGAAGCCTTTCTTGATGAAGAAGCCATATTACTCTTAGGTTTACTAAGGACACTTTCAGGCACAAGAACTTCAAAGGGAAAGATTAGAGAAGGAGAGGAATACTTCACTTTGGTATATATGTTCTACCAACGTTTCAACAACAGTAACAAGTAACAAACACAAGAGCCAACTTTAGATTCTGTGTAAAAACACGTAGACTAGATTGTGTGTAAAAACACCAAAAACCCAACTTATCGAATGATCCAGAACGAAAGATAAAAGGGACTGAACTCAATACAATCCTAGATATATATCACTAACAAATTATCCGTACAGAGTAGATACAGCTCCAGAAATTATGCAAAAACCCAATTATGAGAAATGCTACAGGAGCATATACAGAGGTTTGCAATTCAATATAATTCTTGTTAAAACGAAGGAACCCAATAAGCAGATCAAATACAAAAGTTAAAACCCAATGAACAACATATCACATATGCAATAAAATCAAAGTACGACTAAAAAACGAGGGCTAAAACATATTCCTCCAAATGTTGAGGCAGGCATTAAAAACGCTGGAATCGAACCCAAAAATATGAGAGAATGGGCTCCTACAGGCAATGCAATTCGCCTTCTCAGCCAGAGCTCCGTGAAGAAGTTTGCGTTGGACACCATGACCTCGGTCGTCCTTATAAATAATAGCTACTGTACTATTGAGCCAGTTGTCGAATCTCTGAGAGCACTCTAAAGATATACAAACCACACGGTGGAGTCTGATTACAGACAAAAGGATTCCCTGCTCAGCTCCACAAATTAACAACACTTCAATAAACACTTTATATATATATCATTTCAAAGCTAAGGAGCCAACGATTATTGGTTTGTTTGTAAACTTATTTTAATACTGATAGCTAGCTGAAGAAAATAATATCGGTTTGTTTTGGGGATGATAGAAGTTATATTGAAAAGTTGAAGGGAAATAAAAGTTGTGTAGCCGCCTTGGAATAAAGTTAAATGGTATTCGACTGTTGTGTCAGACTTGGTCGCAAGTGTAGAATCTCCATCCCGCAATGGTATCATGAAAATTCAGTGGGGTATCCATCGGCTGAATGGTATCATAAAAAATAAAGTTGTTAAAGGTGCAGGTCTTAATCTCGGGCCTGAAATCTGAAAGTAGACATAGGCTTGCTACATTCGACAGTATTCTTATACTGTATTCACACAACTTCATTCTTCTGTGGTTCACTTGATTCATTCCGGTGTAGTCGGTTTGTTGGGGTTTGGGTATCCAATTGCAGAAAAGGTAAATGAACGAATGTTCAAATTAAATTCTGAGTGTCAATTTCGTGGGCCATGGTCATATTATAATCATGTTTGATAATGACCAGGATTTTTTTTTTTTTTAAAGACTTTCACGACCATTGTTGTTCTCGGGTGTTTAGTTATTTTGATAAATCATAATTCAAGTACTATAATAGAAGTTTCAATCAAGCAATTGTGTCTATCTGCTCAAAATGAAAAATCCTTAACAATAAACCAGACTTCTTACTCTAAATGTCAGTACCATTAATTCAATTTAATTGCCATTTATCAAGAAGAACTTACACACCCTGTTATTAGGGTAATCAACCAATTTTGTTTTAAATAAATGGAACTGGAAGAATGACTGAGTGAGAATAACTGGAATTATAATTATGAATGCCGGCGATGGTGAGATTATCATGATGTCTAATAAGACAAGCTATTAGCTTAATAATTTTTTCCAAACAAAACTATAACTTTATTTTAAATAAATGGAACTTGATAATAATTTTTTTCAAACAAAACTATAATTTTATTTTAAATAAATGGAACTTGAATAATGACAGAGTGAGTTGGAACTGTAATTATGAATGCTGGTCATGGTGAGATTATCATGATGTCTAATATGTCTAATAAGGACAAGCTATTATGTCAATAATTTTTTTTCCAAACAAAACTATATGGAATTGGGACAATAGTGTTCCAAGAATAGGGGTCAGTTAAAAGATGATTCATAGTTAATTGTAACATCCCCTTACTATGTTGACCTGAAGTACAAAGTGTAAGTAAATGGCACTATAAATACTGATTCTAACTTCTTAAAAATTGTAGATGCAATTGATATGGTTGTTGATGTATTTGTAACTTCGGAATGTATTCACTTGTATATTTCTTATTGTATTTCATTGTACCTCGAAGGAGATGTTTATTCATCCGATCACGTGAGTCAATAATATGATAAAGTCATGTAAAGTCATTGAGGTTAACGCTTAGTTGTAAGTCAGGACACACTTGAGTGGTATTAGGGTTAATAGACTCTCCTAGTGAGTTCGGCCATGTAGAGTAATTGTCAAGTGGAAAACTAGTATAAATAGAGAGTGATACTCTATTTGGAACACACACTCACTCAAATCTAGTGCATGAGTGAGAGAGGAAGAGCTCGCATAAGTGAGAGAGAGAACAACTTTTCAGAGATCATCTTTGTGTCTTTGGGTTTTACTTTTTCTATTGGTGCTTATTCTATCTCTAAGGAAGTTGCAGGGTTTTATCCTTTATGTATTCCCCGAGGAAAATTATTTGTCTCTCTTGTCTCTTGTGATTATTACTTTGCATGTTATTCTCTCACATAAGATCGTGGATCATATTGATTAAATGATAAAATTCGAACATGGTATGAGAGCTAACCTAAGAAGAAGACACTGTGGAGCTGCAGAAGCTAGGGATTCTTAGTTTTTGGGTCTCTCTACATAGATCATCAGCAAAAGGAAGCTAGGCCAACTCTCCATTGAAGGGCGCATATTTGTGTCGAAGCACAATTTAATTCCATGCATTTTCAAGTTTTCACGTGTCACTAGTGCGGGAAATTATGGCTTTTGAGAGAAGAGGAATTTTTGAGTGAGCCGAGCATTGGATTTCTCTCCTCCTCAAAATAAAAATTTAGAGACCAAGATTGAAGTTTTTGGTTGGGTAAAACTCCGGGAAAGTCAAAACCTAATTTGACCCCGCACGAGAAAATGAGTAGTGCAGAAAATAAACTCAAGTTCGAGTTCATGAATCTCAAATTGGTAAGATCTAAATCTCTTGTATTTACATTTGACATTCTCATTAAAAGATGAGTTAGAGAAGTTTCACTGTACAGCTGAAATACAACTCCAATGGAACTTAATGGAAATTAGGGTTTAATGCCTCAAAAACCCTAAAATATTAAAACTAGTAGTTTTAGTACATTCTCTATATATTGATATTGGAGAACGATCAGAAGCCTAAACGTTTACAGGTCGAAGATAAATTCCTAATGTACCCTATGTAAATGTTTCAGACTCATATTATCTATATCCTTGGAGATATGATTCCTCATAATGAGGGTTCCAACATCTCCCACGATTCATCCCTAAAGAGGACACCTTGGGATAATTGCTATATCTTGGGATACAAAGGTCCAAACGGAATTTCGCAAGATGTTCCAAATACGACATGGACTGTACTTTCTGTGGTAAATGTTTTAGACCCCGAAGGTGAAACGGTGACAGGTGGAATCGTGTACAAGTTCAATGTGCTAAACAGTCTTGAAATAAGTCACCTTAGGAAAACTCTCATAAGTCCCAATTGCTGAATCCAATTCTGCTCAAAGCTACGGTGTTGGAAATCGGACCAACGAGGATACCTTAGTACAAAGTTTCACATATAGAAGAGAAGCACTTTTAGATATACTGCAAAAATAATATCAAGAAATTCTGGAGAAGAAACTAAAGAAAACTATGACATCAAATATTTTGCAGTTCTGATCACAACTTTGGGAAAATGAGTATGCTGCTCAGCTCAACTTGAGGAGGCGCGTCTTTCTATCCAATCAGATTTGAAAGATTCCAAGTTTTGAACATTTGGGTTTCTCTAACAAACCATAGATCTTCGAGCTCAAGAACTAGGATAGACACCTCAAATCCTAAGAAAGGTTTAGGATCTAGAGGGAGATGAGACTAAGGCTAGAGCCAAGAGAATAATTGCATATTCTATTAAATATAATCTCATCCCTCATGTGGCATCATTGAAGAAATCAAAAGGAAGTGTTTTATTCTATCATAAAGCGATCAAAGAAGTATAAGATATTGTTATAACCACCTTGAATGGCCTCCCAAGATCATGGGATTCATTCATTCAAGGAATGTGTGCTATAAGGAAGTGATTACCTTCAGTAGACTCTCGGAAGAGTGCACACAAGAAGAATCTAGACTCATAATAAGAGAAGAGAATATGGGAGCAACTAAATATCAAGCTCTCGCAATTCAAAGAAGATCCCTTAAGCGATGAGAAATATGAAGGACTCAATTCTTGAAGAACCTCTTATCCATATTATCATTTGGATAAGAAATTATGAATGAAGAAGATGATGAAGCTGAAGGCTCAAGAAGGAGTCTACCCATGAAACAAATAAAGATAAGTATTTGAATTGTCTTTTCCTATATATCTAGTTGTTTATGTGACATTGTTGAGTTGTGAAATGTATTATGCATGACCGAATTTCTGCATTAATGAACAATATACTACTATGGATGTTATGGTTAAGTAGCCTATAGTGAAATACAACACTGCATTGCTACTTATCTAGGATGAAACCTCTTTGCTGACATATTGGAATTAGTGCACAATATCAATACTGTTATGGTAGAGATGGAAGGCATCTGGAAATTTTATGTGTATACCAGATATGGAGGAATGTTGTTTGGCTAAAATAGTTGCATGATTATATCTTTATGCATAATAATTTCCATTATGAATATTCCTTATGAAATGTGTCTAACCATACAACTAGTGCATTTGACTTGTAGGAAAGATCGCATGCAATCGCCTACAAGAAAAGAAGGATGAGAGTTGTTCTAAAGAACAAGTGACGACAGTTAAAGAAATAATCCAAAATGAAGAATAGAATCATGAGACTTCAAGAGGCCTTAGACACACTCTAGTTATGTGACAATGTTGAGTGACATCAATGATGTAGAGCCTTCCAGCTATGAAGAAGTAGCCAATAAGAAAGGGAAGGAGAGTACCAGTTCAAGAATAATGATATCTAGGATGTCGTATTGAGACCTAAAGGGAAGTTCGTAGTGTCTTCCATATGGATCTATAAGATACAACATGCAGTAGATGACAACATCATGGGATACAAGAAAAGATTAGTAGCAAATGAAGCTACTTGTCACTCCAGTAAAGAATGTTTCAATACATAGAGTATGTTACACATAAATATCATCATCACCATGTGATGAGTCCCCCAACACAGTATTTTTCCCTCAATCCCAAGTCATGAAGTAAAATCCATGTCGAGATATCAATCCTGCATGTCAAAATCCAGCACCGCTCCTGCCTTTTAGTCAAAGAGAGTTACCTTCTTCATCACCTCCATAATATTTTGGCAGTAAGCAGTGGAAATGCTTTTAACTCTTGTACAAGGAATGGTTCTGCCCTATTACCACTCTGTCCTAGTTGGGAAGAAGCATTGCCCTTGGTAAAAAGTGAAAAAAAGAGGATTCCACGAAGCTTCTCGAAGGAAGGCTCCGTGCCTCCCTTATCCCTACATTTGAGGACCACCTCGGCTCGAGATCCATCCTTTTGAGATCTCCTATCCTCCTCACCCACCATTTTCTCAACCATCCCTATCCTCCCAAGGCCTATAAAAGAAGGTCGATAGACACGGTTAAGGGAGAGCAAGGTTATGTTTTTGCATTTTCATTCTAGCCTAGATCAGTAAAGTGACTATAAGAGGAGCAAAGTTGGAGCTATCAAGGACAAGATATTGGAATTGTGAAGGAGATTATTGACACTAACGCATAGGTTGTAACTTCTTCTTCATTCATTAATGTGAAATTGGTTCCTTTCCCATAAAGTATATTGTGTTAATATCATATATTTTATTATTAGATTCCTTAGTCACTAGCATAGAATAGTGGAACATTTTCTAGTGCTTTTTGATCTTGTGTGTTTGTTTCATGTGATCATGCAAATACAACTGTGAAGAGCTATCATTGCAAGAGACAACTACACTTTTCCATTAAATACCCTTATTCTAGATCTCCCCCTATTC
The DNA here is from genome assembly GCA_001517045.1 of Pseudotsuga menziesii. Classification (NCBI taxonomy): domain Eukaryota; kingdom Viridiplantae; phylum Streptophyta; class Pinopsida; order Pinales; family Pinaceae; genus Pseudotsuga; species Pseudotsuga menziesii. Next base: position 395,343 of record LPNX011114248.1, on the reverse strand, counting down.
TAGGGAAAGTCTTTCAATTATTTTGTGTACTATTTGTTCTAGATCTATGCAATTCAGACTAGAGGAACAACTCTTGTCTGCAAGAGGTGTGTTTTTCCTAGCAATAGAGTACGGAAGGCAGAGGGAGAATGATGCTTTGCTTTAGAGGGAGTGACTGTAGAAGATCCCGAGGTTCAACATGGTAGGACAGGATGGACATATTACTGATGGCTCTAGGATTTATTGAGAGTAAAGTAGATTCCAACATTTGCTTCAAGGTTGAAGGTGGAATACCAGTGATGCTCCTGTTATATATCGATGACTTTTTCATGACAGAGAAAGAGGAACTCATTAAAGTTGCAAGAAGGATACTTACTCTCGAGTTTGAGATGAAAGACTTGTATATGATGCACTATTTTCTAGGCATGGAGGTGTGGCAGAATGCAGATGGAATCTCCCTTGGACAAGGGAAGTATGAAGTGGAGATCCTCAAGAGGTTCGGGATGATGGAATGCTAGGCCATGACCACACCTATGGCATCAAACCTAAAGATATTAGGTGATGCTTCATTAGAATCAGTTGATGCTACGATGTATCATAATATGATTGGGTCATTGATGTACTTGATGAATACAAAACCAAATATTTGCTTTGCTGTGAACACATTGAGCCAGTTCCTGACGGATTCGAGACATGCTCACCTAGTTGCAAAGCATGTAGTGAGGTACTTGAAGGGTACAGCTGAGTGTGGGATCAAGTATGATACAAATCAGAAGACTAACCTGCATGGTTATGTTGATTCGGATTGGTAGCTCCAATGAGAAGAAGAGCACCTTGGAATGCTTCTTCAGTTTGAGATCTAGTATGGGTTACTGGTTTGGTAGGATGGAGTCCTCAATGGCGCTGAGTACATCCGAGGAAAAATATGTTGCCACTTGCTCAGCTATTTGGGAGGTAAATTATTTTTATTTTGAAAGCTATTGTTTTATTTGATTGATCTAACTTGCATTTTGTATGATGTACAGAGGAGCAGTCAAGCTCTGGTTTGTGATCCAGATCGAGGTCGCTCGAAAGAGGGAGTTCTAGAATAGTCGGTGAAACAAGTTGTATGAGCATAAAGTCCTCGAGAAGCTCATAGGTTGCTCAAATGTAATCATTCCTCTAGGTTGTCCTTGGATGTAATTATTCTTGGTGAAGCTCGCAGGTTATCCTTGGACGTAATCAACCTTGATGTGATTCTATGCTAGAAATGGCTAGAGTGAAGTTTGAATACTTCTAAGAGAATCTTGGTGTTCTCCAAATCGAGGTTCCTTCCAAGTGGAAGTGATGAGTCTGTGATCCATTCTAATATGGTGGTAGGAGGGGCCTCCCATGGTCATATGTAAGCACAGGTCCTTTCCCCAGATGGTAGATAGTGTGTCCTGCCATGCCGGTGGATGTAAGTGCAAAGCCTTTCCCGAAAGGCAGATGGTGTGTCCTACCATGCTGGTGGATGTAAGTGCAGAGCCTTTCCTCGGATGGTAGATGGTGTGTCCTACCTTGTCGATGGATATAAGTGATGGGCCTTTTTGACATGGTAGTAGGCTGGGCCTCCCATGGTTAGATGTAAGTGCTGGTCCTTTCTCGCATGGTGACAGGCTAGGCCTTCCATGGTGAGATGTAAGCACTCGGCCTTTCCGACATGGTGGAAGGCTCAGAATCCCATGGTTGGATATAACTGTTGAGACCTACATCCGACATGAACAAGGGATGGCTATGTAGAACTACATCCAACATGAAAAATGACTCGCTCTGTAGAGGAATACCTTGCAGAGGGAAAGGCCTAAATCCAACATGAAAAAGGGCTGGATCTATAGAACTACATCCAACATGAAAAATGGTTGTCTCTATAGAGGAATACATTGCAGAGGGAAAGGCCTACATCCAACATGAAAAAGGGATGGCTCTGTAGAACTACATCAAGCATGAAAAAGGGTTGACTCTGTAGAGAAAGACCTTGCAAAGGGAAAGGCCTACATCTAGCATGAAAAAGGGATGGATCTATAGAGGAAGACCTTGCAAAGGGAAATGCCTTCATCTAGCATGAAATAGGGATGGCTCTGTAGAACTACAACTAGCATGAAAAAGGGCTGGATTTGTAGATGGAGAACTACATCCAGCATGAAAAAGGGCTAGCACTATAGATTTACATCCATCATGAAAAAGGGTTGGCTCTCTCAATAAATACCTACATGGAGGTTAGGCCTACATCCAACATGAAAAGGGTCTGGCTATGTTTAACCTCATATGACGAGTATATTTGAGAGATACCACCATTTTCCCGAGATAGAGACACAAGCTTTGATGATGATCTAGTGATGAAGACTTGTGCTAATGAACTGTGTCAAGAGAATTTACCTTCCTAGTTAAAAGGGAGTGTTGATGTATTTGTAACTTCAGAATGTATTCACTTGTATATTTCTTATTGTATTTCATTGTACCATGACAAAGATTCTTATTTCTCAGATTGGGAGAGTCATTAATATAATAAAGCCATGTAAAGTCATTGAGGTTAACCCTCCATTGTAACTAGGGGCAATAGTCCCCACAGTTGAGTGGTATTAGGTTTATAGACTCTCCTAGTGAGTTCAACCCTGTAGAGTAATTGTCAAATGGAAAACTAGTATAAATAGATAGTGAGACTCTCTATTTGGAACACACACTCACTCAACTCTAGTGCATGAGTGAGATAGGAGCATCTCGCACAAGTGAGAGAGAGAAAAGCTTTCAGAGATCATCTTTATGTCTTTGGGTTTTACTTTTGCTACCGGTGCTCATTCTATCTCTGAGGAAGTTGTGGGGTTTTCTCCTTTATGGCTTCCCTGAGGAAAATTATCTGTCTCTCTTGTCTCTTATAATTAATTTTGTGCATGTTATTCTCTGAGATAAGACCCTATATCATATTGATTAAATGATAAAATTCTAACAAGGGTTAGCAGGCTAAAATCTTTGAACAACTAAAGAACGATTGGGGACGAATCTATTAGGGGGAAAGGTAAATAACGACTGAATCCTTGGGGAATCTAGTAATGATAACTGAGCATCATTATAGTTTCAATGACATGCCAAAAGGGAATACAGTTAAAAATCTTAACCTTGGACTTAAGCGTTAGTACTACACGCTCATAAAAGTGCGGATGAGATCCGCATTTGTCAAATTGAATTAAAGATAGCATATAGGCATTTAATTATGTCGAATAGATATTATAAATGTTAATGGGATTATTTAAATTGAAGAATATACTATGATTCACCAAAATTTCCTTAAAATTTTGTTTGGGCATTACTCTAAGGTTGTACTCTAAAAAGGGCCTCCATAGGGGTTGAATTAAATATAGCATATAGGCATTTAATTATGTCGAATAGACATTATAAATGTTAATGGAATTATTTAAATTTGAAGAATATACTATGATTCACCAAAATTTCCTTAAAATGTTATGTTTGGGCATTACTTTAAGGTTGTACTCTAAAAAAGGCCTCCATAGGGGTCGATCACATGACCCCCTTACCGTACTCTAGCTTTTAACCACTTGAGCTAGGACAAGACTATATGTTTAGTAACCCTATGCATATATACAATATACTTAAAAATATACTTACCACTACTTTTAAAAGAGAATACAACCTAATAGAAGGTAAAAGAAAATATTATCTATAACATGTAGAGAGGGATGTTAAGGGAAACATTATTGGATATATATAATATAGTTAAAAATATACTAACTACTACTTCAAAAGAGAATGGCCCATGATGGTCGAAATATTTTGATAAGTGACAAGAGGAACATAATCATTATCTTTAATGAAACTGTCACACGATTCTCCTTAGAGATAATTTGGAGAGAATTTTTTGGGATTGCCTCCTTGTGTGAAAAGAAAAACGTGGAGATTGACCTTTACAATTTGCCGTCTTGAGAAGAAAAAGGGCTTTCTTTTTAAAGGCTACGGTTTTTGAAATAAGAGGGGGCTCAAAGGAGAGTAATTTGGTGGAAGAGGGGAACGATGGCTCATGGGCTGGATCATGTGATTTTTCCTTTGATTACGTCTTTAACTGGCTTGCGAAATTACAAGTGTCAGACTCGAGAAAGATACAAAATCTGTGTATGCATTTGGATTTTTTGTTTTGTGTTGGTGCGACTTATGAAAGGAGAAATGTCAGACCTGAAAGATCTATCTTTTGTCTGATCCCATATTTATAAACAGAATCGATATTTATTTCTTATATTATATATCAGAGAGTTAATCGAGTTCGAAGTCTTCGAAGATCTAAGAGAAAATAAATCAAGGAGAGTTGGGCGATCTCAAAGGGAGATCGACCCTTGTAAATACTATTATTACTTTGTAAATATTATCAGTTTTGTGTGCTGAGTTAATTGCTATCTTGTTAGTATGAATTATTTATGTTTATATAAATGAGTAGATTGAACATAGAGATCATGATGATGATAAGTGATCTTTGGAATGGTTCTAGATATTCACTTACCTTTGTGGATTTGTGGATTTGTCTCTCGGCTCCGAGGTGGTTCTAGGAGGAATAACATATATGATTTCAGTCTCCCAAGTAATATGTAATGGTTAAACTTTTGATTGTGGAATATTGGATCATGTTTCAAGCTTATTTTATAGACTATGTTTTTTAAGTTATAAGTGATTTATAATGCTCCTATGTATATTGAATTGACATGATTTCAAGTTGTGGTTGTAGAGAGTGTGTTCCCATGGTGGAAGGACTTAGACTAACTCTAGCAAGATAGTACCAGAAATATTTTTACATGTATACATATTGTGTAGTTGTTGATGTAATTGTAACTTCGGAATGTATTCACTTGTATTTCTTATGTATTGTAACCTGATGTTTATTCCGAGATGTGTTTGTAATGTAATTGAGTCATGTCATGCCCTGATGTTCCGATCGGGAGTTTCTATAATGTAAACAAGTCATTTCAAGTCATTGTGGGTAACTGTCCTATTGGTCAAGGGTTAAAGTCCCCACAGTTATGGGGCACTAGGGTTATTAGACTCTCCTACAGAAGTCAGCCCTAGTGGGTTATTGTAAAGACAGGAATTAGTATAAATAGAAAGTGAGCCTCTCTATTTATCACACACTCACTCACACTTAGTTGCATCACATAGCTGAGGAAGAAGAAGCCACTAGGGCTAGGAAAAAAGAGGTTACTACTGTCAGGATATCATCTTACTATTTTGGGGTTTTACTTTTGGTGTTGATTCTATCTGTAAGGAAGTTGCAAGGTTTTCTCCATTTATGGTTTCCTCGAGGAAAAACACTGTGTTCATTGTCTCTTGTGTTTGATTGTTGTGCTTATTATTCTCTCAGTTAAAGATCCTAATATAATGCTATCTTAATGTTAAAAATATAACATGGTATCAGAACTAACCTGAGAAGAAGACACTGTGCAGCTGCGAAAACTAGGGCTTCCTGCTTTGTGGATCCCTCTCCACAAATTTTCAAAAAAAGAAGGTTGGATTAACTCTCCTCCCTCGGGCGCATCTTTATGTTGAAGCAAAATCCAATTCTGAGTTTGTTCAATTTTGGACATGACACTGCTGCCAGAAATTAGGGATTTCCACAGAAGTGGAATTTTTTAGTGAGCCGAGGCCTGGATTGATCTCCTCCTCAAAATCGAATTTTATAGATAAAGATCAAAGCATTTGGTTGGAGAGAACTCAGGAAAATCCAAACCGTAATCTTCTCTTGAACCAACAATACAGAATTTCAACTTCAATCTAGATACAACATCTTGACCAAGTAAGATCTAAATCCAAGAAACCCAGAAGGGACCATCAACATCATCATTCTAAAGGTAAGCACTCTTCCTACAAGAAATATCAACTCAGATGTTATACTTGTGATGAAATAGGGAACTTTTCTAGAGATTGTTCTAGAAACAAAAGAAACTCTTATAAGAAGAAAAACAACAAGAGAAGACATCATGCTCATGCTGCAGAAGATGATGAACCTTCCTCAAAGAGAAACAAGCAAGAAAGTGATGATTCTTCAAGTGATGAAGAATATGTTTTGATTTCTGCTCTCACGGGAAACATCACACATGGAAGCAATGATTGGCTTATAGATAGTGGGGCTTCCAAACATATGACGGGATTCAAAGAGTCTTTTGTGATACTGTGAGAACATGAATCACCTCACAAAGTGAAGCTCGAAGATGACTACCAGTATCCAATAAAAGGTAGTGGGGAATCCTCCTATAAGCTAGACTCTGGAAAGTCCATGAATATGAAGGATGTATTGTTTGTATCGGGACTCAAGAAGAACCTCCTCTCCATATCTGCATTAGATGCAAAAGGCCCAAGGGTTGCATTTTTAGATGACCAAGTTCTCATGTGGCCAAAAGAAAAGACCTTCGATGATGTAGTAGTGATTGGGGAGTAAGAGGGAGGTCTATACAAATTGAAGGGACATCGAGAACAAGCCTTGATCCATGACATAGTATAGCCAAATGAAATTTGTCATAGAAGTCTTGCACATGTGCATTAGAGAGCACTACCACTTGCAAGAAAAGATGTTGAAGGTCTTCCAGAAATTCAAGCAAAACATTACAGAGTCTGCAAAGGATGTACGAAAGGAAAGAATACAAAGAAGACATTTCCAAGTAGCAAGAGAAAGGAAAAATGAATCTTGGAAATCATCCACTTCGATGTATACGGACCAATGTCATTAAGTTCACTAAGTGGATCTGTATACTATGTTTCTTTCATTGATGACTTTTCAAGGAAGACATGGATTTACTTCATGAAGAACAAAGATGAAGTTTTCAGCAAGTTCAAGGAATTCAAAGCCTTGATCGAGAACCACACTGAAAAGAAGATCAATAAATTTCGATCAGATAATGGTGGATAATTCACATCAAATGAATTCAAAGAGTTATGCAAAGACTCAGGGTTTAAGAGAGAGTTGTCCACTCCATATAACTCACAACAAAATGGGATTGCAGAAAGGAAGAACATAACTATCATGGAAGCTGCAAGAGCTATGCTTCATGATGAAGATCTTCCCATGCATATATGGGTAGAATCTGTCAAAACAATGGTGTATGTATAGAACTGTACTCCACATAGAGTACTTGAGAACAAGACACCTAAAGAAGTATTTTCCAGTAAGAAACCAAAAGTCAGCCATCTCAGAATATTCGATTGTCCAGTATACATACACATTCCAAAAGAGAAAAGGACAAAATTAGATCCTTCAGGAAAGAAGGGTATATTTGTGGGATACTCTGAAAGCTTGAAGGATTACATAATCTACTTCCCAGGATTCAAGAAGATCGACATCAGCAAGGATGTGATGATTGATGAAGACTCAGCTTACAACAAATCTAGAAAGAGACCTGCTGAAGAACCTGAAGAAGCAGAAACACCCTAAATTCATGATACAACCATGAATGAAGAAACTCAAGAAGAAGATCGAGAATTTGAAGAACCTCAATAACCTATAAAGCCACCTCAAGAGAAGAATCATCACAAGAGGAAACCTGCTTGGGTACAAGAAGCTATCCAAGGTGCGGAAAGATATGGAGCTCCAGAAGAGAATCACAAAGAAAGAAAGAGAACTAGATCCTCCTATGGTTATGTAGCATTATTATGTGATTTTATCGATAAAGAACCTTCCAATTATGAAGAAGTGGCAGAACGGAAAGAATGGAAGGATTCTATGATCGAAGAATATTAATCAATCATGAAGAATGATGTTTGAGATGTTGTCCCAAGACCAGAAAGGAAGTCTGTTGTAACTTCTAAATGGATCTACAAGATCAAGCATGCTGTAGATGGTAGCATAGAAAATATAAAGCAATATTTGTTGCTCGTGGTTTCTCCTAGAAAGAAGGAATAGATTATGAAGAAACTTTTGCACCTGTAGCCAGATACACTTCCATCAGATCAGTACTTGCTATGGCTACAGTGATGAAATGAAAGATACACCAAATGGATGTTAAGACTGCTTTCTTGAATGGTGTAGTGGAAGAGGAAGTGTATGTGGAGCAGCCACTCAGTTTTGAGACACATGATAGGGATTCGTATGTATGTAGATTGAATAAATCCTTGTATGGTTTGAAACAGGAACCCAAGACATGGTACGACAGAATTGAAAGATTTCTATCCAGTTTGGCCTTTACCAAGAGTAAAGCAGATTCCAACCTTTACTACAAGGTTGAATATGGAAACCCAATGATGCTCCTACTATATGTAGATGATCTGTTTGTAACAACTATGGATGGGTTGATTGTTTATACGAACAGGAAGCTTGCTGCCGAGTTCGAAATGAAGGACTTGGGTATGATGCATTATTTTCTAGTCATGGAGGTGTGGTATAATGCAGATGGAATTTCCCTAGGATAAGGGAAATATACAGTAGAGATCCTCAAGAGATTCAGGATGATGGACTGCAAGGCCATGACCACACATATGTCATCAAACCTGAAGCTATTGAGTGATGCTTCATCAGAAGCGATTGATGATACAATGTATCATCAGATCATTGGGTCCTTGATGTACCTGACGAACACGAGACCCGATATTTGCTTTGCTATGAACACCTTGAGCTAGTTCTGGACAGATCTGAGACATGTTCACTTGATTGCTGCAAAGCATATTCTAAGGTACCTAGTGGATATATGCAGAGTTGTATTATTGTACTATGTTGATTGGGTGTCTGGTCTTCCATTTTGGATCCTTCATCACTCCACTTCTGGGATGGACTTATAATATATTTCGGCCATCGTATAACCCCTCTGATCTCATACATTAGGGGGCATCTGTTATAGCGGATTTCACCACTCTAGGTGAATTACACTTTGAATGGCCTTCCCCTGTCCTGCTGCAGACTCCTTAGCCCCGATGGACCACTTTTTGTCCTTTGATGTTTCTTTGATCATCCCTAAAAACACATAAAAAATTCTATACGCGACTTTTAAACCTATAAGCGTGTACATATGTGGGTTTGACCCATATAACTGCGTACATCAGGATGTGTGCATAGTCCAAATCCTTTTGGAGTTTTCCTTGACATGGATCCGACTCATTTGACTTATGGCCTTCCATATGCCTTGAGATCGCTCGGATTCGACCTTTCATTACCCCTTTGAAAATATATATATAAGGAACCCCTTGGTACATTGAAGGCATAAGAGAGAATTGAGAGCAAAGAAACTATAGTCCATTGTTGCCGGAACTTATGCTTGAGTCTGCATCCCTTTGTCCCTTGAAGCACTTTTGTGTTCTTCCCAAGCTTGCCTTTTGCTTGTGAGCTTGCTATCGAGAGATGGAGGATTGAAGTGGTGGAGGCCCAAGTGGGGGATTCAGTTTCTCCAGTTCGTAGATGTGCCATCAGAGGTTGTATCTTGTAATCTCTGATTTATATTAATAGAAATATCTTTTCCTGCCCAATGATGTGTATTTGAATGAATATTTTATCCATGGGATCATGTCAAATGATTTTACATTATTGATTATATATGCTAGAATAGATCTAACACCATGATATATAGAATGCTTGTATTGTTTACTTGTTGTTGAGGAAGTAATATAGCAATTCAAGATGAAGATTGGAAAGCTCAACAGGGATCTACTTCAATCGTCCAGAATAAGGTAAGAGGTTTGATCCTTTAGTGTTAGACATTTAATTTCTATTGCATATTGGAAAGGATTGATTTCTGGAGTCAAGCTATCTGTTGTGGTACCCCAAGCCATAGGAATTTCTCTCCGTAATAGAATTGGCGACTCCGCTGGGGAGTTCTTAGTAGTTGTCCTTTGGGGGTTGTTTTCTTGGCATTCAATGAATTTGAATTGCTATTTCTCTCTTGTTTTTGTATCAGGTCTGGGGGCATGTATGCCTGGTAGAGTCTGATTGGTGTGAATTTTGTCTCAGCCTGTCTGTTTTCCTTGATTTTATGCACATTTTCTTCCTGTACGTGGGTTTTTTTATTTACAGTCGCGTATACACGTGGTTTCTCCTGCGATTTCCGTGTATACACGCGGGTTTACTGCGAACAGTCACGTATGCCTTTGATTTTTCCTTTTTGTGGAAGATAATTGGTTGTTGGGTGAATTCTGTTAGTTGTTGAGTCTCCTTTGGCACTGCCTGAGTCTGTTTAGACCTCTGTTTCTGACCAGAAACATTTTTTTTAGCCTATTTTTTTTTTTTAAGGAAATTTCTTGTCATGGCATTTTCGATTTTTTGTTTGAGATTAGTGCATTAGAGTTATTTTACCTTAGTGCTTTGCTTGAGTGCTGTTTGGGTGTGCTTGCAGAGTCTAGGGGTTGTAGAATCATTCTTTTTCTTTTTGCATCTCTTTTATTTTCAAAAAATCCAAAAACATTTGCTTATCATCATGCATTGCATTTTGCACTTTGCATTGTATTTGCACTAGATCTAGATTTCCTTTGGAGTACTAGTTAGGACTTCATATAGGAAATTTGCATTATCATTTGAAGAAGAATTGTGCATTTCACGTAGTAGCATACCTTGTTTTCATGGACACAGTGCATTTGCATTGATTGTTAGGTGTGCATTTTAATTCATGTTGCATCATAACACCACTAGTTGCATGACCATATCCTATTTTTGAGTAATAAAGCCAACTAAAATCAATGCTAATTAAAATGAACTACACTCTTTTCTTTTCTAGGGTGCACCAACAAGCTTAGGTTTTAGGATCTTGAAATAGTTCATTGTAAGTTAATTCTCCAAGATCACTAAACAATAACATCTAGGTGTCTGTCCAGGTGAGTGTGTGAAATCCTTGGTATAACCAGTGTTCTCAGGATCCTCCTCTCAAAAGGGAGTTAAGAACGAGGCAGTGTGAGAGATTATTGATTGGGATGACCCCTAGTCATAACTGATTAGCACCAAAGATATTTCCAGAATTGTATTCGTATCTAGGGGCTCTTTTGAGAGTTTCGGGCTTTGCTACCCTGCCCATACGGTCAATCCCGCCTGCGACTGTCCGCCTGATCATTGAGTATATTGAGGTGACCTTAGTGGCCTTACCTAGGATATCGAGGGGGTACTTGTAGAGGTTATTATGCAAGTGTCCCGGCCAGGTTGGGGTCGGACAGCACAGTCGCTTTACGTGTTGAAGCTGAGGTCCATAATAATTAGTTACGTACCTCTGCTTGTTGTGTATGGGAGTCTCAAGCCTCTCCAGGCGAGACATACCTGCTTCATTCGGGAGCTCACTCATCCAGCCCTTGTTTGCTTGCATTTGGATTTAGATTTTATTAGTGATTGCTATGTGCACAATAGTTGGCCTAGGGTTTATGTAAATAGAGATTCTTTGCTATTTTTGAGTCATTATGGATTCAAGTGTGGTTCCTCGCTGTTCTCATCGTTTAGCAGGACTTCTGCCTTGTACTTCTCCTCTTCCTTTGGGAGAGAGACCTAGACAGTCTAAGAGAACTATGTCACACATTGATTCACACACCATGGGAGACCATTCAGAGGATATTACTGAACCACCTCCTCGCATTCATGTAGATGATGGGGAATTTACACCTACTTATGATCCTTCACCCGAATTAGCTGAGTTAGGTCCTATGATTTTTGAGATAGGAGCCATACATGATAGAACTAATCACTCTAGGTCGGATTCCCCATTGACACGTTACTGGCATGGAATGCTGGAGGATGCCGAGACTCATTTTGAACCTGCGAGCACTAGCTACGGTAGTTATGCTACGTCTGGTTTCCCTATACACGATTTGACATTTCATGTCGAATCCGAATTTGATCCTAACACTATGCCTGGGGGCACTCTCATTCCTTACCATGCGGAGAGGTTTGGGAGCGCTATTCACATTGCACCTTCCATCCCAGTGGTGGAAGCTACATCCTATATCCCTCCTAGGTCTAGGGTTAGTGATCCGATTAGGATACTAGATCCGAGATGAGTGACGATAGGCGGTAATACATATCTTATTACTCAGCTTCCTTCGTCCTTGATCCCTATTTCTTCAAATGTACATCCTCCACCTTATTCACGTGGCCCTTCGAGCCGATATATGGCTATGAATCAGGTCCATACTGCGGTTACTAGAACATTTGTGTCTCAAGTTCACATACCGCCTACTGTGTTGGGAGGTTATGTTCATGCTTCTAGAGGTCATCCAGCTACTTCCGGGGCGTATATCCCTACTTTCGGAGCGTATCTTCCTACCTATGGAGTGTCTCATGGGGCATCGCATGCGATGACCTATGGACCTTATTATGGGATGCAGTATGGACAGGTTTCTTCACCTTATGGAGGTGGGTATCAACAACCTGCTTACTCTCCTAATTATGGCTTTGTAGCTCCTACTAGTCAAGTTCCACTGTACTATGGTACTTCCACACCACCCTATACGGGTCAGATAAGAGGAAGACACTATGGCCAAGGTCATGGTGGTAATAAACCCTATATGAACCAGGGAGTGGTCCGTAGACCTCATCAGCCTAGGCTCCCTTTCGTCGCGACGCTTAATCTTCCTGACTTATCGAGACTTACGAACGATCCTGTGGCTCATGAATCGGCTTGAACGACTGTCCCTACCAAGATTCCTTCAGACATACCTAAGTTTGAAGGAAAACCAGGAGAGGATCCGAGCGAACACGTTACTACGTTTCACCTATGGTGCTCTTCGAATTCATTACATTAGGACTCAGTTCGTTTGAGACTATTTCAACGCACCCTCACAGGGCCTGCTGCGAAATGGTATATAGAGTTACTTAGGGGCACTTTTACTTTGTTCAACGACCTTGTGATGACTTTTCTTAATCACTTCCAGCTACCAGTGCGCTATGATGTTGGTATTGAACTCTTGTCGACATTTCGGCAAGATAAAGCCATACATATTTCTGATCATATTCAAGAGTGGCATAGACGAAAGAGATTAATTAAAGCTTTTATACCACCAGAATTCCTCCTTGAGTGGTTCCTCAAATCATTATTGCCATATATAGCGAAGGATGTTTCCACATCCGGAGTGCAGAATGAGGAACAAGCAATTTTTAGGGCGCAGGAACTGGACTTGATCTATGCTCAGTCCGGTTTGCTGTATGAGATTATTCCCAATGCTCCTCATTCTAGTTTCGATCCCAAAGTCAAACCTGGACCACATGCTAATGGCATTGTGGGTTGTGCAAGTGCGAAACCTACGGATTCAGTTGCAAAACAAGGTAGTAAATTGTCAATCAACCAATCTGCTTCGAGACAAGCTACGACTTCGTCTCAACCGGCCCAAACGACGAATGTACTTTCTGTGCAATCGTCAGACCAGAAGGGTAACCAGCAGCTTGGACGAAATAGAAAAAAGGGTAAAAATAATAATTGAAAGGGTGGGAATAAGAATGAGAATGCTAACAACAATGACAAGAATGGTAGAAATCTTGGGAGGGACAAGTAAGCTAAACATAAGGTTAAGTTCCCTTGCAATTTATGTAAGTACGATCACCTCACTTACTTGTGCCCTCGGATTGATGAAGCTTCGAGATTCTTAGCATAAGGCCTAACTGTGCTAATGAACCCTTTACCGCATAACCAGAATATGAACTCGAAGTCCCATGACCAGTCTAGTGATGATGATCCACCAGAGGGTAGTGGTCATGGGTGCATTAACATGGTCCATGCTTCTAGGGTTGTGACTCGTGCGAAAGACTATAGTTCATCACAACCCAGCCCAGGCAAAGAGCCTGATCCACCAGGAACTCCTTTGCGAATTGAGAAACCTGCGGATAAACCTGAGGCTGCACCTCACATTCCTAAGGGAGTCCTTAAGCGTTCAGGGCATAATCCAAATGCCCAAGCCGCCCAGAATTATTCAGTTGTCAAGGATTTGGGCCACACTCCTTGTGCGATGTTTGCATTCGAAGTGCTTCAGAGTTTTCCTTCGCAAAGGAAGGCGTTGCTTTCCACTCTTGGTGTGAACGGTGATGATTCTTCCTCGGTGATCAAATTTGAAACCGCAGGACTGTAGCCTCGCTTTCCCTACTATGTGTCTCTTTTGGTGCATGTAGAATGTCTTGGTATGACTGTCAAACGTACTATGATTGACGAGGGTGCTGCGGCTTTTGTGATGTCTTTGTCCTGTTGGAAGGGTCTGGGTTCTCCTGAGCTGTCTAAATCAGCGACTATGTTAACTAAATTTGATGGGAGATCTTTTAGGCCGCACGGTATCGGGGAGAAGACCATTGCAATAGAGGTTGAGGTGGTTGATGCACCCCTTGACTACAATCTCTTGCTGGGTAGGAACTGGATGTATAGTATGCAAGCCATTGCTTCTTCCTTGTTCCGCATTGTATGCTTTCCACATAACAGGAAGATTGTAACGATTGATCAAATGGAATTCAAGAATCCGTCTGTTAGCGTATCTTTGAGAGCTTCGATCCCGATCATTGAACATTCTCAGCCGGCAACTGGGAGTGTGGGTGTAGGAATGTATCCATCTCTCATGGGAAGCTTTAGTTGTCCTGCACCGATCCTCATGATAGGATCTTGTCCCGATGAGGCTTCAACTTCTACGATATCGGTGTCTTTTCGCACAAGTCATATGGAAGACCCTTGGATTCTTCCTTCACCAAGTACTTCGAGTGAGCCTGTCGAGACGAGCGTGCCATTGCCTGTAGCTATGATAGCTTATCAAGCTAATCTCCAGAGTGTTACAGAGCCTTGTTCTTCCTCTTCGCGGACAGAGGAGGAAGACCCCTATGTGCTGCCGACATGGGCAGTACAGTCTTCTCATGCCCACGACTTCCTTGATATGGTTTTCCCTTCAGATGAAGCGATTATTGAGTCTATGTCGGGAGTTGATCCACCATGGGAGGAACTTCATCATAGATCGTACTTTCTTCCAGAGCTTGACCGTTTGGAGCATGAGGATTATAGGGAGATTCCTAGTTAGAAATTTGGTAGTCCTGTGGTTCCATTAAGCTCTCCTGGTCCGATGGCTGATGGAAACATGGCGAACATATCGTCAACGATTCCTATCAACATTTCTCGCAATCTTGGCACAATAGAGAATGTCTATATTGGGACAGAATGTTCCCATGCTGAGATTCTGGAATATACAGAGCTATTCAAGGAATTCCGTGATATTTTTGCTTGGTCTTACGACGAGATGCCAGGTATTGACCCTCGAATTGTCGAACATGAGATTAAGACTTACCCCAACGCTAAGTTTGTTCGACAATGTTTATGCGTCGTGAATCCTAGGAAAGCACCCGCCATTAAGGAAGAGATAGAGAAGTTGTTGAAAGTCGGTTTCATCTATCCCATTCGCTTGACGGAGTGGGTTTCAAACCCCGTTCCGGTAGATAAGAAGCAGGGACCGATCTGCATATGCACTGATTTCCACGATTTGAATTATACCTATCCTAAGGATAACTTCCCCACACCATTTATTGATCGGATTTTGGATGAGTGTGCGGGTAGCGAGGTGTTCTCCTTCATGGATGACTTTTCCGGGTATAATCAGATACAGATTAAACCTTAGGACCAACATAAGACTGCATTTATTTTTCCTTGGGGAACATTTTCGTATCGAAAAATGCCTTTCGGCCTTAAAAACGCCGAAGCTACGTTTCAGCGGGCGATGGCCTTGATCTTCCATGATCTCAAGTCTATTATTGAAGTATTTTTGGATGACCTCGCTGCTCATTCTCGTATGAGAATATGTCATCCCTATCACTTGAGATTGGTATTCGAAAGATGCCGGCACTATTCAGTTAGATTAAATCCTCATAAGTGCATCTTTTGCGTGAAGTTAGGTTGTTTGTTAGGATTCATCGTTTCAAAGGAGGGTATAAGAGTCGACCCTTTGAAGGTTGAGGCAATACTTCAGTTGTCTCCCCCGAAGAATATTTGTCATCTTCAGTGTTTTCAAGGCATGGAAAACTTCTTACAAAGATTTGTTGTCAATTTTGCCAATTTGACTAGAGGCTTCATGCGTCTCTTGAAGAAGGATACTCCCTTTGAATGGGATGAGCGAGCCCAGGAGTCCTTCGATGCACTCAAGCGAGCCCTAGCATCGGCCTCGGTGATTAGTTCTCCGGATTATAGCCATGATTTTCTATTATATGTGGCTGCGTCTTTAGAGACGATTGGTATGGTTTTGGTTCAAGAGGATGAGGAGCTCCAAGAGCATGTCATATATTATCTGAGCCAAAACCTTATTGACGCAGAGATTCGTTATTCTCATATCGAGAAGCTTGCTTTAGCTACCGTACATGCGGTTCAGTGTTTGAGACATTATATTCTCCTTCGCCAGACCTTGGTTGTGGCCCATGTCAATCCATTTCAGTTCGTCCTCAAATGAAGGATGATTGGGGGAAAGTATAATAAATGGATTGTCATTCTGCAAGAATTTGTGAAGATACGTTTGTCGATGAACACATCTTCTTAATATCAACGTTAGACCCATGGTATGGGGATATCATAGTATATCTACAAACACAGAAGACCCCTAATCACCTCTCGCGAGATGAATGACAACGATTACATCACGTCTCTAAGAACTACCTTATAGTGGGCAATACTTTGTACCGTCATGGGGTAGATTCCATTTTACGATGTTGTTTAACTCATGACGAGTCTGAGGTTGTGCTGAATGATTTCCACGGAGGGGAGTGTGGTGTTCATTTATCTAGGCTTTCTACAGCCCAAAATATTTTGAGAGTGGGTTATTTCTGGTCATCGATCTTTAAAGATTGTGTTTATGCGGTCAAGAGGTGCCACCCTTGCCAGGTGTTTGCACAAAATATGCACTCAAAACCTGCCCCGTTACATCCCATTATCACCACCGGTCCCTTCACTAAGTGGGGGCTCGATTTTATGGATTGCAACCCAACTTCGGCTGGGGGGCACCATCACATTATAGTGGCTATTGATTACTTCACAAAATGGGCTAAGGCTATGCCTACAGTAAAATCCGACGGTGAGACAGCCGCTCATTTTGTATTCAACCAAATTATTACTCGGTTCGGGATTCCGAAAGAGATTGTCATTGACCATGGCTCGCACTCTCAGAACCATATGATGGAAGAGTTGGCATCCAAGTTAGGGTATAAGCAAGAGCATTCCTCTTCTTACTACCCTCAAGTGAATGGACAAGTAGAAGCAGTGAATAAATCACTCAAATCCATTCTCCAACGAACCATCGCACAAAGCAAGACGAATTGGCACATTATGTTATATCCTGCTTTGTGGGCATATCGAACCGCGGTTAATACTGCCACTGGTTTTTATCCATATCAGCTTGTGCATGGAGTGGAGTCGATATTTCCGGTTGAATGCGAAATTTCTTCATTGAAGCTAGCTGTGGAACTCTTACCAGACACTTCACCTTTGGAGGAGCATTTGGTTCACCTTGAGAAACTCGACGAGCAGCGTCAGGATGCCTTGGTGGCTCTAGAGGTTAATAAGCATCGCTTTAAGGTCTAGTATGATAATTCTGTCCGTCCAAGAGTGTTTAGTGAAGGAGACTTGGTCCTTTTGTGGGATCAACCGAAAGAACCCTTGGGGGCAGGGAAATTTAATCCTATGTGGTGTGGTCCTTACATGGTCAAACGTGTGTTAGAGAAGGGTGCGTATGAGTTAGTGGATTATGAAGGAATAGCTTTGGCGGAGTCTAGAAATGGGATATATCTCAAAAAATACTATGCATAATCTTTATCCAAGGCTGCTTGTTGTATATTATTGTACATCTTTGCATAGTTAGGTCTTTTTCTTATCGTGATCGGGTTTGTGATTAGTTTCTGTTTCTTTTGGCTGATGTCAATGGAATCTTCCACCTACATAGGATTTGCAGATGGTGCAAGCCATCACACTCAACACTCAGCCTTTGTTGCTTGGGTGATTTATACTCCTATGGGTCAGGTACTGTCTTCAGGAGGTGTATGTCTATGGCCATTTTCCAACAATGTTGCTGAATATAGTGCCGTTATTGAGCTTCTACGGGATGCCATTTTGCATGGTGTTCTATCTCTTGAGGTATGTCCTCATTCAGAGTTAGTAGTGTCATAGCTCAATGGTTTGTACCATGTTAGAGATCCGACGTTATTAAGAAGGTTCTTATGTGTGAGATTGTTAGAATGGAAATTTGACAGTATAACATATCTACACATTCCAAGAAATAATAATCAAGTTGCTGACTCATATGCTAACTACGTGTTAGATTGTCATTTGTTTCATTCATAGTAAATTAATCACAAACACAATTTTTCTACATGTAAATAAATAAACCAATCACCATAAAAATTTTGTATATACATAAAAAATGTCGTAATACAAAGTCATATAATACATGGTTGTACAAAATGAATACACTCCCAGGTGTCTAATCCGGTGGAGGAGGAGGGTTGTGATCATGGAACATCACTACAGCTCTAGCTAGCTGTTGAAATAAATGCATCCATGCGTGTGGTACACCCACCAACTGCCTCTGCATGGCCTCAGGAAAGTCCTCGACTTGCGCCGTGGGAACTCTATGAGTCAGTCTCACAAAGTTGGTATGAATGCTCTGGAGCGTTCGCTCTGCATCCACACCCGTGATGTCATCTCCTCTGCCCCTCCGTCTATGACAAGGGAAGCCCTCTAGCCATCGTGGTCCCACATCTGCACACAAATGGTAGATGTCACTATGTATTGTCACGCAAAAACATGTCTTTTTGCTTCCATAATCAAGAAAATACAAAAAAATTAAATAACTTAAAAAATTTTAAAAGAGTGAGGGTCGAGATTCATTACCTATATTGCCATATGTCGATCCTGGTGGCAATGGCATGTCCGGATCCCCCTCGGAAATCTATCCCTGCATAGGGGTAGTCATCAATGGCAACTATCTGTCGTCGCCACCATGGAAAGAAGTCAACTGGATATGGGTTGGCCACCCTACCACCCCCTATTCTGCGCATAGCATCTGCCCAACGCCGTTGGGCCTGATCTTGAACCTCGTGGAGAGGAACATCTACTCTAGGGATAAATCCTGAAATACGCTCAAAGAAAAACGTGCTCAGAATACTGTTGAACCCGAAGTTCCGTACCCTGCCTTCCTTACACTCACTGAGTTGGTGTTTCATGTTGCTCAGTAGTGTCGTACTCCAATCATAGATTGTGGGTCTCATGCACTCCACTGCATAGAACATCAGAGGCCGAGAGGCCTGGTGGAGTGATGCTAAGCCTGCTATCCTACATAGCATTAGTAATATGGCCTTTAGGCCTAGCACTTGTATAGAATTGGTAGGGACTTGACTCCCCACCTTCTCAGTATCTGGAAAATAGTACACGGCTATGTACTCATCGATAGTCAGGCCACCCCTTGTTCCACCTCGGGAATGAAGGTTCACCACCTCCCCTTGTCTAGAAAAACCAATGATAAAGTATATGTCCTCGACCTCTATGGTGAGGGACATCCCATCAATATGGAAGAACTCCGAGTCTGGATCCCAATAGTCTACCAGCATCTGTAGTAGTCTTGGTTTGGCCCTCAAACCACCAAGACACCAAAACTTGTAGATTCCGCATGCACGTAAAGCTTGTTGAGCCATTAAGTCGGCCCTTACTGCTTCGTCTACTTCACCATGCTCACGCTCTCTCCATTCTAGCACCATCCTACAAAAGAAATTGGAAATTTGCCCATTATTTTGTTTAAAATTCATATGCGCGGCCTCATACGCGACTGTTTTGAAAATAGTCGCGTATGTATGTGGGTTTTAGGCCATTTTCCACGTATAGACATCCCTATACGCGGAAAAAACCTTGATATCCGCGTCGGCCGCAGTGCACACTTTGGGATGGCTTAAAAACTTCGTTTAACCATGGAAATCTATAAAAATTATATCAAAATGCAAGAGGAGAGCATGAGTAAATACCTGGAAGAAATGGTTGTGAATTCCGTCGGCTAGATCTCCTAGATTTTGCAGTTGAAAATCAGAGCTCCAATGGGTAAAAGTTTCAAATGATTTATATTTTTTACTATTTATAGAAAAATTTTCAAATATTTGAAAATTTTTACCCCCTTTCCTATAGTTTCGACATTTTCTAACCATTTTGGACCGTTTTTGACATAATTTGTGATGTAGAAGGCCTTTTTCAGTGCCATTTCAACCATTGGATTGACCCGTTCGTGCCGATCTTAGGTAATATGTCTAAACTTGCATATAGGTTAGGTTTCACCACCGTTGCATTTTTCATGACCTTATGACCATATCACCATGACCTTAGGTACGAACCCACTCTATTATGTCACGGAACCTTCTTGCTGTTTAGAAGTGGCATGATACGAGTGGTAGAGCTTCACCTTACATGGGTACCCTAGTTAGCGCCTTATTTTCATTTGGTGCCCATGCCGATGATTTCTCCTTTAGAGTGTGGGAGTCCATTGTATAGTACCGCCATGACATTTCGCAAGAGCCTCATACTTCTCTTGATCTTATGCTGGCCTATTTTCCTTAGGACTCCCTCATGTCAAGTTGTGAATGCATTATCATGAGCTTTTCCTGCCTCATTGAGCTTTATGCCGGCTCCCCTGACATTGCATTTCAACCATATATCCCGAGCTTGTCTCATGTCTATCCATGCAGAGCCATTTTTTATATCCTTCGCACCTTGATTCCCTTTTTACCGGGAGGGGATTTTCCCCCAAGTGTCGATATCCTACACATGTATCCTTGCATTGAGCATAGGTATGTTCCACTCTAGTTTGTTTTCCCTTGTGACACTTGTCTCCTCCTACTTTGTAACTATAAATTTAGTTTATTCTTTTTTCAAGATTTTCAAATAACTGAAAAAGTCCAAAAAAATAAAAAAACCAAAAAGCCGGAAAAGGAAAGATGTTATCTTTGGCAGCTGTCGAGTCGTGTTGCCTTCGAATAGAGCACTGTATATCACATCCATTGGTTGGGTTATAGTTTGACTTTAGTAGCTGTACTCATTTATCTGAGTTTATCTCCACCGAGTGGTTAAGGTTCTAGTCCCTATGGAGCCTCTGTTGATGCCTCCTATGTCACAGAGATGTCCCAGTTTGTATATCGAGTCTATGCTACCTTCATTCAGTCACCATAAACCATTATGCTCTTGTTTGAAGGAATTTGAAACCTGAGTCGGCCATTCCTCAGTTATCTTGACTTTGCATGTCGGCCATTCTCGGTACAGTTACTAGTTCATGCACCTTATGATCAAGTCCTTCCACATTATACAGCTTTGCTGAGTACCTCGTGTTGGATGATGGGGGATGCCTTAATGCCCTCCTTCCAGCGGATTTCATCCCATCGACTTCAGATCATTTATTCTGGGATTGGAATCTAGAGTCATTTTGAGTGCCTTGAGACTTGCAGTCATCAATGGTAGGTTCTCTCGCCATCGACAGTTTCTTGGGAATACATCAATGTCCCCTGATCGATGGATCCTCTCAAGTGTTCGACCTCAACACATTTATTCACACTTGTTAGCTTGCACTCTAGTACCTTTATTCCCATTTTCATTATTGGTGGGTGATCTCGCGTCTGTTAACGGTATACATTAATGACCAGTAATCAGATGATGGACTACTATGTTCAACCTCGACACCTTTATTCAAATAGTAGGACATGTACTCGTAGCAGTTTGTGTAGAAGACTTTCTAGATTGATGGCATCTCTTATATGATACCTCCTTGATCGTGCCAGTGTTCGTGAGATTTCAGCTCTCGTGACTTGATTCCAGTATAGGTCAAACATTTCCAGCCACTATGGATATCTTGATCTATTATATATCTTCAGCCATTTTGGAGATCATGGTTCTTTGTATATCTTCATCATGGAGATTCTGATCTATGTATATTGTATGTGGCTATGACCACATATGTGACATCATGTATCATTCCTATTCATGGCCATTGTACTCTTATGTATCCGGGACTGCTATATGTACTTGCAGTTATATGCAGAGTTGTATTATTGTACTATGTTGATTGGGTGGCTGGTCTTCCATTTGGGATCCTTCATCACTCCACTTCTGGGATGGCCTTATAATGTATTTCGGCCATTGTATAACCCATCTAATCTCATACATTAGGGAGCATCTATTATAGCATATTTCACCACTCCAGGTGAATAACACTTTGTATGGCCTTCCCCTGTCCTGCTATAGACTCCTTAGCCCCTATGGACCACTTTTTACCATTTGATGTTTCCTTGATCATCCCTAAAAACACATGAAAAATGCTATACGCAACTTTTAAACCTATAAGTGCGTACATACGCAGATTTGACCCATATAACCGCATACATTGGGATGTGTGCATAGTTCAAATCCTTTTGGATTTTTCCTTTACATGGATCCGACTCATTTGACTCCTGGCCTTCCATATGCCTTGAGATTGCTTGGATTCGGCCTTTCATTACCCCTTTGAAAAGCTATATAAGGAACCCCTTGGTACATTGAAGGCATAAGAGAGAATTGAGAGCAAAGAAACTATAGTCCATTGTTGCCGAAACTTATGCTTGAGTTTGCATCCCTTTGTGCCTTGGAGCACTTTTGTGTTCTTCCCAAGCTTGCCTTTTGCTTGTGAGCTTGCTATTGAGAGATGGAGGCCCAAGTAGGGGATTCAGTTTCTCTGGTTCGCAGACGTGCCATCAGAGGTTGTATCTTGTAATCTCTGATTTACATTAATAGAAATATATTTTCCTGTCCAATGATGTGTTTTTGAATGAATATTTTATCCATGGGATCATGTCAAATGCTTTTACATTATTGATTATATATGCTAGAATAGATCTAAAACCATGATATATAGAATGCTTGTATTGTTTACTTGTTGTTGAGGAAGTAATGTAGCAATTCAAGCTGAAGATTGGAAAGCTCAACGGGGATCTACTTCAACCATCCAGAATAAAGTACGAGGTCTAATCCTTTAGTGTTAGACATTTAATTTCTATTGCATATTTGAAAGGATTGATTTCTGGAGTCAAGCTGTCTTTTGTGGTACCCCAAGCCATAGGAATTTCTCTCCATAACAAACATGTATGGATGGGTTGATTGTTTATACTAATAGGAAGCTTGTTGCCGAGTTCGAAATGAAGGACTTGGGTATGATGCATTATTTTCTAGTCATGGAGGTGTGGTAGAATGTAGATAGAATTTCCCTAGGATAAGGGAAATATACAGTAGAGATCCTCAAGAGATTCGGGATGATGGACTGCAAGGCCATGATCACACCTATGGCATCAAACCTGAAGCTATTGAGTGATGCTTCATCAGAAGCGATTGATGCTACAATGTATCATCAGATCATTGGGTCCTTGATATACCTGACGAACACGAGACCCGATATTTGCTTTGCTATGAACACCTTGAGCTAGTTCTGGACAGATCTGAGACATGTTCACTTGATTGCTGCAAAGCATATTCTAAGGTACCTGAGGGGTATAGTTGATTATGGGCTTAAGTATGAGGCAAGTTAGAATATTAACCTAGAGGGTTATGTTGATTCATATTGGGCAAGAAGTGCCATTGATAGGAAGATCACTTCGGGTTGTTGCTTCAGTATGGGATCATGTGTGATCTTTTGGTTTAGCAGGAAGCAATCTTGTGTGGAAATGAGTATAGCTCAAGCAGAGTATGTCACAGCTTGTTCAGCTAGTTGTGAGGTAGTATGGCCAAGGAAGCTACTGTCTAATTTTTTTGATCTCCAGTTGGATGCTACTTGTGTATATTGTGACAACCAGAATTGTGTGAAGTTGTCGGAGAACCTGGTATTCTATGACAAGTCGAAGCATATCGAGATCAAATATCACTATATCAGGGATATGGTGCAGAGAGGAGCAGTGAAGCTCTAGTATGTTGTGATGGACGAACATATAGATGATGTGTTGACAAAGCCATTAGCCAGAGTGAAGTTTGAGTACTTCAAGGAGAATATTGGTGTTCTCCAGATCGAGGTTCCTTCCAAGGGAAAGTGATGAGTCCATGAGCCATTTTGACATGGTGAGAGGATTGGTTCCTTCCATGGTTAGATGTAAGGGCTGAGCCATTCTGTCATGGTGAGAGGATTGGTTCCTTCCATGTTATATATGAGTGCTGAGCCATTCTGTTATGAATGTAGGATTGGTTCCTACATGATCAGATATAAGGGCTGTTTCCATTCTTTGAATTGAGGTGCCTAGTAAGTTACTAGGAATACTCGATCTAGGACTGAGGGCCTTTCTAATATGACTGTGAGATGTAGTCTTACATGACCAGATGTGAGTGCATGGCCATTCTGATGTGATTGAGGGATTGTTTCCAACCTGATCAGATATAAGGGCATATGCCATTCTCAAGAATAATGGAGGCACCTAGTTAGTTACCAGGAAAGATCAGTTTGGGACTAAGGGCCATTCTGATATGACTGTGGGATGTGTTCTCAGATGATCAGATATGAGTGCTGGGCCATTTTGAACAGTCAAGGTTAGATGTAAGGGCCGAGCCATTCTGACAAGTCAAGGTTAGATGTAAGGGCTGGGCCATTCTCACATGGTGAGAGGATGAAGTTCCTTCCATGGTCAGATGTAAGGGCTGGACCATTTTTCCATGGTGAGAGGATTAAGTTCCTCTCATGGTAATATGTGAGTGTTGGGCATGCCTTTCTGACAAGTCAAGGTCAGATGTAAGTGTTGGATGGGCCATTCTGACTTAGGGTCATATATAAGTGCTGAAGAAGACCTACATGGAGGCTAGGCCTACACCCAACATGAAAAAGGGTTGGCTCTGTAGAAATTCCTGTGACGAGAAGAATCATGAGATAGCACCTGTGATGATCCAGTGATGATGATCCAGCAGTGACGATCCATATCCAGTGATGATCCAGATCGAGTGATGATCCAGATCCAATGATGATGTTTGAGTGATGATCCAGATCGATTGATGATCTAGATCCGAAGATGAAGATGACTTGAATATGAAGATAACTTGAAGATCAAGATGACTTGAAGATGATGAGGACTTGAGGATGATCCAGATGATACACAGAAGAACACTTGTGCTGATAAATTGTGTCAAGAGAATGCCTTCCTAGTTAAGCGGGAGTGTTGATGTAATTGTAACTTCAGAATGTATTCACTTATATTTCTTATGTATTGTAACCCGATGTTTATTCTAGGATGTGTCTGTAATGTAATTGAGTCATGTCATGCCCCGATGTTCCAATCGGGAGTTTCTATAATGTAAGCAAGTCATGTCAATTCATTGTGGGTAACTCTCCTATTGGTCAAGGGTTAAAATCTCCGCAGTTTCGGGGCACTAGGGTTATCACACTCTCCTAGGGAAGTCAGCCCTAGTAGGTTAGTGTCAAGTTAGGAATTAGTATAAATAAAGAGTGAGCCTCTCTATTTATCGCACACTCACTCACACTCAGCAGTGTAGCGCATAGCTGAGGAAGAAGAAGCCACTGAGCCTAGGAAGAAAGAGGCTACTATTGTCGGGAGATCATCTTACTATTTTGGGGTTTTACTTTTGGTGTTGATTCTATCTTTGAGGAAGTTGCGGGGTTTTCTCCATTTATGGTTTCCCCGAGGAAAAACAATGTGTTCATTGTCTCTTGTGTTTGATTGTTGTACTTGTTATTATCTCAATTAAATATCATAATTTAATGCTAGCTTAATGTTAAAAATCTAACAATAGTTAGGTTTCTTTCAGAAGTAATAAAACTAATTAAACCTTGTTTTTTCTTTACAGACAAATCAAGAGACTTGAACCACATTCCATACCATTATACTTAGGAGTGATCATTATATGCAGTAGACCACCATTTGGTAGGTGCATTATCTATGAGTATCATAGGGTACTTATTCCAGGAAGAACCTTCTAAAAACAATAGTCTGCCTCAAGTTGCTGAAAGTTTGATTGATGTGTCAAGGACATATAAATGATTACTCATGTATGGGAAATGTGGGATTAAGAGTGTGAACATAAGGTGAACTATGTACTTTTGTATAAACAATATGATTATTAGTTAAGGTAATGGTCTCTTGTATATAAAACAATCACCAAGAGTGCCATATCTTATATAGATAAGAGTCTTTGTGGCTTTAGTAATTAGGAATATTTTATTATGATGAGTTGTCATATATAATTTTGGGGTATATGTAAAGTTAGAGAATTCAAGGGAAATATAACTATAGAAGATACATAATATATAATTTTGAAGCAAAAGGGTCTTCGTTTTTGTTAAAGCATTGAAACCACTAATTGCTACTGAGTAGTAGTCTTTGTTTATATGTTGAGTAGGAGTGATTGCAATTATAAACTCTTAATATTTTAGAATGAATAATCAATGATATTAACTTAAGTAGTGTGCTTGAAAAAACTAAATAGAGAAATTTGTCTCTCTTTCTTTTATCGTGTACCCAGGATCTATTGTTGGTTTATGGGTATCTCACATATGGTATCAAAGCTCATGTTACGACACTTGGATCTATATGGGGTGAACATAAAGGTACTAAGAATTTAATTGTTGCAGATAACAGAACAAAATATGATAAGTATCAGGGAAGATTTCACTCCTGCATGTTACGAAAATTATATTCTTATGGTGAATGGTAAGTATATATATGGGCCAGTGAAAGAAGATGAGGGACCTTTTAAATGCAATCCTAGTTTTCAAAAACACAATCAAGTTACCAAAAAATACAATGCGTTTCTACTACATATAACTTGCTATGGTTCAACCCGAGCCTGACACGTCATGGGACATGTAGGATAGGAAGCCATATCTGGTACACATTATATAACTATAAAACGTGCTCGCGATCTGTAGTTATAAAATGCGTATGTGATTTGGAAAACAAAAAATAATTTATATACATAGACTCGAAACCCGTGACCTATTTTACCTATCAGGAACATGAAAATGACGGCCAATTGGAGCATTTTGGAGCAAGTAAAGTGCTTGGGATTGTTGGAGGAGCTGATTTAGTTGGAGGGGAGGAGATTCCACTGGTGAATTGTCATCCAACAAGGTAATTCAATCACCCAAAGCATTCTTTTTTGTCAATTTTAACCTATAATTGTGTTTTTTAATAGAATAATCAACACAACAACTCCCAAGCTAATGCTTGATGGATTGAAACTAAAAGAGGCTATAAGAATCAAAAACATCATGTCTAATAGATATTCAATGTTCCAAAAGGCTAGAAATATATAAAACAAACACAAGTATAGAGTGTGTGTGGAAGGAGGCTAAAATTATAAGCCAAGGGTTTTAACAATTAAAAAAACAATATATATCTACATTCAAATTAAAGACAAAGAAAGATAGAAATCCCACATCATAATGAGATTGAGAGGCATAAACAAAAAGGAACAAAAATACTATAAGAGAGACACAAAATTACTACTAAGTAGGGTTCTAAACAACACATATTTCATAATTCTCCACAATATGCAAGAGAGAGTAATGGACAAGCTAGCTTATGTTCCAATTACAATAGAAGCCTTAGATATTACACACCAATTGGTAGAACTAACATAAAAATATGGTATAAGGCACAAGGTGTAAGAAAGCCATGTTATCAAACACAAGAACAAGAATTATGCTTATTTTATCCTATAAACATAATAAATAAAATTAGAAACATGTGAGACCCTAGGTCTCCCTAAGATCCCTAGATCTAGCAAAGACATAAATAACTTTACTCAAACAGTCTATGCCCCTGCATCACTAGGTTTATCAACCATTTTTTAAAATAGCAAAAACAATGGGTAATATATTTCTACATGTCGAGTCTCTAAGCTCATCTACAACCAATTGTAGTCCGGTCCACAAATTCTCCATTTTCCATTTAACTTTTGGTTGGTTTCCATGGTTATACAACAATGGAAATGGTGAACACCCATGAACTACCTAGAGTGCGTTGTGAGAGTGTTCCCAAGCATGATCGAGTCAATTATATTTAGAGGATGTGTTGGCAGCCCTGTATCACCCCTTTTCTCGCCTCACATGTCCTAATAGTCCCTTGCCCCTTTCTTTTACATATCCAAGGGACGTAAAGGCCAAAACATGTCAAAATAGCACTCCTAAATTCAAAGAAGTTTAAACCCAAGTGTGCATGGAAAAGTCACCAATGAGGGTGAAGAAGTGCCTTAACTTCTAGAAAGAAGTTGAACGAAACTCACTATTTAATTGTTAAATGTTAAATTTTAAGTTTTAAATGTATGTAAGTGAATGCCATTAAATTGCTTGTAACTTGAGTTTTCCTTAATTTACATTTTCAATTTTGAAGAGATGTCATTATATACCAAGTATACATTTCTAATGATTTCCGTATTGATTTTTTTATTGCAGTTGTGGCTATGGACACCAATGCTGAAATATTGATTGAGCTTGCCCAGTTGAGAGGTCTCAGTATTGATTTTAGTGGTGGTGATAGGATTCGATGTTCAATTGCATCCACTTTGGATGCAATTGTTGAGACTATTACGTTGTGAAGAAACACACTATATGATATTACATCATATAGAGAAAGAAAAGGACAAGAATACGCTGATGGGCTTGGCTACAGTGCAATAAAAAAGTTGAAAATTACCAAAGAGCATATATTTTCATTTTTTAGGGACCCTCGCACGAGGAAAATCCCAAATGCAAATAGGCCACATATCTCTATCGAGTGGTGCACATATAAACCATTTTTTGATAACTGGATGGACAGATGGTATATGGTTTTTGATATGTCACCACACAACAACAGGGAAATCCCCTTGTATTTCCTTCGGAAGATGTATGCATAGTTCGTGTTGGGTAAACACGTAAACTATTTTGATATATTGGCGTTTCAGGGGATCAGTGGGGCGATGCCCCAAAACTGACCCAATGCCAGGCTTCAAGATGTTCATCACCCTATCCTTGCACCTCGCAACCAATTTCCTGGGCCATATGTCCCACTTGTACATCATGTTATTCCATAGACACGTGATGCATTTTTGAGTTTGGCATGGGCCATTGTTTGCCATAGCACTATGGTTCAACATATGGGTGAGGAAGGGACATATGTCCCTGGTGTGGTATATACACCAGGTCGTCATGGTGTAGGACCATCTTCTAGTGCAGTACCACCCACTAATGCAGTACCCCCATCTACTGCAAAACCATCTACTAGTGCAGCACCATCAGCACATTCCCATCCTACTTTTGAGCCTCACGAGTGCACATCGTGTGGTCATCCATGCTATGGTCTTTCATCAGATGTTGTCTTCACTGGGTTTTTGAGTGATGTATGTATATGGTTAATTGTAATAAATTCTTCATTTATTTTCCTCTTTGTACACATATTTATATTTTGAGCTAATATATTAATTTTGTTAACTTGCAGTTGATGCTTTATGCCGACAATGACACCCCAGAGTTTCATGTTCCACACTATACAAAGGGGCATGACATTCCATCCACTGATCCCTTGGTTGGTGGAGAGATTCCTATAGCACCCATTGCCATATCTCACACCGAGGTAAACATTTTAAAATTTCAGTTTTTTAATACTTGTTAATTTGTTGATTTCCACATACTGTACATGTTAGTTCACTAATGTTATCTACTGTCTAATATTTACAATTATTAAACTTGCAGATGCAAGATCCTTCACGGGGGAAAGCAGTGATGGAGGTAGGATCCATGGACGTATTGACTGAGGAAATATCTAGGCATGACATTCCATCCACTAATCCCTTGGTTGGTGGAGAGATTCATATAGCACCCATTGTCGTATCTCACACCGAGGTAAACATTTTAAAAATGTCAGTTTTTTAATACTTATTAATATGCTAATTTCCACACATTGCACATATTAGTTCGCTAATTCTATCTACGGTCTAATATTTATAATTATTAAACTAGAAGATGCCGGATCCTTCATGGGGGAAAGCATTGATGGAGGTAAACATTTTAAACATTTAAAAAATGTCATTTTTTAAATACATGTATGTTCGTTGAATCATGCATGTCTAACTACATAAATCTTGTTGACTATAGGCACCAATCGAAACACCTGGACCATTTCCTAGAGTTGTATCTCCTCATAGGCCATATGTGAACAACGGTCAAGTGTATATGAGACGACCTACTCCTAGAAAGAGTCAAGTTGTCCACAACCATGGAGATACTAATACCATGCTAATTTGTATATCCTTCGATGATATTTCTTGGTTAACTTTAAATCTAATGCATAAAATGTTTTGTTAATGTTTGATTTGCATGTTTACTGCATCAGGAGCTAGAGTTTACTATTGAAAACCTTGCAGCGATGGTTGATGCAGCAGTTAGTGCTGCATCTACAATGGCAACAAGTCACACGGAGGTACAACTATTTCAACATGACTGCTGCATCTACAATGGAAACAAGTCACACAGAGGTACAACTATTTCAACATGATCGTTACATAGTTTATTATTGTTGGCGTATGTTTATTCATTCATGTCTAACTATTTCAACATTTGGTGATTGTAGGCAGCAACAACAAGAGTTATTGATGCAACAGTCAATGTGGTATCTGCAATAACAACAAGCCACACAGAGGTACAACTATTTGAACATGATATAGACATAGTGTGTTATTGTTGTCTATTGTTTATTCATGCACATTTCTAACTATTTCAAGATTTGGTGATTGTAGCCACCACCACCACCACCAGTTCCTACCCCCTTTGGTTCGACCATCGATGCGACCATCCTTCATGTTCAACCAACAGCTCCATCTTCTACACAAGAAACACAATCCCCTTTGTCATAGTCTCTCACTGAGGTGAGATGTCCATTAATGGACAATTGTTTCATGTAATGTCCATTAACATTTTGATAATTTTTGAGTTAATTTAGATATGGTATTTTATTGAGCTATTGTATTAGTACATAGTTAGTTGAATTTAACAATTGATATTTAATTTGCGGGATCCAGAGATGCACATTGGTGCTATAGTTGTGCCTACAGGATCAACCTCGAGAAAGAACAAGAGAAATCTTGAGTTTTGATGTGCCTTATGGGATATGTACATTTCGATACATGTACATGTGGCTTGGACAGTTTTGGATACATTTAATTTTGGAGACATGTACATTGACATTTCACTTACATGTACATGTGGCTTGTATAGTCTTGGATAGTTGTGGAGATACATGTAATTCTGGTTACTTTTGGATATATATATATACTTTTGGATACTTTTGGATATATATGTACTTTTGGAGACATGTACATTGACATTTCAGTTATAAATGAATGATACATTTCACTTTGAATTTGTTCTTTGGTTCCCACATGTTCTTGTGTCAATCTATTGTATTGATTTGTGAGGATTATCTATTGCTTATGAATGCACTATGTCAAAAGAAAAAACTATTATATTTAAAGGTTTCAATGATCTCAATACATGCACACTAAAGTCAAAGTTCTTGCTCGTGTAATTTAATAAATATAAGTGCAATACAATGTATTTCAAGGTTTCAATGAACTCACTACTTGCACACCAATTGGATATATCTAATTAAAAATTGTGAGTTTGGATTCATTAAATTACAAGTTAAGTCAATGCTCAAGTGTAATTTAATAAAACTAAGTGCAATACATGCTTCACATTTCATCAACAACCAACAACACTATTCAACAAACCTCAACTAATCACTCAGCATTAAAGCAACTACAATAGAATCCAAAGACTGAGAACCAACTTTGTGAATCAACATGATTTGAAGCATAAGTCCACTGGATTGGAAAAAGTTCAGTTCAACATTAGATTGATTCTGAATTGAGTTGTGACAGTAAGATACGATTAGGGTTTCCTAGGTAGGGTTCTGGTTATGGGCCATGCATGTTAAACAATAAACTCTAGTTAGGGATAGGGTTTTCCAAGTTTGTCCTTCGTTGGCATGAAATGCATTGTCTAGCTTTGGCCCTCATTGGCGTGACTGCATTGTCCCTACTAAGTGAAACCCTAGCTTCAGAAACCATCGTAGATGGAGGTCACCGGGAAATTGACAGGAAGAAGAGGCCCCCCTTCGCTAAAATCCCATGTCACGAATCCAACGGAATCGACGGTTCGTCGATCAGAGGCCTGAGCATCGATCTATGGCAAGTTACAGGTCACCTCCAAATACCGTTTAGGGACACCTGGTGGACTTGTGCCCGATGCGCAAAAAACCTCATGGAGCTGCAATTTTGAATTCTGTCAAATCCTGCTAGCGTGTTTGGGCATGGGAAATATGGCAACGCCAACTGCATCCCCACCATCCATGGCTTTCCAGATTTGGCCCGCGTTGGCGTGACTGCATTGTCCCCTACTGCGCGAAACCCTAGCTTCAGAAACCACCATAGACAGAGGTAATCGAGAAATGGACAGGAGGGAGATGCCCCCGCTTAGCTAAAATCCCACATCATGAATCCAATGTAATCGACGGTTCGCCAATCGGAGGCCCGAGCATCGATCTATGGCGAGTTGCAGGTCACCTCCAGATACCATTCAGGGACACCTGGTGGACATGGGCCCGGTGCACAAAAAACCTCATGGAGCAGCAATTTTGAATTTCGTCAACTCCTGCTAGCGTGTTTGGGCATGAGAAATATGGAAACCCCAACCGCATCCCCACCATCCGGGGCTTTCCAGCTTTGGCCTTCGTTGGCGTGACTCCATTGTCCCCTACTGAGAAAACCCTAGCTTCAGAAACCATCATAGACGGAGGTCATCAGGCAATGGACAGGAGGGAGAGGCCCCCCCCTAGCTGAAATCCCACATCACGAATCCAACGGAATCAACAGTTCATCAATCGGAGGCCCAACCATCGATCTATGGCGAGTTTCAGGTCAGCTCCAGATACCGTTGAGGGACACCTAGTGGACTTGGGCCCGGTGCGCAAAAAACCTCACGGAGCGGCAATTTTGAATTCTGACAACTCCTGCTAGCGTGTTTGGGCATGGGAAATATGGCAACGCCAACTGTATCCCCACCATCTATGGCTTTCCATCTTTGGCCCTCGTTGGCATGATTGCATTGTCCCCTACTGAGCAAAACCCTAGCTTCAGAAACCACCGTAGATGGATGTCATCGGGCAATGGACAGGAGGGAGAGGCCCCCCCTAGCTAAAATCCCATGTCACGAATCCAACAGAATTGACGGTTCGTCGATCAGAGGCCCAAGCATCGATCTATGGTGAGTTGCAGGTCACCTCCAGATACCGTTCAAGGACACCTGGTGGACTTAGGCCCGGTGCGCAAAAAACCTCATGGAGCAGCAATTTTGAATTCTGTCAACTCCTGCTAGCGTGTTTGGGCATGGGAAATATGGTGATGATGATGATGATGATGTTCATGATGTTGATGTTGATGATGATGATGATGATGAAGATGATGATGATGATGAAGATGAAGATTATGATGATGATGATGATGATGATGATCATGGCAATGTTGATGATGATGATCGATCATCAATGATCATGGTGATGATGATGATGATGATGAAGATAAAGATGATGAAGATGATGATGATGAGATGACGACGACAGTGATGATGATCATGATGATGAAGCTGAAGATGATGATGAGGATGATGATGATGATGGCAATGGTGATGATGATGATCATGTTGATGATGATGATGATGATGATGATGACGATGAAGAAGGTGATGATGATGATGATGATGATGGTGATGATGATGATGATGAAGGTGATGATGATGATGATGATGATGATGATGATGACGACGATGACGACAATGGTGATAATGTTGATGATGATGATGTTCATGATGTTGATGTTGATGATGATGATGATGAAGATGATGATGATGATGATGATGATGATGATGATGACGAAGATGAACATGATGATGATGATGATGAAGATGAACATGATGAAGACGATCATGATGGTCATGGCGATGTTGATGATGATGATGATGTTGATGATGAGGAACGTGATGATGATGATGAGGATGAGGATGATGATGATGACGACGATGGTGATGACGATGATGTTGATGATGATGATGACGATGATGGTGATGACGATGTTCATGATGTTGATGGTGGTGATGATGATCATGTTGATGATGATGATGATGATGGTGATGATGATGGTGATGATGACGACGACGACGAAGGTGATGATGATGATGACAATGATGATGATGATGGCAATGGTGATGATGATGATCATGTTGTTGTTGATGATGATGAAGGTGATGATGATGATCATGATGACGATGGTGATGATGATGATGATTATGATGAAGGTGACGATGATGATGATGATGATGATGACGATGACAATGATGCTGATAATGTTGATGATGATGATGTTCATGATGTTGATGTTGATGATGATGATGATTATGATGAAGATGAAGATGAGGTTGATGATGATGATGATGAAGATGAACATGA
>LPNX011114248.1:322598-342504 GCA_001517045.1 Pseudotsuga menziesii | reverse complement strand
ACGCATTGGAAAATGTGTGGTTTCATTATGCTATAGAGAATGAAAAAATATGCCAATAAGGAAATGAATGCATTAAGATGTTAATGGTAATGTAAACAGGCATATATATGTAATACATTTTTCATATTATTCATATACATAATGCTGAGAAAAATGTGAGTCATTGTAAATGTGTCAAGATTATGCTCGAAGAATTTGGTACATCGATAGTTTATCTATGATGTTAACGATGTTTGAAGAGTGGACATGATGTAGTTAAGCTAGTATGAGCATTGTCAAATTTAAATTACTTCAAGGTTATGAAAATTAAGGTATGAGTTAGGCTTAGTGTATGGAAGGAGCAATATCAATAATGAATATATACAGGTAAAAGTAACTAGTACAAAAAATGTAATCATGTGACAAGATAGAGTTTAGTGGCACAATGCGATTACAACAAGATTATGAGATTTAAGTGCACAAGGATTTTACATAAAGACAGAAAGTGTTGCATCTATTTTGTGCACATGCATTTGTGAAAAAGTTAATGCTAATCATTATGTTGCAAGTTATGTGATTGATTTCCCAAGCCTACAAAACAAATGATAACATAGATAGATAGTCATCGTTCATAATTGAAAGTTGATTGAAATATTTTATAGGTGGAAACCTGTTACCTAAAATATTGATTCTATACGATTTGATGGTATGACATTGTGACTAACTATTTACGGAGAATTGCAGGTATCAAGACTTGGTAATGACAATATTACAGAGAGCCATGATGGGAACTAGGGTCTATGATTGTAAATAATAAAATCATATAGAGATATCTGGTACATATAAAGTTGGTTTCTATGAGAAACTTAAAATAAGAATGTACAGGAGGTACATGGTTGTACAAGAGGTACATGTTTTTCATCTCGGCCATCTAGGCACTAGTATACATCCCATGGGGTCTCCTAGGTGTAAGACATCTGCTTAGAATTCTTTCCACACACATTCACCGTGTAAGAGGACTGTCACAAGAGTGGGGGATCCATGAAGAAAATAACCTCTAGGTATTATGGTGTCCAGGAAAGGAAGCACCTGAGATTGGTGAAGCACCCTGAACAACATCGGTAGGAGATACACACGAAAAAGGGTATCATCCTCGTGTTGGGTAGCTTGGGTTAGTACCTAGAGTACTATCAGCACTTGGAGTGTTGCTTCGATGGAGGATATCCGAGGAATAAATAAAAAATACGCTTACAAGGAACAGTACTTGTAACAGGTAAATGTGTTGTAAGTAATTTCGTTACAGTTGTTAACATATTGGCAACTGGAATACATAAGTGTACCAACCTATATAAATCATGAAATTAACTAGTGTTGAAATTTAATTTGTGCATATGTTGTGAATGTAAGTTTATACTTAGGTTTGGTTGTCTATTAATCTATGGATGAAGTTATGTATAGGAAGTCAAAAATTGACTAAAAGGATTGCTGCCAGAAAATTACAATGAAGAAAATTATAGGTATGTACGATTATGATTATATTATAGGTAGACCTCATGATATTATGCAGAGAACATGATTAAAATATAACAAAGTTGGAGGATATCACAACATATGCGAAAGAAAGCAATGAAAAACGAAAGAGGGAATGACGACAAAAGTTTCGACGAACCTAAAACACTAACGATGGTCGTAATTCTAAGGGGGGAAAGACCTAAAATCCCCTTACTACCATGACCTGAAGTACAAAGTGTAAGTAAATGGAACTGTAAGTACTGATTCTAACTTCATAATAATTCTGGGTGCAAGTGATAGGGCTAAAGAATGATTGGGGACGAATCCACTAGGGGGCAAGGTAAATAAAGAATGAATCCTTCGGGAATCTAGTAACAATAAATTAGCATCATTATAGTTTTCATGACATACCAAAAGAGAAGACAATTAAAAATCTTAGCCTTGGACTTAAATCTTAGTACTACACGCTCATAAAAGTGTGGATGAGATCCACATTTATCAAATTGAATTAAAGATAACATATAGGCATTTAATTATGTCCAATAGACATTATAAATGTTAATGGAATGGTCACATAGTTTAGTTAAATTGAAGAATATACTACGATTGACCAAACTTTCCTTAAAAGGTGAAAAATGGCTTGTGATATTTATGTCGGTCGAAACCTTAAAAAATGAGTTAGGATATGAGACTTTATACCTAGTTTAATGGTTAAACATTAGACCCTTATGTTTGGGCATTACATTAAGGTTGTACTCTAAAAAGGGCATCCATAGGGGTCAATCACATGACCTCCCTTACCATACTCTAGCACCTTAACCACTTGCACTAGGACACGACTATATGTTTAGTAACCCTATGCATATAGGGCTATCTAAAGAAATGTTAGGGAAAAGACTATTGTATATATATAATATAGTTAAAAAATATACTTACCACTACTTTTAAATGAGAATACAACCTAATCGAAGGTAAAGGAAAATATTATCTATAACATCTAGAGAGGGATGTTAAGGGAAACATTACTGGATATATATAATATAGTTAAAAATATGCTTACTACTACTTCAAATGAGAATGGCCCAGGATGGTCGAAATATTATGATAAGAGACAAGAATGGCCCATGATGATCGAAATATTATGATAAGAGACAAGAGGAACATAATAATTATTTTTAATGAAACTTGTCACATGATTCTCCTTAGAGAGAACTTGGAGAGAATTTCTTGGGATTTCCCCCTTCTGTGAAAAGAAAAACGTGGAGATTGACCTCTTTCATTTATCATCTTGAGAAGAAAAATGGTTTTCTTTTTAAAGGCTACGATTTTTAAAGTATGGGGGGGTCACTTGAAGGAGAGTACTTTGGTGGAAGAGGGGAATGGTGGATCATGGGGTGGTTCAATGAAACAAATTCCATTAACTATGCAATGGATTTTGACACACGGTCCTATATTTTCCTCTATGACTTGTTTGCAGTGTGGAACTATAACATCCCTAAAAATTTGGATAAAAAAAATATTATTACCATATGTAAATCTGTAAATCTTTAAATTCCTAGGAAAATAAATCCATGAGATGTTATATTTTTCTTTAACCATTTAGAAAAAAGTGACTTATGAAATACTGCAAGACTCATAGTACTATGTTTAGTGTTTTCAATGACATGTCCTTTTTACGACAATACTTGATGCGTTGTAAGGTAATAGTGTCATTACTTATTTGTCGCTAAACTATTTTTATTTTCTGTCAGTTAAAAAGTGTCATAATAACTATTTTTTTTCTTCAGTATTTGACCGTACATATCCTCTAGCTGGGAAGAGGTGGATTTCAGGTCTTACTTAGCCTCTATGGCTAACACAAAACCCTTTTTTTCCTTATGCAAGTGAAAGTGACCAATTCTTTAACTCCCTAGCTAATGATGCAAAGTCCTAAGCTACAGTGTACCATTCATATTAAGAAAAAAGTGGGACACTAAGAGTTTTTAATCAACCTATACCATAAACAAGTCCTAAATTGAACTTCTTACAAATGCCACTCAGCCATAATATATGTTAATTCATGAACTATATCGAAATACCATCGCGAGGAACTATACAAAAACTTTAAACTACAATGTGAAAATGAAGTGATGGTTGGAAAGATGTGTAATGTTGTGAAATAAATGTTTTCACATGCAAGCCATGTGGAGGCCTAAACTGCACCAGCTGGTGGCTAAAAGGTAGAGTACGAAAACCTAGGGGTTTATGGTATCTCAATAACAATGTAAGCTTGTCCTTGAAGCTTTGCCTCAAAAGGTTTTTGTTTTTTTCTCTGTGGGGTTTCACCAGGATTTTGTCTATAATGAAATGTAGTTTCTCTGTGTTAAAAAAGGTGGAGGAGATAAGGAACTCATCTCTCAATCTCTTTCCTCCTCCTCTGCATACCAGTCGATATTTTCAGGGCTCGATTCAAAACAATGGTAGCTAGATTCCTTCTATGAGGATCAGTCTTGTAAAATATCGAAGGGTAAAATTTTAATTAAAATTCTTGCAACATGTATCAAGTTGTTTTGTCGGGTTTTCCTTTGGATACTTTCTAACGTAACCTCCATTGTTTAAGTGTAGAGACTGTGTGGATGGATGTTTAAACTTATATTCAGATGAATGTTATGTGGAATAAAACAACTGGCATCTTGGTAAGACCTGTTACCTTCTTTCATGTGGCTTCAGAGGCTAGTAGCAATGTGGCTTGTCCCACGTTTTCCATGGCGTAGT
The DNA here is from genome assembly GCA_001517045.1 of Pseudotsuga menziesii. Lineage (NCBI taxonomy): Eukaryota > Viridiplantae > Streptophyta > Pinopsida > Pinales > Pinaceae > Pseudotsuga > Pseudotsuga menziesii. The sequence goes on along the minus strand of LPNX011114248.1, from coordinate 338,259 downwards.
TTGGGACTTCATCTATGCATTTGTCTTATGAAGGTGATAAATTTTCTTTGGTAGCTGTGAGGCCTTTTATATTCGAAACTGTAATGGAAATGCTTCGACCATGAAGCAGAGGTGACTGCATAGATGAAAGTTTTGTATGAACAAAATGTTGGGTTTCTGTTATTGTTTTAAGTTGTAAGAACATTCCTACGACTGTCTCTACATGATACGTAATTAATCTATTGTCTTTAAAAATACCCTATGAGGTTTTTTATGATGTAAATACTCACTCATGGTTGATTTTATAGTTTTGTTTCTTTTATAAAAATATAATGTAGCCGTGAGGCCTTTACCCTATCTCACTTTTTTTTTATGAGATGGGCCATAGAGCCACTTTCAATAAGATAATGTTGTTTACTATTTCATGAAAAAGGTTTTATAATTTGAAAGTTGCTCATGAGGCCTTTTCTATTGCAATCTTGAATTACTATCTTGGTTTTCCAGTGTTGATTTTCTTTAAGCAATTAGTTAGTAGGCCATAAAGCCATGGATATTCTTTGTAACAGATATGTTTAAAGATTCTAGGTCGTCAGTCCTATATTATATTACTAGGAGAATATTTTGGACCGTGAGGCCACTCTCAAATCATTTTTAAATTTTAAAAGGGTAAAACTATTTTATTTTTAAGTGACTGGTTAATCCCTAAGTTTGTTGTGAATTTATTCTATTAGTAAAAGATTACAGATGATAATGCCAAAACGGCCGATAGCTTGCTATCTAGTGTTGTGGCCTATCAATATTCTCGATTTGGTTCTTTTATTATTAGTTTAAGTTTGTTTACCGTAACTGTAACTAGTTTTTAGTTGTGAGGCAAGAGCTCGACCCTAGATTGGAATTTGGTTTAACATACAATATAAAGTGCAAAGTTGGACAAAACATAAGGTTTTGATACTGATTTCAAAAAACTGTACGATATTTATTTTGTAAGGTCTTATAATATATTTATGTGCTATGTGTAGCTTGTTTATCCTCAGTTATAGATTCAAGCCCTATATTTTGATTTGAAAATAACACTAACTAGACTATTTAAAGGGATTTCTTATTTAAATTATAAAGCTTTGTGAGAGTCTGTCCCTATTAAGATTTATCAGTTTTATGTAGTTACTTTTAAATATCAGTAAATGGATATATATTATAATAACCTCTGTAATAGGTTTTTATAGGGTTTTTCCTATTCTCCACTTAATATATGTGTTATTTTCTTTTAAAACCTAGACTAATAGAACGAGTAATATTTAACAATATAATATATTTACATAAATAAGATAGAAGTATTATAATTAATATACAAATAAAATGAAAAATCCTAATTTAAGCTAAAGATTAACCTAACTGGAAAACTAGAACAATAAACTTTAAGCCTATAATATCCCAAATTTTGACCTAACACTTATGGGCATAATCCCCATTGCTTATGATGTTATGTCACGTCCCCAAGCCTCCGACCAGTGAAGAGGACGTGACTACAAGCTTCAAACACACGGGCTAAGAGCACCATGAACATGTACATGCATAAAAATGCTAAAACAGAATGCTGAAGAAAACGTATTGAAGTGGAAACATGCACACATGAACATTTATCATGCATAGATGCAATTATCTATCAGACACAGTGGAAATATCATACATTCATACAAGCATTCATTCAACATGTCCATTATATTCATTAATATTAAATATAGTTGTGGAAGTAGCAATGGACAAGAGCACTTATATTATGAATAAATTGATCCGCAACCAGCTACGTCGTTGCAATGTTCCACCCAAGCATAGGCCAGCATGCTCCTTAATCTCTCAGCAGTGTTGCCACCCCCGAGCTGGGCATGATTCTCCAAGGAATAAGGGAACTAGCAGGCTTACACATAGCCAAGGTTATACAAAACATATCCAAGCCAACACAATTGGGTTTATCAGGCTATCAAGGAGTTGGGAAAGGCTAAATGCTAAGCTGGTGAGCTCATTGCAGAGCTAGGAACACCTACACCAGAACTAGCCTGGCTTCTAAAACACCCACACACACCCAACACAAGGAATTAGTCCCTCAGGCCCTGCATTCCCTTCCAGTGCTATTCAGGGGTTGTGAAGAAGAAATCCATCCCTCTAGCTCTGTCTGTGTGGTTTCCAACACACCAGGTTTATCAAGCAAACCAATCCCCCATCCCTGCTCCCAACACAGTCTGAAGACCAACCATTGCACACATGCAGTTAAATCAGCTGTCACAGCTTAAACAGGGAAAATGACTCCCAAGCAAATTACACAGTCCTGAAACGTATCAGTGAATGTGGGGAAAACAATAGTCCCAACACGAAATCAGTGTGCACAGCTCACAACATGGGGAAAGCAATAGCCCCAAAAACGTATCAGGATACATTACCAACAACGTGGGGAACAACAGCACGTCCCAGGCAATGAATACACCGGAAGACTTACACAGATCACGCTGGGGAAGAAATTACAGTTCTCCCAGCTTGTACGTGAGAGAAACAACAACAGAGGACCCACAAATCTACCCGTGAGGAAAATATACAATCACTGTCACATAAATCCGCAGAGGAAAACTGCGTGGTTAAAATCCAGGAAAATCCTAGGCGGGAGAGTAGCGAACAGACAATGCCGAGAATGCCCGTAGCTAGAATTGCATGAACGGGAGCCACTTCCACTCTTGTGAGAGGATGAAAAACAATTTGGGAGGCCTGCATAGTGGAGAGTGCATGAGTGCTCTTGCACAGCCATGGAGAGAGTAAAATTCATGCGGGAGAGATGGCAGTGGTTTCTTTTTTCCATTGTGAAGTCAACAGCGGTGAAGTGTGCATGTGGGTGAGGAATGACAGTCCTACCACCCCACTCCCAAATACCATTAACTACCTCAACCACCAGCAGCCATTCTTAATGAAAATGGTTGGAATAAAACAGGGGAAGAAGACACATGGGTATTTTTACCCCATTGGCCAAGGTTTGACAAATTCCCCACCCTTATCCTTGTGAAAATCATGCCCTTTTCTCATTTTAGTTGCCGTGATCGTAGCTGGTCGAGTTCATTTAATTAATTATAGATGCATATTTACATGATGACAAACATAATATATGCCACATGCCTCGATAAACCATCGGTGACAAGTTTAAATCCAAAACATAGCATAACCGATCAGTGGTGGGGCCTTGGCATTTAGCTCCACACCATGATCATTACAGTATATACATCTAATGCAATGGGGTCAAAACCAGGGATGTGACATGTTACTTTGATATTTTATTTGGTATATTGGGCCTAATACCCCACTGCACATGAACATGATGAATTTTTTGATACATTTGGCACAAGCCAATTACATATGTTTTATATATATTATTTCATGTGTTGGGCATGGACCTTGAAGCACATAATTAATGAAATGTTTTGAATTGAGAGAGGAGCTATGGAGCACATGGGTATTTGATATTTTTTGTTGAACAAGAAGCTCTGGAGCACATGAGTATTTATATTTGTGTTGAGCGAGAAGCTTTGGAACACATGAGTTATGAGACATTTGTGTCAAGCATGAAGCTCTGAAGCACATGAAAAGATAAAATTAGAACTATTGGGCATAAGCCCTTGAGCCTTGCAAGTTGACGTTGAGCATATAAGATCTAGATCATGGGATCCTTGGCCATCATATCCCTAGGTGTATCCTACAAATACATCCTAGCACTAGTGTTGAGCAAGGAGATCTGGAATTGCAATAAGTTTGTAATTTCCTATTTTTAGCATTGAGTATGGGCTCTGGATAAGAGCTAGGAGTTATTGGAAAATTAATATGTTGAGTGAAAATGACTCTAATAAAACATTGATCTCATCTTACTTATTTTTAAGTGATTAAATGAAATTTTGAATCTCTGTATCTCATCAAGTACTGAAGAACTACCATGTTATATGAGGGAATCCAACATGCAAGGAGGTTTAGAGTTGTCTAACCTAGTTGACCTAACCGCTACCTAAATACCTTATTAAAGAAAGTGAGTACATTAAAATAAAAGTGTCATATGATTAGGGATCATGCTATATGATACCTAAAGTTAAAATTTTAACAAATGGTATACATATAAATATGTAATTTATAGATGATATGTATAAAAGACTAAGCATAGTAATACTATTAACTATAAGTGATAAAGAAAGGACCGACATGTTATTATTATTACTAATGATAATTAAATATTAAAAGACCTATAAGAGTCAAAGTAGGAATTAGTCAAAAGTTCGTAAGTTAAATATTAAAATTACCTAAATTAAATAAAAAGGGTTATTTCAAGAAATCAAATGATTCTTGATTTAATTGTCACTTTTCCTAAAAAGTCTATCTATAAATACCCAAGCCAAAGAGAGGCTCGGGGATCTATCTATATTTCGATGATTCCATAATTTTACTTCATGATATTCAAGAGAGTTCTTAGAGAACATTTTTCCTAAGAGGAAAATGGAAACTGATACAAAATCTGATATCTCAGGTAGGGAAGCCTTACCTTAGGAGATGTAAGCTACTTGCATTTTGGAACCAGCTCGGGGGGATCCGGATTGAAACCAGGAATGATTCCGGGTCATGGTTGGGTGGAACGTGGTAGTTCCCAAGTTATTTGGTTATCTGAACAGAGGTTAGATATGTCTGTGTGCTTGTTAATGTTGGGTATTTGAGTGTGCATGATTTTCAACCATTAAAGTAGCTTCAACTTGTAGGTATGAGGTTCTTGATTTTTTCCTTGCAGTTTACACGTGTTTTATTATTAAATGAAGAGATTAAATTCTGAATGGATAATTAGTATCTATCTACTATAGCTAGGTTATTTTCTGCATTACTTATTTCTTCACTTACAGGTTAAATTCATTATTCTCTAAGAGACATACTTCTTTTAAAAAGAGGTTAGATTATTTTAGCTATTCAAATATGATATTCTAGTTAGTACAATATATCTTATTCATATTTATAATAATAGACTATCACCTTTAGTTTTATTTGTAGGAGACAATTTGCTCTCTGTTTTTGTCTGCATTTTTTTCCATCAATTGCAGGTTGATTTCAGTCTTCTATGACACAAGTATTTCTCTTAACAGAGTCTAGATTTTTAAGTGAGTTAGATTTCCTGTTTATTATTTCAAGTTCAAAACATAGAAATAATATCAGAAATTTGGTACCTAAATCTTATTAACCCTGTTGATAGAATTTATAAACCAAAGAACTATTTAAAAGCTAACTTTATATTATTTCTCTGCTGGCAGATTTCATATTTCCAGTAGGCTTGTATTAATCAAAACTATTACCTATAGGCTTAGCATAAATTCTATGCATAAAATTATAATTTAAATCTCATTACTAAAACTTTGAATAAAATGATGAAACACAAGATAAACAGAGTTAACCTATTATTAAAAACTTATAAAATAACATAAACAAAACTCCACACCAATATTTTCCACTTTACAAACTTTAACCACATAGTATGCTAGCCTTTGAGATCTATCAAGGTCTGTAGGCACAATTAGTTTCTTAAACATATTTCATGCTATTAACTATCAACAAAAGAATCAACCATAAACTTAATAAGAAAATTCATTAGTGAAATAATGAATCCAACTAAGGGTTTCAAGATCGAATCATGTCGACACTTCTGCCAAAACAAATCCATGCATATAAAATTAAACCACAAGCCCATGCAGCCTAGGATAAAATCGTGTGGGCCCATGTCGTTTTATCAAACCATGACACACATCGAATCCTGTAGAATTTCATTGGGAAAATTTAACAATGCTACAAATATTTACAATTTTCCTCAAAAGTCAAAAGCACTATAATAATGAAACTAATTTACAAAAGGGATTAACCACCGAAACTTTTACATCAGTAAAACACATCAAGATTCATTATTAAAATAAACATTGCCAATAAGAAAATACATAGTCATGAATTGGCAAGGGTTCCATTTCTAGCAATGGCACTGCTATAAGTAAACTCATCATCTAAAATAAAAAATGCAGAACCTCCATTAACATACCACAACAAATGTTTAAGTACAAATAGTGAAATACATAGGGTCACAGCCTTGCCAAGCTAGTGACGATACCAATGAATAAACCCACCTTGAATACATCCAATTTATACCTTCTATAATTTACAAATAAAACTACACAACCACTATTTGACAAAGGTACCATTGCAAGCAATGGTACTTCCATAATTTAAGACCCATCATTAAAACTAAAACATAGAAGTTTTTCATTAACCATCAAATTCATATGTTTAAGAAACTCACCCAAAATAAATTACAGAGCTAATCCATGACAATCATGGCCCGAAGGTGCCATACCTAAACATCCTAAACCCCATACTTTCATACACATCTCTGGATTCCATTTAATATAAACAAGACTTTACATAGTGAAAACCCTTAAACCAAACCATTCACCATTACAAGACCGAGCTCAAAGATTTTCTAAAAACATCTATACGTAGAGGTAACAAATTCAAGCTTGTTTATATAGGGCTTACCTGTGAAGGGTGTTTGTTGACAGTCTAGTAAACACCATGACCTGCACAATGGAAGCTCTGTCACTTGCAAAAAAAGGAACAAAGGCCCTTTATAAGTATGCCAATCCTCCATCTGAAACAATAAATTAATAATGTTGCAAACCCGGGAGAAGAGTATACCTTCCCAAGGCGTAGAGCAAACCAGTCCTTCATGCATTGACAAAACCAGAGATCTGAATAGAGCATAACCACAACAGTGACAAATGAATCATTCATCCAAGACATACCAATCATAGGGTTTTATTTTACCCCATCCCGAGGAGCATTTACTCCACCATCCTGTCCACCACCGATGTCATGAGTTTTCCCTCATGCCTACAGTTAAAAACCCTAAATGCGATTTTGTATTGGAAATGCAATTTGCATTGAGACCACCACCCATACCATCGTTGATATAACTAAATCCAAGTTTCATGGCATATGTAATATGCCATGAATGGACCTTCATATGATATATCATATGCATAGAAACCTTAATACAATATTTCTAAGTCTTATGACTTGAGGCTTTAAACATTTGGGCATAAAAACATTCCAATCATATGTGACAAAAACTAAGCATAGGAATAAACTGCATTAAGTCTTCAACCGAAAGAATAATGTTAACCATGTAGACGTAGGTCTAATAAACCCCAGCTATGAACAAAAAATAACGCTAACAGTAGTAGTACCATTTTCTAGGATAGGACTTTGGTCCTTTTTCCTTTGAAAAGAAATGACGTAGTATAGAATAAGTAGCATGCCAAGTTTAAACAGTCGTAGTAATTTTTCACCACCTAATGAACTTGCACAAAATGAAGAGAGGTTGCATTAGTTCAGCATGAACTAAGTAAACCCTGTAAACAGAAAGTAAAACTAGTTACCTCTCCAAGTGGTCCTATAAGGGATTCAAGTCTCACCACTCTACCCCTTCACAATTAAAGGTCAAGTCAGGATTATTCCATAAACAATTAACAATTATTATAACCAGTAAGTTATAACTGAACAAACACACGCACCCGCATGATAAGAAATAATCAATGAACAGTGTAAACATCTAAATTAGATCAAGTAACATAAACACATTATAGAATTGCATTAGTAACCACATCGACAAAACATCTAGAAATAGTAACAACAACTTATGTCACTTTGGTGTAGAAAACAAGGATCGACATCTTCCGCAGAAGATCAGTTAATGTCCAGTTCAGGTAGTAATTAACTAGCCTAATAATTTTTTTATTTATTTTCAAATTTTGGGGAGATTACAAAACCTTTACTTTGAGTAACTAAATTGGAGTTTTCTTCTCTTAGAACCAATACAAACAATTTTCCAATAGATTTGTAGATGATAACCTACTTATAAATAACTTCCAAATAGAGAGTACATATCATAGATAATAGCCACCAATTATTATTAGACTTTGCAACTACTGACCATACTTCTATCTAAAACATAGACATATGATTAAATCACAGATAAATAACAACAGTTAGAACCTCGATAATGTGCAAAAGGGGACAAACAACCAAACGATATTGTTCCACCCAATCGTTTCCTAAAGTAGCCAAGAATACTTTCTTAGGACCATCGAGCCTGTTCATTGAACCACTAGGATGAAGATCACTTGATGATAGCCCACAAAACAAATTGATGTAATTTAGCACTTGGCAACAGACTTAACTTAATAATTCCACTTTACCACAACAATTCCACTTTAGCTATCCCTTCATCAAATTCCTTGTGTGCCTGACTTTTCAGTTTTACAGCAGTCACAAGGTTCAATTTTCTCTTAGATATAGAATGTAGTACTGAGCCTCCTACTTAATTTGATGGTATTTATAAGATTGCCTAGTTTTTTGGTTTAGATTTGGAATTAAATGATTGACTAGCTGAGTTTCCCCTCTCAGGGAACATGACCAAAATTTTAGGGATTATGCTTCATGCAATGACTAGAAAATGAAATGCTAGTGTTGCCACTTGTCAAACAGCCTTCTACAACTACTCATTTATCCTAGTGGGTTAGTGAAGACTCATTTAACACTCTCCTTTGGATAGGTATCTCTTCCATTTAATTCATAAACTAAAGAATTCTTGAATTACAGACATCCTTGACCAACTTGGTCATAACAAATTTACAATAAAGTTAACATAATGTTTTCTAAAATAAATAAAAATATTTATTTTTCAGTTCTAGGTGCATTACAAACACCCCCCCTTAAGTTCAACATCGTCCTTGATGTTGCTTAATTTTATTCTGATTCTTCCCAGAACAAAGATGGATATGCCACTGGCATATCACTTTCCAATTCCCGGGTTGCTTCATCTGGAATGCGATGTTTCCATTGCACCTTTACCTATCTAATGGTGCGATTCTGGTGAAAAAATTCCTTCTTGTCGAGAATACAGTCTAGTTTTGCCTGAAAATATCCTTGAGTTTCTACCTGAATAACATTCCAATCGATCACATGAATAGCATCATGTACATGCTTTTTCAATACAGAAATATGAAATACATTATGTATTCTAATATTAGGTGGCAATGCTAACTCATATGCCACTGGCCCCACTCTTGCCAATATTTTGAATGGTCCACAATACCTGGGTGCTAATTTATCATAGCTACCTAGTTTAAAGGAGGTCTTTCTGGGTTTTACCTTAACAAATACATGCTCACCTAATCGAAATTCTTTCGGAGTTCTTTTAAGGTCTGCGTGATTCTTTTGTTTGTCCCGAGAAGTTTCAAATTGATTTGTACCCATTTCATTGTTATTTCCATTTCTTTTAACAAGTTAGGTCCTAACATTAATCTGTCAACTTTATTACTCCATGTAATAGGAGTATTACATTTCCTACCATATAATACTTCAAAAGGACTAAGTTTTGCTGAAGCTTCGGAATTTTGTGCAAACAAAATATTTCCTTCATAGAGATGTCAACAATGTTAACATCTTTATGAGTTGTTTCAACAGATATAAAGTGTGATTCATTTCTTAGTTTTTCCATGACTACCATTATTGAATCATTTTATTTTTTATTGTTAGGCAGACCAGTTATAAAATCAAGACTGATGACTTCCCATTTCCAATTTGGAATTGGTAATGGTTGTAAAAGACCCGTTGGGTGTTGAGTTCATCTTTAAATTGCTGATATTCTATACACCTAGCTATAAATTAAGCAACTTCATTCTTTGTATTAGGCCAGAAATACTCTTTTCCCAACATTGTTATCATCTTTTGATTCCACGGATGTCCAGAATAAGGAGTTTTGTGTACTTAATTCAAAATTAGCAGTTTGATTTCTAGTATGTTAGGCACATAAAGTCTCTTTTTATACAACATTAAGCCTTTCTCATTTAAACTGTAATTTGCTTTTACATTTTCATATTCATTCTGAGTTACGTTTTCTCTTAGATTTTGGTATTTGGTATCCAGTTTTATTCCTTCTTCCAATTTATCATCCACTTCGGTTTTATAACTGCTAATGGAAGCTATGAAACTTGTTATATCATTTCTTCTTAAGGAATCACCCACTTTATTATTAATTCCTTTGATGTGTTTGATTTCAAAATCATATTCGACGAGGAATGCTAACCATCTAGCTTGCCTTGCATTCAGATTTTGCTAATAAAACAAATACTTCAAGCTTTTATTATCATACATTAGTAGAAATATTTTAGATATCAGAGGATGGCACCATTTTTTTAGAACATGGATTATGGTAGCTAGATCTAAGTCATAAGTTGCATAATTATTTTCATGTGTTTTTAACTTCATGAATTTATAAGCAATTACATGACCTTCTTGTGTCAGTATTCCACCCAAACCTTCATTGCATGCATCAATGCATACAATGAAATCTTTGTCTAGATCTACTATTTTTAATATGGGTGCAGTAGTTAAAAATTCTTTTAATTGAATATAAATTTCTTCACACTTTTTATCCTAGAAAAATCTTTTTCCCTTTTTTTGTAATGATGTTATAGGATTTGTGATTTTCGAAAATCCTTCTATAATTTTTTCATAATAACCTGTTATTCCCATAAATGATCGTATATCAATTATGTCCTTGGGAACAATCCAATCAATTATTGATTTTATCTTATCTGAGTCTAGTGATATCCCTTATTTGAATATCATGTTCCCCAGATACTATATTTTATCTTTATAAAATTCACATTTACTAAATTTAGCATACAGTTTATGTTCTCTTAAAACTTGTAGTATTATCTGCAAGTGTCTGTCATGTTCTTCTTTAGTTTTAAAATAAATTAATATGTCATCTATAAATATGACTACAAATTTATCTGAGTATTTTCTTAGGAAATTGTTCATTAAGCACATAAAATTTGTTGGAGTGTTCGTTAGCCCAAAGGAAATAACCACAATCTCATAGTGCCCATATCTAGTTCTGAAATCAGTCTTAAAAATATCTTCATCTTTAGTTTTGACTTTATGATATCCCGATCTCAAGTCTATTTTTGAAAATATTTTTGCTCTGTCTATTTGATCAAACAGATCATCAATGCGAGGCAGAGGATACCTATTTTTAATTGTCATTTTATTCTGTTGACGGTAGTCTATACGTAGACACAATGTATCTTCTTTATTTTTAACGAATAAGACAGGTGCTCCCCGTGGGGATACACTTGGTATTACATAATTTTTATCTATTAGTTCTTGCAATTGTTATTTTAATTTGTTCAGTTCTAAAATATCATTTCGATTAGGATCCTTTGAATTAGGTACAACTCCCGTTACTATTTCAATCCTAAAATCCAGATCTCTCTTTGGAAGTAATCCTGGAATTTTTTGTTGGAATATTGGTCAATACTGAGAGGGGGGGTGAATCGGTATTATTAAATTTTTACCAATTTAATCAATTATTTAATTTTAATAAAAAACATATAATCAACAAGAAACACAAAACACAAATTTTTATCACGGAACCCCAATTGGGTAAACCACCAATACTTTCTATCACTGCAAAATTGTTATTTACAAATAGTTATTTACAAATAGTTTAGCTGCTACTACAGACAAGGATGGTATTACACCCTATTTACCAGAAACTACTGGAAGGAGGCTATGACCCCCTGGTTTATTATCACCTACTGAAATGATTCTACAACACCCTATTTACCAACTACCACTGAAAGGAGGCTACAACCCCCTGGTTTATCAGCTACTATTGAAAGTATGCTATGACACCCTGTTTACTAGCTACCACTGGAAGGAGGCTAAATAATTCTTAGCATTAAGCTTCTTTCAACAGTTACGCGTCTTCAAACTGAACAAACACACCTTTCTCTATTGCTCCCTTTTAGATCAGATGATCACATCTACCAAAATGTTCTTTTGCATTCTTTCATTCATCCCACACCTAAAAATTCATTTCCATAGCTTGGAATTCATTTCCACACCTATGCTCAACATTTTTTGGTGCTTTTGCACTCTCCATATCCTTTATGCAGGATCATCGTCTATCTTTAATCAAATTTGTTGATCCTATTTCCAAGTCTCTCCAGACCGTCGATCTAATGCATATATTTCCCCCTCGAATTCTCATTTCCGCACCAAGGTATCCTCGTCAACGATTCCCCACCATTGATCTTCATCAGGCATTTTCCTGACTGTTGATCTGGGTGGAAGAAATTGGAAAATCAAAATTTGATCCAAGTTTTCCACACTTTTCATCACTTTCTGATTTCTGCCTCAGTGATTCTGCACCATTGATCTTCTTTGGGATTCATCCTAACTGTTGATCTATCAGATCATGGAATATGAAAATGTAACATTTCCTTATGTCATTTCTTGAATTTTCGATTTTTGATTTCCTTTTTCTGATCTTTGGATTTCTAGACCGTATATCTCTTGTGGAATGATTCTTAGTCGTCCGATCTTAGCCTTCCACTTTTCGACTTTTGGAATTTGGATTATGGAAATGTAACATTTCCTGAAGTCATTTCTTAACTTTTTGATTTCCAATTTCCACTTTTCGGTCTTCATATTTTCCGGACCATAGATCTCTTGCGAAATGAATTTGAGTTGTCTGATCTTAGCCTTCCTCTTTCCGTCTTTCGAACTTCGGATTTCAGAAATGTAAGATTTTCTAAAGTCATTTCTTGACTTTCAAATTTCCAATTTCTGCTTCCTGGTCATCGAATTTTCCAAACTGTAGATTTGTTTTAGAGAAACTAATCTCATTCATCTCATCTTGATCTTTTTCGAAAATCTTGGCCTTCCCACCTAACTTATGCAGAACTGATCCTCACCATTAGGTCTAGTGTGGGTTTGATCCTAGCCGTTAGATCATTTCAAATTTGGTAGATATTTCAGAAATTTCTAGAGGAATATTGATATATTTTTCCTTAGTGATCCTTTGGGCAAAGTAATAATATAGTAAGATGTACAAATAAACAATATAAGTCCATGAACCCTCTTTCTAGAATATCGATAACTTTCTCCAGAAACACTTTTAATATAAACTGAGACATTATGCCACCATAATTTGTCTTTTCCAACCTTATCACACATGCTACATCATCATATATTCCATGCCGTCACTGAATTTACTTTGCAATCTTGTCTTTTGTTATTACTTTGTCATCATTGAACTTATTCTGCTACCATATCTACTAGATAGTCCTTTGTCATATGAATACCTTTGACATCAATGAAAAATATATACTCATATAGTTCACCATCATATGTCTTTTTCTAACCTTATCACACATGCTACATCATCATATATTCCATGTCATCATCTCTTCCATGCCATCACTGAATTTACTCTACCATCTTGTCTTTTGTTATTACTTTGTCATCACTGAACTTATCTTTCTACCATATCTACTGGTTAATACTTTTTGATATGAATACCTTTGACATCAATGAAAACTATATACTCAATAATATCCCCCTTTGGAATTGATGGCAACCCATAAACATTTCCCCCCTTTGACAAGAATGACAAAGGATAACCAGTTATGCCAATTATGCACCTATTTTGATATAGGATTTCTTGTCTCTCTTCTTTTTGAAATATCCTCTTGTCATCATATCTCCCCTTTAACTAAAATTGGTTATTTAACCAATATATTATCATTTATATTAACATTTCCTATTCTTGAATTATATCTTAACTGATAGATCCATGGACTCCCCTTGTCACTATACTTCCTCTCCTTTGTCACATTTTTGTGACAGAGTTTACACTCGGCATTTTTTTCACACTGTTCCATTTTGTGTCTAGGATTTTTTAACTCTTTTCCTGCTGCCATATCTAATGGTATATTCTTACTATAAGTTAACTGGATTCCGCTTTTACCATAATTCCTTAAGCCCTTGCATATAGACCTTCATATAAAAACCTACCATATACTGCTGGATTCTTTTGGATTTTATATCTATATTATCAACTGTCCAGAGACCCATAACTTCAGATCCTCAACACATAGGTTATTTTAGTTTATTACATAGTTTCTTTGGTCTCACTATCTTAGACACAAAGACCAGACTTGATTTTTCTTCTACTGTCAACATTTTTTATCGTCATGACTTCAAATACTAAGTGAACATAATCATATTGATCTTTTATTTGATTATAGACATCATGGTCTTCATGACACTAACATTTTTTGTTCTCATGTTACTTTATACTTTCTCTTATATGATCACTACAGCAGTCTTGGTCACCCATCATCTTTGAAGAAGATAGTTTTCAATATACTTCAACATTAGATACCAATTTAATTTTTCTTAGATACCAATTGGAATTTACTGACTTAGCTCCCCCTTTGTACAGAATCATCTCTAATGTTATTTTCAGGGTTCTCTTTAAATCATGAAAGGATCCCACAATCATCGCTACATCTTCTTCATCACCTTCATTTTTATTGGTGTATTCTTTTACATATGCATATTTTTTTTCCTTATAATGGATGATCATTTTATCTATGGCATAATTATGTTCATCATCATCTTTGTATATGTCACTAATGTTTGGAATCTTTATTTCTTCTATGTCTTTGGAGTCTTCGTTTCTTCTCCATATTTTTCCAAGAGGTACTTTGCTTACTGGTTTTTTATTTCTTTGTTCCTTGGTTTTCATCTTCCATACCTTTTTATGAGATTCCTGGAAAAATCTTCATGTACTATTCTTGCAATGTTTTGCAAAGTGTCCAATAATGTGACATATGAAACAAATAAGTCCTTTTCCACTAGAGATGTTGGTGTCTTCTTTCTTTATCATCCCTTCATCTTATTCTTTGATTCTACAATCATCAGCCTTATGACCAAACTTGTGACATCAATGGAAATATCCATAGAATGTATGCTTGGAGAATCTATGGTTTTTCTGCTTGTAACGACTCTTTTCATTTGCATGTCTTCTGAAATTTTTCATCTTGGGAGGATGAGTAGAATTATGATAACTGGACTTCATTTCCTTGTGATTCTTCTGCTTCCTAGGTGTATCTTTGGAGGAATCATGTTGATGTTTAAAATTTTAAACATTTTCATGAATGGTGGAGATTCATCCTTTTATTATATCCAAGACCTGTTTTATCCCTGGGGATCTTTGTAAGATGAGGAATTTATGAATTGATTCAGTACTTTCCTTCAACTTCTCACTAACATCCAACTGATCTTTTAGCATGTTTACTTCTTCCTTGAATTCAACAAATTCTTGTTTTAAGATATTGACCTCTTCCATACTAGACAACACTTGTTGTATTGAATTGCACAACTCTTCCTGGAGAGTTTTGACTTCCTCTTATTTTGACTTCTTCTCTTCTTGATATTTTGACAATTTTTCTTTCAAGACTTTGTTCTTTTTCCTACATTTTTCAATTTCATCTACAAGAACCATGTATTGGGCTTCCATGTCCACTTATGATTCCTCATCTGAGTTTTTTGTTCCTATAAAAATATTTTCTTCATATTCAGTTATATTTTCATCTTCACTAACCTCCTCGAGAATAGCAAGTCTTCCTTTTGCTCTTTGCTCAACTGAGTAGAGCTATTTTATCTCGTCCCAAAGTTCCTTTGCATATTTGCATTCTCATATATTCTCTTTTACTAT
>LPNX011114248.1:204783-320441 GCA_001517045.1 Pseudotsuga menziesii | reverse complement strand
TTCCTGTGTATGCTTGTGAGAATTCTTAGTAGCAAGATCTATTTCCTGTGCTTCTTCTTAGCATCATTGCACATAGCATTGATCTATTATTTCTACATTTACATCATCAGGTAATACATCAAGGGTTGAATCCATTTCCATTGAGTTACTTTTCTTGGATTTATTTTGAGCTGAAGTGCTTATCCTCTTTGGTGGGAAGTAATCAGTGATCACTGAATTCCATACATCATGTTCCAATGCCTTCAGATAAGATTTCATTCTTGTACTCCAAAATATGTATTATTCTTTTCCAAGTATTGGAGATCCATTTAATGTGTAAATCTCTTCTTGTTGATCCATAGTGGTTTTAATGGGATCTTCCTTCACTTGTTAAATTGTAGTGAAGGAACCTGCTCTGATACCAATTGTTGGAATATTAGTCAATACTGAGAGGGGGGGTGAATCAATATTGTTAATTTTTTACCAATTTAACCACTTATTTAATTTTAATAAAAAACATATAATCAACAAGAAACACAAAAAAAATATTTTTATCATGGAACCCCATTTGTGTAAACCACCAATACTTCCTATTACTGCAAATTTGTTATTTACAAATAGTTTATCCTGCTACTACAAACAAGGATGCTATGACACCCTATTTACCAGCTACCATTGGAAGGAGGCTACGACCCCCTAGTTTATCAGCTGCTACTGAAAGGATGCTACGACATCGTGTTTATCAGCTGCCACTGGAAGGAGGCTACAATTCCCTGCAGGCCTATAGCCTATCCTAGCTCCACCCCACCACCCTTATATGTTTATTTTGGTAAACTTATAGATTTATCTCTCTCTGAATTCTGTCACACCCTCTAGTATTTGATTCTGGGCTTGCAATCAAAACTGCAAAGACCTCTTCTGTAATGTCCCCAAAAATTGGAAAAAAAATTATAGGCTAGTAAAAACTACTCGAAGGGGATCATTATTACTGATGCGGAATTACATGCACTACTTAAAATTTTGATCTCTTTAGAAAGTGATCATACTATATTGTTAATCTCTTGTCCAGTCAGGGACTATTAGTTCGTTTACTTCGTATGTCTTAATTCTGTTATTTAAACTATTTGTACATCTTAGTTCTTATTGTTGGTGAATTAATGAATTGTATAGTTCATTGTTTTACTTCTGCACATGTGTATTATGTTTATTAAGTATAAACTACCTTAACTTTGTTGATGGGAATAAAGTGGTGGAGTGGCGGGACTAGTTCTCCCATGACGATCTGAGAGGTAAGGTATTACTTAGTTACACAGGCTTAATTATTTCAATCAAACTAAGGCACCTCTCTCTTTTGCTTACGTAGTTCATTACTTGCGATGTGATTAGATGTAAAGTGTGTTGATAGCCTTGGTCGTCGATAACCTACTGCTAGTTATTACGTTGCCTATCAACTGGATTTTCAAACTTGGTAAGTGTCATTATCGTCAATTTAGCGGCTACAACTAAATTTCCTGTACATTGATTATTCTTCATTATGGTCTTAAATTCATCATTTTAGATGTCATTAATATATTTTCATGCTATGTATATTTTTACTATATATTCTTTTTTAACATTTCCTATGTTCTTTTATTGGCAGTTTATTAATGGTTTGAGAGCAGAGCTTTGGATTTGATAGTCCGAGAAATTATCATGGCATACTTTGTATGCCATGGTACTTAAGCCTAAACACCTTGATACTATGGTATTAAACCCTAAGCTCTAAACCTATGGACTAAACCTTATCTACATTCCTAAGAAAGGGTCTTAGACTTTGGACTAGCACAACCGATGACTAAGTATTATGGTAATACCATCATAGTACAAGCGTTGTAATATATTAACGTTGGCATTAATGTTTGGGGTGACATAATATATGGTATAAACCATACGTTATAGGGTTTAGGCGTTGGTATAGAGGGTGGTGATAATCGATACCTTGTGACAAAGCTTGATTATGGAAGTGGGTTTGATGTTTCATTAATGGACTCCATCCTGGTGCATTTAATGCTTATGGGAAAGCATGAAATCCTTCCCCTTAGGATGGGCACACGATGGGTGTGTAATGCACTATCATTTGGGGTTTCATCATTTTGGCTGTGCGCAGAGGTATGGCCATGGAGGTGACCTCCAGATTGTGAGGTATGCCCGCATAAAATTTATAAGCTTGCACATTGTTTGGTTTACGGTTGGAAAGGATGGCATACTCCTCATCCCTATTTGGTTGTTGCTTCCAGGTGCTGAAAGGAATGGAGGGTAGCATGACTATGACTATATTGGCTCCAAGCATTTCATTCATGACCACGATAAGCTTGCTAATTCAAGCTTATGTTTGTTTCCCTTCAATCCTGTGGTAGGGCTACGTTTTGACTGGTTGTTTGGTTGGGGTTTGATGATGTAGTGAAATTGATTTCTCCTTCAGGTTTTAAATACAGACTTGGTTATTTTTAATGTTGAGGTGTTATGTCGTGACTTGGTGCTTAGGCCATTTGACTCTGTGTAATGTTTATTTTGGTTATGTAAAAGGTTAATGTTCTGGTTTTGGATTTTATATCCATGGGATGCACCATTGCTTGCCCATTGGCATGCCTGTGTAAAACCTTGTTCTCAGCCTTTAATGGTGATTGTGTACAGACATTGGGATATCTATGTAAATAGATATAAGCATTGTTTTTATAAATTGTAATGGTTTATGGTGTATGCGATTTCCTCCTGCGTTTTTACTAGGCACTGTATTTAAATGGGGTTTTTTAATGACAGAGGCATACGCCTTACCGGATGCTTTGTGTATAAATGCCAATGATTTTTTGGTTAATGTATTAACTTGACAGCATGGGAAAAAGGCCATGCCTTCAATGGCATGAGCCTTTCCCAAAGTGTTGCGATAGCTTGTATTTTTATGGTATTTGATTATGAGTATTACGAGGTTTAGAGTATAAGGGTTTAGACAGTGTGGGTATAGGCCATGTTGTAAATGGCATGTGCCTTCTCATAGTGTTGTGATAGTATAGTGTAGGGTTTAGAATTATAAAGACTTTGTATTGTATTTAAAAATTTGGCCGAGGCCATGACTTATGTGAGCACTATGCATTAGTGGTTTTTGTGGTGGCCAGGATATGCAGA
Organism: Pseudotsuga menziesii; assembly: GCA_001517045.1. Classification (NCBI taxonomy): domain Eukaryota; kingdom Viridiplantae; phylum Streptophyta; class Pinopsida; order Pinales; family Pinaceae; genus Pseudotsuga; species Pseudotsuga menziesii. The sequence goes on along the minus strand of LPNX011114248.1, from coordinate 317,300 downwards.
CCCTCGATGGAATTTCTTGTTATTAATGTAATTGGACTCTGTAATATATTTTAAAGGGTTTATTTATAACCTATATCCCACATACGATTATACAGTTTTTCCTATGTGAGTGCGATTATAGGATTGGGTTTGTTATTGGTATATATAATACATAAGGGTTATTTATTATGACTTTGCCTTGGGTCTTGACATCAATGGGAATCAATCTCGCAAGCTCTAATGGCAACACTGTTTTTAATGTAATGTAATGAAATGTATTTTCATGAAATAGACAATCTAGGCTTGCATTCCCACAGGATTCGATTCCTGCTTCTGTTGCAAGAAATGGATTTATATTATTATGTTGAATTATGTACCTTGGTTTATGGTTATGTATAGATGGATATTATATGGGATTTTTAAAGATATAATGTGTTACAGAGAGAAATTCATATGGCTTGGGGTACCACAACAGACATATTAACTCCAGAAATAAATCCTTTCCTATATGCAAGAGAAACCAAACATATAACACTAAATGATCTCGATTCATACCTTATTCTGGACGGTTGATGTAGATCCCCATTGAGATTTTCCACTCTTGCTTGTATTAGCAATTTGCTTCCTCAACATTCAGCAAACAAGACAAGCATGCTATATATAATTGTGTTAGACCTACTCTAGAATATATAATCAATAACATATAAGCATTTAAAAGCATCCATGGATTAAATACTCATTTAAATACACATTATTTGACAGGAAAAGATATTTCTATTGATATAAAATAGAGATTACAATAGTGACAGCCTCTGTCGGCACGTCTGCGAATCGAAGAAGCTAAGTCCCCCACTTGGGCCTCCACCACTTCAATCCTCCATCTCTCGATATCAAGCTCAAAACAAAAATGAAAGCTTGGGAAGAACACAAAGTTCTCCAAGGGACAAAGGGACGCAGACTCAAGTATAAGCTTTGGCAACAATGGACTATAGTTTTCTTTCTCTTCAATTCCTCTCCTTTCAATGTATCCAAAAGGTTCCTTATATATCCTTTCAATGGGGTAATGGAAGGTTGAATCTGAGCAATATAAAGGAATATGGAAGGCCAAGAGACAAGTGACTTGGATCCACATCAAGTAAAACTCCAAAATCATTTGGTCTTTTGCACACATCTCGATGTACGCGGGTTTGAGGGTCAAATCCGCGTATATACGTGAGAAAGGGATTAAAAGTCGTGTATGGAAATTATTGCATGTTTTTAGGGATGATCTTGGAAACATCAAAGGTACAAAAATAGTCCATGGGGTCTAAAGAGTCTATAGAGGGATAGGGAAGGCCATAAAGGTGTGATCCACCATGTGTGGTAAAATCAGCTGTAATAGATGCCCCCTAATGTGTGAGGTTAGAGGGGTCAGACGATGGATGAAATACATTATAAGTCCATCCCAGAAGTGGAGTGATGAAGAACCCAGTGGAAGAACCATCCATCCAATCAATACAATACAATGATCAAAACTTTGCACATAACTGCAAGTAGATGTAGTAGTCCCGAATACATAAGAGTACAATGGCCATGAATAGGCATGATACAAAATATGACATGTGTGGTCATCGCCACATAAAATATAGATAAATCAGAATCTCCATGATGAAGATATATATAGGATCATGATCTCCATGAAGGCTGAAGATATATACTAGATCAAGATATCCATAATGGCTGGAAATATCTGACATATACTGGAATCAAGTCATGAGAGCTGAAATCTCATGAACATTGGCACGATCAAGGAGTTAGCATATATGAGATGCCACTAGTTTGGAAGGTATTATACATAAAATTCTATGATTACATGTCCTAATATGTGAATAGAGGTGTCGAGGTTGAACAGAGTATTCCATCGTCTGATTACTGGTCATCAATGTATATCATTAACAGATGCGAGATCACCCACCAATAATGAAAATGGGAATCAAGGTACTACAGTGCAAACTAACAAGTGCGAATAAATGTGTTGAGATTGAACAATTGAGAGAATCCATCGATCAGGGGACATTGATGTATTCCAAAAAAATTGTTGATGGCAAGAGAACCTACCACTGATGACTGCAAGTCTCAAGGCACTAAAAAATGACTCTAGATTCCTATCCCAGAATAAATGACCTGAAGTCGATGGGATGAAATTTGCTAGAAGGAGGGCATTAAGGAATCCCCCATCATCCAACATGCGGTACTTAGCAAAGCTGTATAATGTGGAAGGACTTGATCATAATGTGCACAAACCAATAACTATACTGGGAATGACCGACATGCAAAGTCAAGATAACTGAGGAATGGCCGACTCAGGTTTCAACGTCCTTTGAACAAGAGAATAAAGGAAAATGGTGACTAAATGTAAGAAGCATAAAATAAATATACAAAACTGGGACATCTCTGCAACATAGGAGGCATTGATAGTGTAATGCCTCCTTTTTGTAATTTTATTAAATGACCATTTTTTCACTTTTTTCACAATTTTGACCTTAACTAGTTTTGATGTCTAGACCTCCAAATTGACCCAAATGCTTCCAAATTTTCTCTGAATGTACATGAATGATAATATAACTTAAATATAATTATCATGTATTTTTTTTGAACTCCCAATTACTTCTGCATACTTGTTTAATGTTCTGTTCAAAGTAGGAGTCTTTACTAGCAAATTGGGGCTCTAATTCCCCCTAAGTAATTGCCGGAAATGGCCTCACAAATGATCCAAAAGTCACTTGAATTTCTGAACAGAGGCTGGGTATGTGTAAGGAAAATTTTCAAATTCTCATATGCATCATGGATCAGTTTATACAGGAATTTATGACTCTTTCCAAAACAACCCCCAAGTCACAATTTTGACCCTTGGGGAAAATGCACCAAATCTTCTCCCAATGCAATAAAAATGAGTAAAATGGATTCCAATGCTTAAGTAATGAACATGAGACTTGAAATACACATTAATTACAGTCCATACATCATACATTTATCATATATACATTCCTCCATTCGAAATAATAAGCATTACCATGGCATATATAAAAATGGAGTAGAAATGGTCATTGTTTGCTCATTAAACATCATTTTGACATACAACTCCTGGGAATTTCGAATTGAAAATTTCTAAGAATTAAAAAAATAGAATATTTAACTTATTACAATCATAAATGGACAATTAAACGCTCTCTCAATTCAAAATCATTAGCATTACAATGGTTCACAACAAGATAGTGGGGAAATGACACTATTTCTTCATTGTTCAACATTTTTACATGAAATATTTTGGGTATTTCGACCTGAGAGTATTATCAACATGAAATAAATAGCATATACATCATAGCATAATATAATAATAATTATAATATTTCCCAAAGATATCAATAGCTCATCCAAAGCGCAATCCCTCCATTGGCATGAATATGGTGTGAAAACTGGAAATAGTTGAGAGAGAGTTTTGGAATATAAGAATCCACATGATTTCCTGTAGCTTAAAAATGAAAATAATACTCCATTAAATATTCATGAAATACCTGAGTGGCCTTTCCGAACACCAACTAGGATGGGAATCTTTCACCGTCGAAATTGGCTTAAGCAAGAAAACTAGTCATCAACTAGCTCTCACAATTCACAAATGAGAAAAATATTCTTCTCATGGCTGATCCATGTATTTTATAAACATTTTTAGTATTTTAAGGTTCCAAATCCATCCATAAACCAAATCCAAGTCGAATTGGTGTGGCTGCTCATGCTATGCTATGTGGCCTCTCTCTTCACCTTCCCTCTTCTTCCAAATTTGAGTAGGAGCCTCTTGGCCTTCTCCAACTCCCAATTTCAAACTCTAAGATGCTCTATTCATTCATTACATGTTATTATGTCAGACTTCATATCTGAATTGTGTCATAATTTTCATAGAATTTCCATCATTGGTGTCATAGATGTCATAAATGTAAGGGGAATCTAGCCAAGTGTCCATGAAACTCCCATTTGGCTCTTCCTCTCCCATGTAAGTTACAATTCATCCCAAATTTGACCTATTAAGTATATGTACAAGTATATTAGCCTTATAATACATCCAAAAACATTAGTCTTTCCATATATTAGAATTTTTAAGAGAAAGATACCATTTAACATAGGAATTCTAGCTAGTGTGGGCTCCATAGTCTCCATGTGTCTTCATGCTCTATTACCACTTCCATTTTCTATTGTATTTATTTAATAAGATAAATTATTAAATATTTATGCCCTTCTAATTTCTAAACATCATCTAATATCCCCCTTATTCCAAATATCAAAGCTTCCACCCCCAACCTAGGAAACTAGTGATTTTCCTCCTTGGCAATTATTTGACTTTTAGCATCCATTTGACAACTTTCATGAATATGGACAATGCGATTTTTCCATTGTGACCCAATTCCAATTTTGAGACATTAAAAATCCTCCCTTCCCAATATTGCTTGTCCTCAAGCAATTTCAAACATGGTTGTTGAAGAACCTGCTTTCTGTATGATTTTTTGAAGTTGCCACTAAGTTTCCCACTTTGAGTCTTTGAGATACCATGAATATTTCAGAGAGGAACCACCATGATTGATGCTGCACTACTCTGATTAACATCACCTTATTAAGTGGGGAATCATATACCATACTACTTGTTTCCCAAATAATTTGAAATCAATGGGACTAAAAACTATACCAAGGTCCCATTGCTTGCATTGCACTCCAATAATTAAGAGTGCTCTCCAACCCATACCATTTGGAAAGAGAATTCCTGGATCCCATTTTCTTGTATGCATTCTTCCAAACATCATGAGTGCATAATATATATCATCAAAGTATATAACAACATAATAAGAATGTACATCAAGGATGTGCCTCACCAAGAATTCATGAAAGTGCTTATAACTCCCAATGAGTAGACTACCATTTGCCAAGTGCATACAAGATTCAAGTGACCAATCAAATCTGCTCCAATGACATAGGTGTGGATCCCATGTCCCATTATTCTTCTCTAAATATATATAATGTGCATCAATATAATCAGCCACATGTTATTTCATCTAAGGAGTGAATGAAGAACCTTCACCAAAATTTCAACCAAATAATGAGCAAAGAAAATGTGAAGACTTCAAGTGGATCAAAGAAGTCTCATCAATACACCCATGAATATGTATATATCATGAAATAACAGAGGATTTTTGTTCCAATAAGAATTTTCTTCACTCACATATCTCTTCACCCAAGTGTGTGATGAAGTTCCTCCAACATCAAATAGACTAGGAAAGGAGCAAGGAAAATCGTGAGTCTCCAAGTGACTCAAGTGAACATCATAGGTGCACCCAAGTAGATGTGTATCATCATAATATAAAAAAGGATGCTGCTGAAAATGTAAATAATAATGTGCTCCAACGATGTCAACATAAAAATTCAATCTAGGAGTTCTGTACTCCTCATGTGGCACCATAAAAAGAACCCTTTCACCCATACTTCATTAGGATGAATGCTGCAAAATTTGGATGTGTGGGTTGTAGGAGAAAGAACCAACTCACCCAAATGATCAGTAAGTGAAAAATTGTCATAATGTGAAGTATCCATATGGGTAGTATTATTCACCTCCCTAGAAAATGCAAAAATTTCTTCATGGTTTGGTTCCAAGGTATTGGAATAATGCACTTCTTCAAAAATTGTGTAACCATTTTAAAGAGGCAACTCAAGTTCCTCTTCCACCATTTCTAGTGATTGGATATCACCACTATAATCCTCAAGAACATCAAGAACCTGAATTTTTTCATGTTTCTCATGATCCATCATGTCATGAGAATCCTCCAAGCAATCTACCTTATGAAAATCTGAAAAATCGGAGGAAAAACAAGTGTCTTGCAACTTTTCAAGAAGTTGCTCATTTTGAATTGTGAGCTTATCAATAACTTCATTATTCTTCAAGTAGGATTCATGTAACCATTCAATAAGCTCAATGAAATTTTTTCTATCAAAAATCAAAGACATGAAATTACCTTTTATGTTGCACATTTCTCTTTGGATCTTCTCCATGTCTTCAAGGAATGATGGCTCCTCCAAGGAAGTAGCTCTCCAAAAAGAATTTGATACCAATGCTTGAGTGTCATGGAGTATTCTAAGGGTCTATTGGATATTATTTTCATTCATATTTAAGGACCCTTCAAGAAAATGAGGCTCCTACAAATGAACCTCCTCATATTCTTCCTTATTGCTTAGACCAACTTCATGAAGCTCAAGTGGTGATGGGGAAGTTGATCTTGTTTCTTCTTCAATTGCTACGAGGTCTTCATTTTCATGTTTAATGGAATTTTTGCTTGCAGAAAAATTTTCAAATATTATCTATATGTCACCAACATAGAATTGTGAGCACCCATCAGTAGGTACTCCTTCATAGTTCAAGCATCCATCAATAGATGCTCTTTGTTTCATTTCCAAGGTAGCAAGTCTCTTAAAATTATCTTCGGTATTTTCAATAAAAAATTCTTCATATTCATGTGATTTCTCTTCATATTTTTCAGAGTCACTTGGGAGTGATTTTATATCATATTCATGTACTAATTCTTCTACTCCACCTATTTCATAACTATGTGGTTCATGGGTCTCCTCCTTTTTCTCCTTCAAACAAGCTATTGCATTTTTCTCCTTGGTTTTCTTAATAAAATCAATATATTTTTCCCAACTTTGGATAGAAAAAAATTCAAATACTTTCATAATATTATTGTTCATGTCTTAAAATATAGGTTCCATACTTTTTATTATCTCCTCACCATCATATGAGGTTCTCTTTTCATGCCTAGTCATAGTTTCCAAAAAATTGCCTTCTTCTCCTACTTTTTTTTCCTCTTCAACAAAAGCACTTTTGGTTAGAATATATAATGGTGGTACCTGAATTATTGTACTCATAAATATCAGACCACATCAGGTTCCAATATCATGCTCTGATACCACTGTAATATCCCCTTTTTGGAATTTTATTAAATGACCATTTTTTCAAAATTTTCACAATTTTTACCATAACTAGTTTTGATGTCTAGACCTCCCAATTGACCCAAATGCTTCCAAATTTTATCTGAAGGTACATGAATGATAATATAACTTAAATATAATTCTCATGTATGTTTTTTTATCTCCCAATTACTTCTTCAAACTTGTTTAATGTTCTGTTCAAAGTTGAAGTCTTTACTAGCAAATTGGGGCTCCAATTCCCCCTGGGTAATTGTCGGAAATGGCTTCACAAATGATCCCAAAGTCACTTGAATTTATGAAAAGAGGCTGGGTATGTGTAAGTTAACTTTTAAAAGTCTCATATGCATCAGGTATTAGTTTATACATTCTTTTATGACTCTTTCCAAAACAACCCCCAAGTCACAATTTCAACCCTTGGGGAAAATGCACCAAATCTTCTCCCAATGCAATAAAAATGAGTAAAATGGATTCCAATGCTTAAGTAATGAAAATGAGACTTGAAATAAAAATTAATTATAGTCCACCCATAATACATTTATCATAGATAAATTCCTCCATTAGAAATAATAAGCATTACCATGGCATATATCAAAATGGAGTGGAAATGGTCATTGTTTGCTCATTAAAAGTCATTTTGACATACAACTCTTGGGAATTTCGACTTGAAAATTTATGAGAATGAAAAAAATAGAATATTTAACTGATTCCAATCAGAAATGGACAATGAAAGGCTCTCCCAATTTGAAATAATCATCATTACAATGGTTCACAACAAGATAGTGGGGAAATGACACTATTTCTTCATTGTTCAACATTTTTACATGAATTCTTTTGGGTATTTCGACTTGAGAGTATTATGAACATGAAATAATATCATATAAATCATAACATAATATAATTATCATTATAATATTCCCCATAGATATCAATAGCTCACCCAAAGCGCAATCCCTCCATTGGCATGAATATGGTGTGTAAACTGGAAATAGTTGAGAGAGAGTGCTGCAATAGAAAAATCCACATGATTTCATGTAGATTACACATAAAAATAAGAATGCATTAAATATCCATGAAATACTTGAGTGGCCTTTCCAAACACCAACTAGGATGGGAATCTTTCACCCTTGAAATTGGCTTAAGCAAGAAAAGTAGTCATCCACTAGCTCTCACAATTCACAAATGACAATTTCACAAATGATAAAAAGCTTATTCTCATGGCTGATCCCTATATTTTATAAAACTTATTGATATTATAATGTTCCAAATACATCCATAAACCAAATCCAAGTCAAATTGGTGTGGCTGCTCATGCTATGCCAAGTGGCCTCTCTCTTCACCTTCCCTCTTCTCCCAAATTTGAGTAGGAGCCTCTTGGCCTTCTCCAAATCCAAATTTTGACCTATAAGATGCTATATTCAGTCCTGAAATGTCAGTATGTTATTATTTCAGCCATCATATCTGACTTGTGTCATAACTGTTATAGAATCTCCATCATTGGTGTCATAGTTGTCATAAATGTAAGGGGAATCTAGCCAAGTGTCCATAAAACTCCTATTTGGCTCTTCCTCTCCCATGTAAGTTACAGTCCATCCCCAATTCGACCTATGAAGTATATGGAAAATTATATTATCCTTATAATCCATCCAAAAACATTAGGCTTCCCATATATTAGAATTTGTAAGAGAAATATACCATTTAACATAGGAATTCTAGCTAGTGTGGGCCCCATAGTCTCCATGTGTCTTCATGCTCTATTACCACTTCCATTTTCTCTTTTATTTATTTAATAAGATGAATTATTAAATATTTATCCCCTTATAATGTCTAAAAATCATTTATTATCCCCCTTATTCCAAATCTCAAAGCTTCAACCCCCAACCTAGGAAACTAGTGATTTTCCCCCTTGGCAATTATTTGACTTTTAGCATCCATTTGACAACTTTCATGAATATGGAAAATGTGATTTGGCCCATGTGACCCAATGCCAAATTTGAGACATTACAGACAGAGGCTCCATAGGGCCTGGAAGCTTAACCAGTCGGTGGAGATAAACTCAGAGAAACGAGTACAACTCCTAAAGTCAAACTATTAACCCAACCAACGGATGTGATATATAGTGCTCTGTTCGAAGGAAACATGACTCAGTTGCTGCCAAAGATAACATATTTTCTTGTCCAGTTTTTTGGTTTTTTTTTTGGACTTTTTCAATTATTTTGAAAATCTTGAAAAATAATAAAAGTGTTTTATAGTTATAGACTAGGAGGAGAAGAGTGTCAAGGACAAACAAACTAGTTCCAAGCAGCGGAAAATACCTATGCTCAATGCAAGGATACACATGTAGGATAGTGACACTCAAGGGAAAGTCCCCTCCCAGTAAAAATAGGGAATCAAGCTACAAAGGATATACAAAATGTCTCTACATGGCTAGAGATGAGACAAGCTCGGGCTATATAGCTGATACTCAAAGCTAGGGAAGCCAGCATAAGGCTCAATGAGGCAGACAAAGCTCATGATAATGCAATTACAACTTAACATAAGGGCATCCTGAGGAAACAGACCAGCAAAAAGATCAAGAGGAGTATGAGGCTCTTGCGAAATGACATGGTGATACTATACAATGAACTCCCACACCCTACAAGACAAACTATCGGCATGGGCTCCAAATGCAAACAAGGAGATAACTAGGGCACCCATGTGAGGTCAAACTCTACTATTCACTTCATGTCACTTCTAAAACAACAAGAAGGTTCCGTGACAAGATAGAATGGGTTCATACCTAAGGTTATAATGAAATGGTCATAAGTTCATGCAAAATGGAAACAAAGATGAAATCTAACCTATATGCTAGTTAAAACATCATACCTAAAATCGGCACAAACGGGTCAAAATAAAGGTTGAAACGACGCTCAAAATGATCTCCTACATCATCATATTACTAAAAAATGGTCCAAAAAGGTCAGAAACGGTTCAAAACTATAGAAAGGGGGTAAAGTTTTTTGAAATTTTTTCTATAAATAGTAAAAAATTCAAAACATTATAGAACATTTGAAATTTTTAACCAATTGAGCTCAAAACTTCAAACGTGAATTCTGGGAGTTTCATCCAGCGAAATCCGACACCGTTTTTTCCAGATAACTTCCCATGCCCTGCTCTTCCATTTGCATGTAAATTTTTTTAATTTTCATGTTCAAAATCAATTTCTAGGACATTCTATGATACTCACTTCGGCCCATGTGAAAATCGGGGATTTTTTCGTGTATAGGGTTGGCTATACGCGGAAAAATGGCCCAAACTTGCATACATACGTAGCTATTTTCAAACAGTCACATATACGGCTATGTTTAAGGTTTTTTATGACAAATAATGACCAAAAAAATGTAAATGTGCAAGATGGTTCTAGAGTGGAGGGAGAGAGAACACGAGGATGTAGAAGAAGTTGTACGGGGCGATCTAATGGCTCAACAAACTCTTCGTGCATGTGGGATATACAAGTTTTGGTGTCTTGGGGGCTTAAGAGCCAAACCAAGACTGCTGTAGATGCTAGTAGACTATTGGGATCCTGACTCAGAGTCTTTCCATATCGATGGTATGTCTCTCACTATATAGGTGGAGGACATATACTTCATTACAGGATTGTCTCGGCGGGGAGAAGTGGTGAACCTACGATCTCGTGGGCCCGAAGGTGGCCTCACCATTGATGAGTATATTGTTGTATACTATTATCTAGACACAGAGAAGGTTGGGATTCATATCCCAACAAAATCCATATAGGTACTAATCCTGAAGGCCATACTACTGACACTCGGTAGGATAGCAAGGCTAGCCTCACTCCACCAGGCCTTGTGACCCTTGATGTTCTATGCAGTGGAGTCCATGAGACCCATAGTTTATTATTAGAGTACTGCACTGTTGAGTAACATGAAGCAACAACTCAGTGACTGCAAGATGGGCAGGGCATGAAACTTCAGTTTTAGCAGTATATTGAGCACGTTCTTCTTGAAGCGTGTTCCGGGGCTCAGCCCTAGAGTTGACGTTCCTCCTCATGGGGTTCGAGATCCAGCCCAATGACATTGGAAAAATGCGATTGGCAGACTGGGCATACGTAGGGTCTCTAACCACTACCTAACTGATTTATTTCCATGGTGATGGTAGTAGATAGTTGCCATCGATGATTACCCCTATGCGGGGATAGATTTTCGGGGAGATCCTGACATGCCCCTACCACTAGGATTAGCATACGGTGACATTAGTAACGAATCCCAACACTCTTTTTAAGTTTTTTGAATTATATAATTTTTTTGTGTTTTTTGATATATGAAAGCAAAAGACATGTTTTGGCATGATGACACATTTTGACAATATATCATATGTATGCATATGTAGGACCACGGCGGCCTAACAGTTTTCCTCATCATAGACGGAGGGGACAAGGAGATGACATTATGGGTGTGGATGCAAAGCAGACGCTCCAAAGCATCCACACAAACTTTGTGTGGTTGACACATAGGGTACCCATGGCACAAGTCGAGCACTTTCCTAAGGCCAAGCAACGTCAGGTGGTGGGTGTACCATGAGCATGGGTGTGGTCAGAAACCCCCTCCTCCTGATCATGGTGACTTTCCATGATCAGAAACCCCCTCCTCCTCCCCAGGCTTAGATACTTGGGAGTGACACATTTTTGTACTACCGTGTATTATATTTTGGTGGCTTGGAAGCCCCATTTTTGTATTATGACACTTATGTATTATGAAGTCACATTTTGGATGTTTAATGAAAAACTTTTATGATGATCAATTTTATTAAATGTATGTATGTTTGTGATGAGATTTATGGTCTTTGAAACAAATTCCAATCTAACACATAGTTATCATATGATTCAACTTGATTATAAATTCTCGGAACATGTATGTATGTTATGTTGTCAAATTGTTGTTCTAGCAATCTCACATGTAAGAATATTCATAATAATGTTGGATCCCTAACATGATATAATCCATTCAGCTATGACACTATTAACTGCGAATCAAGACGTACCTCAAGAGAGAGAACACTATGTGAAATGGAATCCCGTAGAAGAATGATAACGGCACTATACTCAACAACATTGTTTGAAGAGGGCCATAAACATATGCCTCCTGAAGACAATACCTGACCTGTAGGAGTATAAATCACCCAAGCAGCAGAGGCTGAGTATTGAGTGTGACGGATAGCACCATTAGTGAATCCTATATAGATGGAAGACTCCATTGACATCTGTCATAAGAAATGAAAGCTAATAAAAAAACCTGATCACCATAAGAAAAACCTAACTATGCAAAATACTGTACAATAATATACAATAATCAGCCCTGGATGAGGATCATGCATAGTACTTTTTAAGATAAATCCCATTTCAAGGCTCCACCAAGGTTGTCCCCTCATAATATACTAGCTCATAGGCGCCCTTCTCTAACACACATTTGACAATGTAAGGACCATGCCCCATGGGGTTAAACTTTACTGTCTCGAAGGGTTTTTTAGCTTGATCCCACAAAAGGACTGAATCTCCTTCACTAAACTTCCTCAGATGGATAGATTTATCATACTGGACCTTAACATGGTGCTTATTTACTTCTAGAGCCACTAAGGAAACTCGGCGCTGCTCATCAAGCTGCTCTAAGTGGACCAAACGTTCCTCCAATGGGGAAGTGTCTGGTAAAAGCTCTATGGCTAGCTTTAATGAACGGATTTCTCATTCAATCGACAAGACAAACTCCACTCTATGTACAAGCTGATATGAAGAAAAATCAGTGGCAGTCTTAAGCGCGATTCTATAAGCCCACAAAGAAGTATATAACATGATATTCCAGTTGTTCTTGCTTTGTGCGATGGTTCGTTGGAGAATGTACTTAAGTGATTTGTTCATTGCTTCAACCTATCCATTTTCTTGAGGGTAATAAGAAGAGGAATGATTTTTCTTATACCCTAACTTCAAGGCCAACTCTTCCATCATTTGATTCTGAAAGTGCCTACCATGGTCAGTGACAATTTCCTTTCAGAATACCGAACCTACTAATGATTTGGTTCATACAAAATGGGAAGTTGTCTCACCGTTGAATTTAACTGTGGGCATAGCCTCAACCCATTTAGTGAAATAGTCAATAGCCACTATAATATGATGATGCCCCCCAGCTGAAGCTGGGTTGCAATCCATGAAATCAAGTTCGCACTTAGTGAAGGGACCAATGGTGATAATCAGATGTAATGGGGTAGGATGTGAATGCATATTGCATGCAAAACACCTAGCAAGGGTGGCACTTCTTGACCGCATTGACACAATATTTAAATATTGACGGCTAGAAATAACCCACTCTCAAAAAAAAATTTGGGCTGTAGAAAGCCGAGATAAATGACCACCATGTGCCCCTCCATGGAAATTATTCAGCACAAGATTAGCATCCTCATGAGTTAAACAATGATGTAAAATGGAATCTACCCCACAGTGGTACAATGTATTATCCACTAGAAGGTAGTTCTTGGATACGTGATGTAACCGTCATCATTCCTCCCGTGAAAGGTGAGTAGGGACCTTCAATGTTTGTAAATATATGATGATATCCCCATACCATGGATCCAAAGTTGAGATCAGGAAAATGTTCTCATCGACAAACATATTTTCACAAACTTCCTCCTCCTCCTCACTTGGGAAATCAGATATAAGCTCTGCAAAAATTAATGATTTTTTTTATTTTGCCGAAACAAAATCGAGCTCAAATTCTTGCAAGATGAAAATCCACTTATTATACTTTCCCCCGACCATCCTTCTAGTGAGGATGAACTGAAATGGATTGACATGGGTTACCACCAAGGTCTGTCGAAGTTGAATGTAGTGTCTCAATCTTTGAACCACATGAATGGTAGCTAAGGCAAGTTTCTCCACATGGGAATAACATATCTCTGCATCTACAAGGTTTTGGATCAAATAATATACGACATGGTCATGGAGCTCCTCATCCTCTTGAACCAAAACCATACCAATAATCTCCATGGACACGGCCACATAAAGCCAAAAGTCATGGATATAGTTGGGTGGACTAATCACAGGGGCCGATGCTAAGGCTCATTTAAGTGTATGAAAGGACTCTCAGGCTCACTCATCCTAGCAAAAGGTAGTGTCCTTCTTCAAAAGAAGCATAAATCCTTTAGGCAAATTGGAAAAATTAACCATGAATCTCCGCAACAAACTTGCCATGCCTTGCAAACATTGAAGATGTCTAATGTTTTTCGGGGGAGACAATTGAAGTATTGCCTCAACCTTTAAGGGATCCACTCTTATACCCTCCTTGGAGAAAATTAACCCTAACAAGTGACCAGACTTCACACAAAAGATGCATTTATGAGGATTTAAACTAACCAAATAATGGCGGCATCTTTTGAACGCTAATCTCAAATGGTAGGAATGACGCATCCTCTGACGAGAATGAGCAGCAAGGTCATCCAAAAAGACTTCAATAATCAATTTGAAATCATGGAAAATCAAGGTCATAGCCCACTAAAATGTGGCTCTAGCATTTTTAAGGCCGAAAGGAATCTTCTGATATGCAAAGGTGCCCCAAGGACAAATGAAGTCAGTTTTATGTTGGTCCTCGGTTTTGAGCTAGATCTCATTGTATCCGAAAAATCTGTCCATAAAGGGAAATACCTCGCTTCCCACACACTCATCCAAGATTTGATCAATAAATGATGCGGGAAAATTATCCTTAGGATAGGAATGATTCAATTCATAGAAATCAGTGCATATACAGATCGCTCCCTACTTCTTATCAACCGAAACAGGGTTTGAAACCCACTCCATCAAGGGAACGGGATAGATAAAACCAGCATTTAACAGTTTTTCTATCTTAGCCTTAATCACGGGTGGTTTTCTAGGATTCACCGCATGCAAGCATTGTTGAATAGGATTAGCATTGGGATAATTTTTAATTTCATGTTCAATAATGCGAGGGTCGATACCTGGCATTTCCTCGTATGACCAAGCAAATATACCATGAAACTCTTTGAACAACTCGATATACTCCTGAATCTCATCATGGGAACATTCTGCCCCAATATAGACATTCTCAATATTTCCAATATCACGAGAGGTATTGATAGGGATGGTAGGAGATATATTCACCATGTTTCTATCAGCCATCAGACCAGGAGAGCGCAATGGAACCACGGGACTACCAATTCTCTCAATAAGAATCTCCCTAAAGTCTTCACACTCCAAACGGTTAAGCTCAGGAAGAAAATAACATCTATGATGTAACTCTTCCAAATGTGGCTAAACCCAAACATGGCCTCAATAATAGCTTCATCTAATGGAAAAACACTATCAAGGAAATCATGTGCGTGAGAAGACTCAACTGCCCATGCATGCAACACATATGGGTCCTCCTCCTCCTTCTATGAAGAGTAAGGACTAGGCTCTGCAACACATTTAAGATTTGCTTGATATGATATCATTGCTGCAGGAAACGACACGTCCATTTTGATAGGCTTACTCGAAGGAATCAGTGTAGGAAGGATCCAAGGATCTTCCATATGGGTAGTGCAAAAACACACCGAACACGATGAAGATGAAGCCCCACAAGAACTAGACCCAATCATAAGAACAGGTGCAGGACAACCAAAGGTTCCGATAAGGGATGGATACATGCCAACACCCACACTCCTAGTTGTTGGATGAGAATGATCGATAATCGGCATAGAAGCTCCCGATGATACAGTAACACTCAGATTTTTGAATGATGTCTGATCAATCTTAACAATCTTCCCATTAAATGGAAAGCATACAACTCGAAATAGAGAAGAAGCTACGGCTTGCATACTATACATCCAGTTCCTACCCAATAACAGGTTGTAATCAAGGGGCGCATCAACCACCTCGACCTCGATCGTGACAGTCTTCCCTCCCAAATGGACCTTAAGAGAAGGAAGAATTTCGTGCGGCCAAAATGATCTACCATCAAAAGTAGTCAACATGGTAGAGGATTTAGACAACTCGGGGGAACCCAAACCCTTCCAACACGACAAAGCCATCACATAAGCAGTAGTTCCTTCATCAATCACAGTGTGTTTGATGGTCATGTTAAGAAATTCTACATGAATGAAGAGAGACACATTGTAAGTCAAGCGAGGCTGTAGTCCCATGGTTTCAAATTTGATGATGGAAGAAGAGTTATCATCGTTAACACCAAGAGTAGAAAGAAAATCCTTCCTTTGTGAAAGACAACTCTAAATTACTTCAAGTGTAGACATCGCACAAGGAGTGTGACCCAAAACCCCTCTATATCATTTCTCAGAGTCTTTCCATACGCGACTGTGTGCAGAAAATCCACGTATATGCACGCATATCTCAATCAAAACCGCGTGTACATGTGACTATGAGGCAAAAAATCATGTACATGAAGAAAAAGAGATAAAAATGAAGGCAAACAGATAAGATGAGACAAAATTGACTCCTATTAGACACTACTAGGAAAACATGCCCCCATACCCAACTCAGAAACAAAGAAATCACAGCAATTCAAGAACAATGAATGCTGATAAAAACCCCCAAAGGAAAAATGACTAGGAACTCCCTAGCGGAGTCGCTAATTCTATTACAGAGAGATTTCCTATGGCTTGGGGTACCACAACAGACAGATTAACTCTAGAAATAAATCCTTTCCTATATGCAAGAGAAACCAAACATCTAACAGTAAAGGATCTCGATTCGTACCTTATTCCGTACGGTTGATGTAGATCCCCATTGAGCTTTTCCACTCTCGCTTGTATTAGCAATTTGCTTCCTCAACATTCAGCAAACAAGACAATCATGCTATATATAATTGTGTTAGACCTACTCTAGCATATATAATCAAGAAAATATAAGCATTTAAAATCATCCATGGATCAAATACTCATTTAAATACACATTATTGGACAGGAAAATATATTTGTATTGATATAAAACAAAGATTACAATAGTGACAACCTTTGTCGGCACGTTTGCAAATCAGAGAAATTGAGTCCCCCACTTGGGCCTCCACCACTTCAATCCTCCATCTCTTGTTATCAAGCTCACAAGCAAAATGCAAGCTTGCGAAGAACACAAAGTGCTTGAAGGGACAAAGGGATGCAGAGTCAAGTATAAGCTCTGGCAACAATGGACTATAGTTTTCTTGCTCTTCAATTCCTCTCCTTTCAATGTATTCAAAGGGTTCCTTATATAGCTTTTGAATGGGGTAATGGAAGGTTGAATCCGATCGATCTCGAGGAATATGTAAGGCCAAGAGACAGTGACTTGGATCTACATAAAAAAAACTCCAAAATCATTTGTTCTTTTGCACACATCCCGATGTACACGGGTTTGAGGGTCAAATCCGTGTATATACGCAAGAAATGGATTAAAAGTCTCGTATGGAAATTATTGCATGTGTTTAGGGATGATCTTGGAAAGATCAAAGGTACAAAAATGGTCCATGGTGTCTAAAGAGTCTGCAAAGGGACAGGGAAGGCCATAAAAGGTGTGATCCAACATGTGTGGTAAAATCAGCTGCAACATAATGCATGTGATTTATGGTATTTTAATGTAGATTTTAAGACTGTAAGTTTTATGGCAGAGTCTTGATAAGGACCACATGGATGGTCAGAATATCCCCTGATTAAATTTGATTTTTAATCCAATTATGTAAAGTACTTTGGTTTTAAATGATTATATGAAGCAGACCTTGGAAGGTCTTTATTAATTGGTTTTATCTTGGTTTTTATATGGACTCTATTCTTGGTAGATCTAATTTAAAATATAAACATGTATAGTTTAGCATAAATAATATTTTAATTAATTATTACTGAACTAGTTTATTTAAAAATTCTAGGGCAAGCCTCTGCTGACAAATGAAATATGTCAGCAGAGTATTAAATACAGAGAACACAGTATAATCATAATACTAATATCGACACCTAGTTAATATAGTAATATTTATGAAGGATACCACCCTGAACATAAACATCTGATACAATAAAACTTCTGCTGCATAAGATTAGTAAATTGTAATTACAAACCCTAACAGTTTGTTAATCATAAAACATAACCCTTCAGATTAGAAATTACATTGCAGCCATTACTTAATATAAACAATAATGAATCTTTAGGAAATAAAATAGAATAGGATTTCTAGGATTTCATACCTGAATTTGAAGCTTTGTTAATGGCTTCACCTGTACACGTAAATAACTAGCATTAACAATTCAATGCAGATCTAACCTTCGTTTTAATGACCAAATCACTTGGGAACTACCACGTTCCACCCAACCATGACCTAGAACCATTCCTAGTTTAAATCCGGATCCCCCTGAGCTGGAATCCAACATGCAAGTATCTTAGAGCTCCTAAGGTAGGGTTTATTGTCTTGTAACTAGTTCTGAATAATCCTCCTTCAATTTTAGAAGCTGTTCTCCAAGAAAACACTTGAGAGCCAAAAACAGGCAGGATAATAATTCTCCAAAGGAAAAATCAGAACCCCAAGCCTTTGCCTGACTTGAGTCTTTATAGGGATACTTTTTAGTCAAAGGGGTAGTTAAATCAAGAAATCCTTGATTTCTTGATTTAACCCTTTTAAATTTACTGGGGTAATTTTCAATTCTTAACCTAGGAACTCTAAACTAGTTCCTAGTAAATATTTCATAGATATTTCACTATTTGTAAATACTTTAATAATAAATAGTAATTGGTGGAGCTTCTCTTCTTTGTTTATCAAATTCTATAATTAATTATAATTAATTCTTTATACATACTATGTATAAACTACACAGTATTGAAATACTTGTTAGCATTTGTCTTCGGGCATCATGTGTCATGATCCCTAGACTTAACGACACTTCTTCATGAAGGTCAAGTAGATATATGGCTTACGTTTAATAGGCTAGGCAAATCTAAACATCCTTGCATGTTGGATTTCCCTCGTATAACATGGTAGATCTTCAGTACTTTGATGAGAATACAGAAATTTGAAATTTCATTTAATCACTTATAAGTATGTATGATGATGATCAATATTTTTCTCAATCCGTTTTCGCTCGGAAGTTATAAAATTCTTTTTAGTAACCCTTAGCACTTACCAGAGCCCATAATCAAAGCCTATAGTAGGGAGGTACAAACATAGTGCAATTCCAAAGCTTTCTCTCAACACTAAATTCTAGGATGTACTTGTACAATACACCTAGGGATACAATGGCCAAAGATCCAATGATGCAGAGCTTATGCTCAACATCAATATGGAATGCTTTAGAGCTTATGCCCAACATTTCCAATTATATTTCATGTGTTCCAGAGCTTTATGCTCAACAGAAAGCATCTCATCGTTCACATCCTTCAGGGTCCACGCACAATACAAAGATTTCATCAATCATGTGCTTCAGGGTCCACACCTAACACAAAACATATATATACATATATATCATCAACAATTGGCTTACGCCCAATCTACAAAGAAAATTATCATGTTCATATGCAGTGGGGTCTTCAACCCAAAAATAAAACATCAATATAATCATTATGATCAATCGGCTCATTCCTATAAATGGTAGGTTAAAAATCCAGGACATTACATCCCTCCTAGCTTAGTACAACACCGTCCCTTGTTTTCTAGGGACTCTGAATGATATCATGAAACAAGGTGGGGTAAGCCTTTCTCATGGTGGCTTCATTCTCCCAAGTATCCTCATCTACCTCAAAGTGCTTCCAGTGCACTTTCAATTGGACCATAGTGCGCTTTCGAAGCTGCTGTTAACACCCAAAAATGGTTAACTACCTCATCTACCCCATTACATGGCTCATTTGTCCACTTTCCTACCATATCCCCATCAAAAACCCATAAAACCATCTAAAAGGTCACCGAAAAGCTTAAAATGCCTCCAAAAGGCTATAAAATCCTTTTTTCCTCCAAAAATATCCAAAAAGGAATAAAAAATATAAAATAATGAGGAAAAAAGAAGAAACCCTAAATAGCTGAAACCCTAAACAGCTAAAGCCCTAAAAAGCTGACCTAAACCACATGGTTTTATAAATAAGTGATGGAGACCCATTATTCCATATCCATTATCATAAGCATCCTGCCTCTGCCGAAATTATTCTCGAAACCCTAGCTTACCATCAAGCTACTTTCACCATTGAGAACTCTTTTTGGCCATTTTCCACCACCAGAGAAAGAGAAGAAGCAGCTTGGAGCTCGAAGCCACCGACATCGGACCAGCGCAACGGACTCCATCAACCTCCTCATTGGAGGTAACATCAATAAAGATCATCATTTATTTCTTTACCGTTTCTGCTTTATATTATTTACTTTTCACCGTATTGTTTCATGTTATTTGCTTTTTACTGTTTTAGCTTCAAGAACGTACTTAGATTAGTTTTTGTTTCAGTTTATCATTATTTAATTCATATATCATTGAAATGCTACTAAGGAATCCATATTCCTTAGTAGGTTCTCATTCGCACAAGCTAGGGTGAAAACCCTAGCAACAGTTTTTGGCGACTCCGCTGTCTTTTTTAATTTAATTTTTCCGTACTGTACTTTCGGCTGCCGGAAACCACACTTTTTTCTTCCGCAGTCGCGGCTCGACCGTGCATTTCAGGCCCTAACCTACGACTATCCCGCCGCTGTTGGCCATCCTCCTGCGTCCTGGACGCGTCTTTGAACTTTCCCAGTTGCGTCCCGAACGCGTTTTTTCAGCCCACCGTCGCGATCCGACCGCGCCTGTTCATTACACAGTCGCGATCCGACCGCCGCTGTCAGCCAGAATCCCGCAACCTAGACTGCGCCTGTTTCCTTTAAAACCGCGATCTGCGCGCGACTGTTGCCTCCAAACCCGCGGTACGACCGCGCGAGTCCGCCCCATACCCGCGGTCCGTGAACTGTTTTTTGCCCTTGTTTCCGCGCCGAAACCCAGCCAATTTTCCTTCATTCTTCCTGCACTTGCACAGCCACCTGTTCCACTTGCAGCCCTACAGCCATTTCTGTCCCTTGTTTACATAATTGTTTAGAAAAATTTTAGCATTCTTTATTTCAGAAAAAATTCGCATGGTAAAAATTTTTAAAGTTTTTCATACATTATTATTGTTATTGAGTAACTCTTTTGGATTCATAACCTCACAAGAACACAATCTATCCCCTAATTCAAGTGAGACCTAAAATCTACTTAACTCAACCAACACTATAACCTCATTTGAGGAACACAAAAGAATCTTGTAGTTAGGTAGGATCGGGGGGATAGGCTTCCAATAACAACCCTCGGTCATTTTCACGTGAGACATAGTTGTTGTCCATTAGGGAACCAAAATCCCTTAGTATTTTTTGACACGGTCACAACCGGTTTATCAGAGGGCCTCTCCCTTAGGAGGGTTGAAGTCGTGAGATTGGTTCCGGAAGTCTGAGTGGAATACCGAAATCCATTCAGTAACTGAAGGGCTACCTTTCGCAGTTCTCGGAATATCCCTGTATAGGGAATATTGCGGTTAAAGGACCAAGCGGCAGATTTATCTTTCTGGACGTGTCATGAACGGGGTATCTTAGTTGCCATACTTCTAGGTTTGCGTACCCGGTGTCCCTCCTGGTAGGGGGATACTTTAGCCATTTGACTTTCCTATTTATATTGTCTGACTTGGATTTCATCACCTTGCAGAGGATATACTTAGTCGAGTCATAATACTATTAGTTAGGTGTTTGCATGCTCCCTTACCTCCTCTTGGTCTAGTGAGTCCACCGATTTTTCTTTTTTAGGAAACCGACTACTTATTGGTATTCTGACCACTTTGTTGACACTCCGCCTATTGTAGCACGCAGTTACACTAGGTGTTTTGAGTTGTTTTTTGGCCTGAGTGCCTTATGTTTCGAGCTCTCCTTCTGCACACACGGTTGCATTAGGGTTTTTGAGTTGTTTTTTCGACACCACAACCCACATATTTGAAAACCACTTGTCACCATTGACTCTCCGAGACATTCTCGTCGCCTCAGAGGTGAGCCCCCACAGCACGGTTCACTTGACACCACCCGTCATCACCGTAGATCTCGATCCTTGTCACTCGACTCCACTCGTCAGTGGCATAGGTCTCCGTCACCAGATTCTGAGAACACTCTTTACACTGCCCCCACTAGCCCCATGGCTGGCGTGAATCCTAATCCCTTCATTATAGGGACCACCGGTGGTACATCCGCCTCTATACCAATTACCACACCTATCATGGGTATGCCCTCCACGGGAGGCCCGTCTACCATTCCCCTCACCATACCTATTCCCACGGCAGGAATACCCATACCCACTCCATTAGTAACTCCTACCGCCCTTGGTGGTGCAGGAACTTCTCATGCCACCATAGTTCCCCCACTTGGGGGTAACCTCCCTCACACGACCCCTCCACCTGGGGGCATGGGCCCCAATGTGGTCCAACCCACTACCGTGTCACACCCTTCATCCAGCTTTCCATACATGGATAGCCTCAACCTACCTGACCTAGCCAGGTTAACCAACGACCCCATCCGGCACAACCCTGTGTGGCCCCACATGAGTACCAAACTCCCCTCGGACATCCCTAAGTTTGAGGGTAAAGCAGGTGAGGACCCACAGAACCATATTATGTCTTTCCATCTATGGTGTTCCTCCAATTCCATAGTAGACAACTCCATTCGCCTCCGTTTATTACAGCGCACTTTCGCTGGCTCAGCTGCCAAATGGTATATCGAGCAACCCCACGGAACCCACACCACCTTTACGTCCCTGGCCTCGACCTTCCTCCAGTTCTTCCAGTTACCTTTTCACTATGACGCAGGCGTCGAGATCCTCCTATCATGCAGACAGAACACGGCTACCCACATCACCGACCACATCCATGAATGGCGGCGACGCCGTAGCCTATGCAAAATCAAGCTAGATGACTGGATCTTCCTAGATTGGTTCCTCAAGTCCCTCCTTCCGCTCATTACTAAGGATGTGGCAGCTGAACGACCCCAGACTGAAGAAGAGGCTATCCTTAAGGCCCAGCAGTTTGATCTCATTTACGCCCAGTTGGGTTATCTTTACACCATCATACCGGACGCCCCTCGAGGCGATCCCCCACATCACGATGTGCCGGGGGCATCCCACGCTGCCGATGGCATCATTGGCCGCCTCTCTTCGTAGCCTCAGCCCTTTTCCATAGCCCGTCCTACTCCTGGACCTGAACTTTCGCGGGCTACATCACAGTCGGGAGCAACCAACTCGTATGCTCACATGCCCCATCAACACCATACCCATGGACCCTCATGTCCACCTCAGTGTTTCGGAAATATGACTTCCGCTTACCCCTCCCCGGTCGCACCTTAGCCATACTATCACCAGCAGGCTGCACCAGCTCTTGCGCCGCCACAATCCCAACCTCATTATTATCAGCCACAGCCAGCCCCTGCGGCAAACCCACAACCCGCCCCACAGCACTATCAACAACCCCCTCAAGTAGCCACGCCAGTGCAGCCTCCACCTCCATATTATCCACCGCAGCCTGCTCCTGCACCTGCGCAAACTCAAAATCCACCTACTACCCAAGGGCAGGTTTACGCCCAAGAAAACCCGCCGCAAAATCAGAACAACCAACGCAACCAGGGCCAACAAAACCGTGGCAGGGGCCGAAATCGCGGGAACAACCAGCAGACCGAGCAAGCTGGTCAACACCCTAATCCCCCTGCTAATAATAACACGGTCCCTACCAACCAAAACCCCGATCGCCCGCCCAAGCAGGCTAAAAACCCCAACTTGCGAACCAACTTCCCTTGTTCTGTTTGCGGGGTCTATGGTCACTACACATATTTTTGTCCACATATGGAGCGATTTCAACAACTTTTGGCTGCTGATAGGCTACGCCAAGGACAGGCGGCTCCTCAAGCACCACCCAATCCCCCACAACCTCAGCAGCCACCTTTGGTGCTGCAAAACCCCTTACCAAACCAAGCCTTAGTGAACACTGAACCATTGGCTCCCGCCCAAGCTACTGCGCCTATCCAACAAATCACTTACGCTGCTCCTGATCAACCCCCGTCTGACTCAGGTACCCACCACCTGTTGATGATGTCCTCCGATGAGGTCAACCTCCAGACCCGGCGGAACCAATATGGCTCCACCCCGGAAGCACCACCCACCAATAACCCCACTAACGCTCATCCCACCAATCAGCCGTTACGTATACCTCCACCTCCACTAGATGGAGCTCCCAAAGCACTCCGTTTCCCACTTCGCCGTATCAATAACAACCCCAATGCGCGGGCTGCGTCAAACTACAACATCGTAGACGATTTAGCCCAATCTCCCGCAGCCATGTCTGCGCTAGAAGTATTAAGAAATTGCCCTTCACAGCGTAAGAATTTACTCTCAGCCATTGGGGCTATCGATCCACATGATTCGCAGTTAATGGCATATGATTTGGACCAATCCGAACCCCGCCTGCCCTCCAACTTATCATTCCAAGTTACTGTTTCCATCCGGAATTTTGTCATCCATCTATGCATTATTGATGAAGGTGCCTCTACATGTGTCATGCCCATCTCCATCTGGCAGAAAATGGGATTCCCCCCTCTCCAACCGTCCTCCATTGCGTTGCGAGCCTACGATGGCCGTTCAGCTCAACCACAAGGCTTATTAACCAATGTCCCCGTCCAGCTGGCTGGTAAAATGGTCTTGATAAACATCGAGGTTATCAATGCCCAGCTTGACTACAACATTTTACTTGGCCGCAGCTACATGTATGCTATGCGGGCAGTTGCTTCTACCGTTTTTCGCATCATGATGTTCCCTCATGAGGGACGCGTGGTCAAAGTTGACCAACTCACGTACTACGATCCCAAGGCCGCCGCGACACCTGAAAATGTTCTCCCCATGATTGAGCAAACTATCTCGGGTGACCCCAACACAGCCGTTTCTTCTATAGAGCCCATGCTCCCCATAGTTGAACAACTTACTCCGGATGCCACCACCTCCTTCGTTTCTTCTGTGGGGCCCGGAGTTTACTCAGACACACCGATGACCTCCACTTTTCCATCTCTCCCACCACCGTCATCTACTACTGAAGTGGCCGACCTATTGACTCTGTCCCACCACACGAGAATCCCTAGTACTCAACCACCGTTGTTGCCTCAACCCCCTTTGGTACCTAGCCACATTGGTGCCACACCCATACATACTATACCTTTCCTCTTCCCTCCCTCAGGAGTGGTTAGCGCCCCAGTCATGGCTACCCTTAGCCTCCCTGGTTTAACCTTAGGATTACCCGTTTGGTATCTTTCGCCTCCAGTTCGTCCGCCGACACCAGATGTCGTCCTGCAACCAGTGCAACCCATAGCCACTACTAGTCGACCACCTCCCAGTGTCGCTACCCCATCAACCCCCGCGAAACCACCTCCCGGTATCGCTACCCCGTCAACCCCCGTGAAACCACCCCCTATTTTTACCAAACCCACTGGGGGCAGAGGGCCCCAACCTTACACTGCTGTCCCACCTCCTAAGACAGTCCAAAACCCCCCTGTGTTCCGTGCCCCTCCCAAATGTGCGCTCTGCGATGAGTTGGGCCATGTGACTCACCTATGTCCTCATTTACCAGCATTAAAGGAATACATGCAAATGCTCGATGACGACCCCACTATCCCGGTGGTCCATCTAGAGTCAACCCCTATGCCTCGCGACAAATCCCTATGCACTAACCACTCATGTGCCTTATGTGATGTTTACGGGCATTACTCCCATCACTGTCCCGATCTCCCCGAGTACAGAATAGCTCTCTTTGAGATGAACAATCTGGATCTGGAGACGGCAGACCTCACCATTGACGAGATCCTCCCCTCAGATCTGGATCTTGAGACAACCCAACTCCCCATTGTGGAGATCCACCCCCCGGACTCTTCTTCTTCCAAAGAGTTCGAGACCATTTATATGTTTTCTTCCATCACCACACCCCCGGCAATCAATCTTACAACTCGAACATTCCACAGTGATGAAGAAATTCTTGAGGCTCTCACCGCCCCAGATTATCCCTGGGATGACATGCATCATCGTTCATACTTTCTCCCAGATGAACCATCTTCTAGCACTGCTCCTCAATTTGCAGTGGAATCCAAAGACTTCCTTCCCCCGAAGGTCGACTGGTTCAAGGACCCCATTCCTACTCCTGATGCCTTCGAAGAGGGTAACATGGCCAACATCTCACCTGTTATCCAAATCGATCTTGCTGCCCCCGGGGGCACCCTCGAACTCATCGATTTAGGAGAATCTTGCACTGAGCAGGAGGTTGATGAATACAAATCACTCTTCAAAGAATTCCGTGATGTCTTTTCCTGGTCCTATACCGAAATGCCTGGCCTTGAACCTGCCATTATAGAACACCACATCGACACATGGCCTGATATAACCCCCGTTCGTCAGAAACAGCGTCCCATACACCCCTCCAAACTCCCAGCTGTCAAAACAGAGATCGAGAAACTTCGCACAGCAGGATTCATTTATCCTATTGCTTATACCACATGGGTTTCAAACCCTGTTCCTGTCAACAAGAAACAAGGCACCCTTAGAGTATGCACTGACTTCCGAGATCTAAACCACGCCTGTCCCAAAGACAATTTCCCTACGCCATTCATTGACCAGCTCATCGATGCGTGTGCGGGGCATGAGGTCCTCTCCTTCATGGACGGTTTTTCCGGATATAATCAGATACAAATCCGCAAGGAAGACCAATACAAGACCGCTTTCACTACCCCATGGGGCACTTTTTCCTATCGTGTTATGCCTTTTGGCCTCAAAAATGCTGGTGCAACATTCCAGCGGGCCATGACCTATTGTTTTCATGATTTAGTCCAAATCCTGCTCGTATACCTAGATGACCTTACCGCTCGTTCCCGAAAACGATCAGACCACCTAAACGACCTTCGGCAAGTTTTTCTACGTTGTCGCAAATATCAGATCCGCTTGAACCCACACAAGTGTGTTTTTTGCGTTCTGGCAGGCCGATTGTTGGGGTTCATTGTCTCCCACAAAGGAATTACTGTTGATCCACTGAAAGTCCAAGCCATCTTAGACCTTCCCTCTCCCCGAACACTCAAGCAGCTCCAAAGTCTGCAAGGGCGATCTAATTTCCTTCGACGCTTCATTCCCGATTACGCCACAACCGTTCATGGTTTCTTGCACCTACTCCGTACCCAAGTACCCTTTGTCTGGGACGAGCAAGCAGAAGCTGCATTTAATGCCCTCAAGAAATCTCTCACACAAGCCCCCTTGATCTCCCCTCCGGATTTCTCTCAAGATTTCATCCTCTACATCTCGGCATCCGAGTATGCTATGTCAGGAGTCTTGGTCCAAGAAGACGCCTCATGCCAAGAACATGTCATTTACTACGTCAGCCAGACCTTATCCGGCCCACCCCTACGTTATCCACATGAGGAGAGACTAGCCCTAGCAGTGGTCTTTTCTGTCCAAAAATTGCGACACTACATTTTACTTAGTCATACCACAGTCGTCGCTGACTCTAACCCCATGGTCTATCTCTTAAACCGGCGGCTCCTGCAAGGTCATGTGGCCAAATGGGTCATTATCCTCCAAGAATATGACCTTACTTTCCGAACACCCAAGAGCACCAAAGCCCTTGCGCTTTCCCAGCTCATGACGGATCTCCCTTCCTTTATCCCAGCCCCACCTATCTCAGAAGAGTTACCCGATAATCACTTATTTACCATCTCGTCCGATGACCCGTGGTACGGCGATATCTTGTTATACCTGTGCACGTAGAAGTTTCAACCCACAGTCACTCGGAACGGACATCGTCGTATCCGTCACCATGCCTCTCGCTACCTCCTCATTGGAGATGTCCTTTACCGGCGAGGAATGGACACAATTCTTCGTCGTTGCCTTACACATGAGGAAGCGGAACAAGTCCTTAATGATTGTCATAGCGGTGCCTGCGGCGGCCATTTCTCAAGGATGGCCACTGCCCAAAAGGTCGTCTGCGCCGGATATTTCTGGCCCACACTCTTCACCGACTGCATCAATGCGGTCAAGCATTGCCATAACTGCCAACTTTTCGCCCCCAAAGCTCGGACGCCACCTGCTCCGTTACACCCAGTAGTCACTGTTGGTCCCTTTTGTAAGTGGGCCATCGACTTCATGGAGTGTAGACCCACATCAGCGAATGGCCATAAGTACATCATTGTCGCCGTTGATTATTTCACCAAATGGGCGGAAGCCATGCCCACCTTCAATTGTAAGGCTGACACTGCTACCCGTTTCTTCTTCAACGATGTCATCACTAGATTTGGAGTCCCTAAACAATTGGTATCTGACCATGGATCACATTTTGAATATTGTGTGTGGCGCGAGTTATCCACCCTTCTCAAGTTCGACCACAAATTTTCCTCGGCTTACTACCCCCAAGGGAACGGTCAAGTAGAAGTAGTTAACAAAATCCTGAAAACCATACTCCAACGCACAGTTGATCGGCATAAGTCCAATTGGCACCATATGCTATTTCCTGCTTTATGGGCTTACCGTACATCCACCAAGACCGCCACTGGTTTTACCCCATTTCATTTAGTTCACAGTGTAGAGTCTGTCCTCCCCATTGAGTGTCAGATACCTGCATTACACATCGCTGTTGAGCTTCTCCCCGATACCTCCCCCCTTGAGCAACGTCTGCTATCCCTCGAACAAGCTGATGAAGATCGTTGGGCCACTCTCCAGAATATCGAAGCTGCCAAAACACGCTCCAAAGCCCTACATTTGCATTTTCCCGACAGTCGCGACCTCTGACCATGGCTGTCCAAGTCAAACCCGCGGTCCACACCTCTAGACCGTACAACAGCCCCCCATGGGCCCCACCAACCCCCCAACCCAAAAATCAAAACAAGTGTCGGTTTAACAGAATACCTGGCTCTCCTGAATCTCGAATCCGCTGGTCAGATCGCCCAGAAATCACCCGTAAGCTCTAGTTCACTCCGATCACAAATCAATCTCGAATAGTACAAATGACGTGTCACATTGGGCCCACTTACTATTTGTAGTCCGTCGACTTCGTTCTTGTTTTCTCCATTCTGAACCCATCCGGAATCCGTTTTCTGAACCGTTTCCACCATTGGAATTAGCACGACTAGATCATCCTAATGGTCACCTCGTTGCATCTTTTTGACCACATCATTTTTTGCCCATTTTTTAGACACCCATAGTCGTCTCGGTTTGCATGCCACTTTGGCCGCCCTCCGTTTTTAGTACTTTTTATATCGCCGGAATCACCTTTTCGAGCTCGTGATGATGCTTGAGATACTTTCTCGCTCTCCCCTAGGTACAATCATAACATTGTGTCCTGACATCTTGCTACCTTGATTAGAGCGCCCCATCGGCCGCCGTCTGATTGTTCCACACTTTTTACATGAGCCATTCACTCCTGTCATACTACAAAGGTTTCGTTATTTTGCCACCATCCATCCACCCTGCAAGGAGGCCCACCAGTGTTCCCCCCCGCCATCAGGTCTGATCATCATACATGTTCCTTAATTGAACACTTCCTCCTTGCCTGACCATTCCAAATACAGAGTCTTCTTATTTGCTTTCAGACTCCTTAAAATTGAAAGCAACCACGAGCATGAACTGTCATGGGCTCGACAAATCCACATGACAGTACCATTTCATTACTTCAGAGCCTTCTTATTTGCTTTCAGACTCCTTAAATATGAAAGCAACCACGAGCATGAACTGTCATGGGCTCGACAAATCCACATGACAGTACCATTTCATTACTTCAGAGCCTTCTTATTTGCTTTCAGACTCCTTAAATATGAAAGCAACCACGAGCATGAACTGTCATGGGCTCAAAAAATCCACATGACAGTAACATTCCATCATTTCAGAGTCTTCTTATTTGCTTTCAGACTCCTTCAAATTGAAAGCAACCACGAGCATGAACTGTCCTGGGCTCGTAAAATCCACCGGACAGTACCATTTTATATCCACACTTCTTCAAGTTCCCTAACCCATGAAGCACTCCCCCCGCGCCTCTTGGCGCTATGATCGATCATCTCGGCAGCACCCCCAATCAGGTCGCCTTTGTTCAGAGTATTCTGCAGTCTCCTACCATTTTACCACAGCTTGAGTCTCCCTCAGCCCATTCACCCTCAGATGCTATACTGATATGATCCCTTTACCACCAGTCAGTTTTAGATGCTGCCCGATCATCCTCGCCATCATACTCTGAACAAAGGAAGTTTGAGTCCATCCCCTCTGCTTGCCCAGTTTTTCCCCCCAGTTTATCACCCTGCCACTAGTATTATCTTAGTTTGGTTCTTCACCTCGTGCTCCTGTCAAGGAAACATCATTGCCTTGATAGTTGCAGGTCTCCCTCTGTCGACGACAACCCCTCTATTCCAGAGGATAGACCTAGAGGTCCCTGCGTCTTGGACTCATCACCATCTGTGGTGAGTGCCTACGGACCATCTTGGGAGGAGTCATCATTGCCTCTCCGAATAGTTTTTTCTCACATGCTCGACGTCAGCACCCTAATCGCATCGTTGAGAATCACGCAGGGTTTATATCACTTTCGTTGTTTGTCGAAGACCCCAGATTTCCCCCGACTCTAGCACATTGGTGAGTCACTTCGGAACGCCCAGTTATATGTTCCCATGGATATCCGGGCTGCGTTGGTGATTGTATTCAGAAGCCATCCAGTTCCATGCTTCCTCGAGTACCCAGTTCAGTTCCAGCTCAGTGTACCATTGCACGTATGACCGTTGTCACTTTGATCCCGCAGCTCATCAGTTCTTTCAGAACCACATTCAGTAGCACTGCTGTCATTCCAGTGCATCAGTTGTTCAGCTCAGACATGGTCAGCCCAGCAGTATGTTCCAGATTTGTGTCCCCTCTGGACTCTCATGATATACACAGTTATTTTTATGTATCTTGATACGAGCATGGGAATGCCCGCCTCATCCATATATTGAGATTTTTCCTCATCGAGTATTTGAGGAACATTTATATTGCTATGTTATATTCTGAAGCGAGCATGGGAATGCCCGCCTCGTCCATATTATCAGATGATCCCTCATCCATTATTGAGGTTATGTAATTTTCAGTCCTTGCGGGTGGTTCGAGATCGGTGTCCCGGACTTCAGTTGCTTCCTTCTCTTCTCCACACCCCAAGAAAAAACCAAATATGACTCATGATGTTCATCGGCCATACGATGAGCTCCTGCCCTCACACATCAGGGGGAAATCTGTTAACACCCAAAAATGGTTAACTACCTCATCTACCCCATTACATGGCTCATTTGTCCACTTTCCTACCATATCCCCATCAAAAACCCATAAAACCATCTAAAAGGTCACCGAAAAGCTTAAAATGCCTCCAAAAGGCTATAAAATCCTTTTTTCCTCCAAAAATATCCAAAAAGGAATAAAAAATATAAAATAATGAGGAAAAAAGAAGAAACCCTAAATAGCTGAAACCCTAAACAGCTAAAACCCTAAAAAGCTGACCTAAACCACATGGTTTTATAAATAAGTGATGGAGACCCATTATTCCATATCCATTATCATAAGCATCCTGCCTCTGCCGAAATTATTCAAGAAACCCTAGCTTACCATCAAGCTACTTTCACCATTGAGAACTCTTTTTGGCCATTTTCCACCACCGGAGAAAGAGAAGAAGCAGCTTGGAGCTCGAAGCCACCGACATCGGACCAGCGCAACGGACTCCATCAACCTCCTCATTGGAGGTAACATCAATAAAGATCATCATTTATTTCTTTACCGTTTCTGCTTTATATTATTTACTTTTCACCGTATTGTTTCATGTTATTTGCTTTTTACTGTTTTAGCTTCAAGAACGTACTTAGATTAGTTTTTGTTTCAGTTTATCATTATTTAATTCATATATCATTGAACTGCTACTAAGGAATCCATATTCCTTAGTAGGTGCTCATTCGCACAAGCTAGGGTGAAAACCCTAGCAACAGCTGCACTTCTCTCTTTTCCAATATATGCAAAGTTTCAAGGGAAAATTCCCCCTCAGGTTCCGCTTGTAATAAGGACCAATCAATGACATGCTTAGTGTCATAAACATATTTCTTTAATAAAGATGCATGGAAAACATTATGAACTCTTACGTGCGTAGGTAATGCTAATTCATAAGGCACTAGTCCTTTCTTACCCAAAATTTCAAAAGGTCCACAAAACCTAGGTTCTAACTTACCACACTTGCCCAAGCTCAACAAGCTCCATTTTTCTTTCACTTTCAAGTAGACATGCTCACCTACTTGATAGTCTTTATCTTTTCTTTTCTTATCCGCATAACCTTTCTAACAGTCTTGTTCCTCTTTAAGATTTCCCTGCACCTTGGTAACTAACTGTTCCAAGTCCAATAATAGGTTACGCCCTAACATCAGCCGATCCACCAGACTGTCCCAAGTAACTGGGGTCCTACACTTCCATCATAGAGTACCTCAAAAGGACTCATCTTGGCAGAATATTGATACCCATTGTTATATGAAAACTATGCAAGGTGCATATAATCCTCCCACTTATTGGGTTTGTTCATGACATACATACAAAGCATGTCTTCCACAATTTGGTTTACTCTTTTAGTCTGACCGTCCGCCTATGGGTGATAAGCAGTGCTAAAGTTCAGCTGCGTCTCTAATCTAGAGAATAAATATCTCCAAAATTTTCCTGTAAACCTAACATCTTGATCTGATATAATTTCTTTGGGTATCCCATGCAATCAGAATATCTCTTTTAAGAAGATATCGGCAATGTTCACGGCCTTGTAGGTCAATTTCATGGGGACAAAGTGTGCTGCCTTTGAAAACTTGTCAATGACTACGAATATGGAATCATTTTGCTTCTTGCTTTTCGATAATACAATAATAAAATACATATCGATAATCTCCCACTTCCATTCTTGCATGGGCAACGGCTGTAGCAATCCTGAAGGATGCTGGTGCTCAGCTTTAACTAGCTGGAATTACTGACATTTCGTAATAAACATTGCAATGTTTGCCTTTAACTTAGGCCAGAAAAAGTCTCTCTTAACGGTAGATATCATCTTTTGATATCTCGGGTGCCCTGAGTAGGGTACCCTATGAAATTTTGTTAGTATGTTGGAACAAATGTCCCCTCCATCTGGAACATGCAATCTATCCTTGGACCATAGTAGTCTAGAGTCATCCACCTTATGTTCCTTTTGTTGTCAAAACAACTAGTCCTCCTGGAGCTTCTTGAGGATTTCCACATAGAATGGGTCAACCTTGTTGGCCGTTCTAATCTTCTCATGCAAATATGCATCAGTTTGACTCAGGGTCACCTCATATATCATATGAGTTGATTGACTCAAAGCATCGACAAATTTGTTTTATTTTCCCTTAATATGCTTTAGTTCAAAGTGATACTCACTCAAGAAAGTCAGCCATCTGGCTTACCTCGCATTTAGATTAGGTTGATCGAAAAAATATTTTAGACTCATATTATCAGTCTTTAGAAGGAAATTCCTTCCCATGAGGTAATGCCTCCACATATTCAGAGCGTGGATAATGGTCGCTAGCTCAAGATCGTGCGTGGTATAATTCTAGTCATGCTATTTTAATTTCCACAATTCATAACAGATCGCATGGTTGTTTTGCAAGAGGACTCCTCCAATTCCTTCCTTGCTTGCATCCATGCATACAATGAAATACATGTCGGGATCTGCAATTCGCAACACTAGTGCGGTCATCAAAAGCTTCTTAAGCTTTCGAACACTTGTCAGTCCATAAGAACTTGTTTTATTTCTTCTGCAAAGCCGTCATGGGGAAAGCGATTCTCAAGAAGTTTTCAATAAACTTTCAATAATACTCAGCTAAACCCAAAAAGGACCTAATGTCAATGACAATAGTCAGAGTAGGCCAATATTTTATGGCTCGAATATTTTCCAGGTCCATATCTATTCCTGCCTCGGATATGATGTGACCTAGGTACTGTATTTGTGGTTTGTACAAATCGCATTTACTAAACTTAGCATAGAGCTAGTGTTCTCTCAACACTTGAAGTACTATGTGAAGGTGTTCTTCATGTTCCTCTTTACTCTTGGAATAAACCAGAATGTCGTCAATAAATACTAGTACAAATTTATCCAGATATTTACTAAATATGATGTTCTTCATACACATAAAGTTTGCAGGTGCATTGGTAAACCCAAATGGCATCACTACAAAATCGTAGTCCTCGTACCTCGTACAAAAAGCGGTCTTGGTAATATCTTCATCTTGGATCTGTACCTAATGGTACCTCGATCGCAGATCAATCTTAAAAAAAAATTTGGCTCCTCCCACCTGGTCGAACAAATCATCAATCCTAGGGATCGAGTAATAGTTCTTTATAGTCATTTTGTTCAACTGACAATAATCAATGCACATCTGCATTGTAGCGTCCTTCTTCCTTACTACCAAAATCGATGTGCCCCAAGAGGACACACTAGGTCGGATATACCCTTTCTCTATTAACTCCTGCAACTAGAGTTTGAGTTCCACCAATTCTGGTGCACTCATGCAGTAAGGGGCTTTGGAGGCTGGAACTGATCCCGGGGTCAGTTCAATGGAAAAGTCTAGGTCTCGTTTCAAAGGTAATACAGGGATTTCATTGGGAAACACATCATTGAATTCTTTAAGAATGGGGAAGTATTTTAAGGGTTGTTCTCTATCTGACTCCACATCTTGGATGTTCACTGCAAACAACTTGCAGCCCTTCCTAAAACACTTCTTCAATTGTAAGGCAGAGATTTGTCTTACAGAAAATTTCTGTAGGATTCCTTGAACCTTCACTTGGTTCCCTTGGCTATCAATACAAAAGATAGAATTTTGTAGACAATTGAGCATGACATGGTGCTTTTCCAACCAGTCCATGCTGATAAGAATATCATAGGATCCTAAAGGTAGGATGTTCAGGTTTACCTTAGTAAGGAAACCATTCAGGTTTACTTCACATTCTTTATAAATTTTCGAAACCTTCCATTTCGTACCAGTGGCTAACTATACCAACAGAGGTTTATCGTGCTTTACTTTACCTAATTTCCATAATTCAACAATCTTAGGTGAAACATAGCTCCGGAAAGCACCAGGATCAATAAGTATTGAAACAGAGGTGTTCAAGATATTACCTTCGATCTAGACCATTATAGCTTGATGGTCCACTTGTCGACCATGTAATGCTACATAGATTCATGGGGTTCCCACTATATCCTCAATGGTAGGCTCTTCTTGTAGGTTATGCAAGACTCCATTATTCTTGCTCTTACAATCTCGGGCATAATGCGGCCCGTTGCACTTCCAACACTCAATCGCTAAAGCGGTAGCATTGGCTCCACTCGCCACTTGATTATTCCCATTAGGAGATGGTACATAAGGCTTCGTACCAGTTTTGTTGAAGTTCTTGTTCGCTTGAAAGTTGTTATTTTGCTTTCTATAAGGCTACGGGTTTGACCCAGGCTTGCGGTTATCAGAAAAGTTTCTATACTTTTCTTAGTTTTAGTTTTGCTTTTCTTGCCGTAACTTCCCATGCTCATAACAGAGTTGGGCCTTTTGTAGTGAAGTATCTAGTGTCTTTGGCATGTCAAATTCTATCCTGTCCCAAAAAATAGGAGGAAGACATCTTAGGAATTGTTGGATCTTCACCTTCTCTTCTTTGATACATAGTACATAATGTAGCAGATCTAGAAATATGTCTATAAATGCGTCCACAGTCATGGACCCCATGCACAGTTCATGGAACTATTTTTCCTTGCAGTCAAATAACCTTTTTGACATGTATTTTTCTTGGAAAATCTTTTGGAAGTTTTCTCAGCTTATCTCTCAGAGCTCATCTTTCTTGGTGTGATTTAAATCTCGCCACCATCTTGCTGCCTTACCATTCAGGTTGTATATGGAAAGACTAGCCTGCATCACACTTGAATAGTTATGAACCTGGAAGTACTTAATCATTCCCAGCAACCATTCTTCAGCCTTTTCTCCCATATTTACTTCACCTTCATAGGTCGGTGCTCTTATTTTTCGAAACTCCCCCTAAAGACTGTCCTCACTTCCTTGCTTCTTTTTATACCAAAATCATGTCACCATCATGTTAGAATAATCAACCCATAGTTATCTACCTTAGACATTAATTAATCCATTTTTTGTCTTATTTGCCTAGTTTCCATATTCCACCTTATGCAAGTTGTCCTCCACACATCCATAGTGGTCAAACTTGCTAAATTTGAGTCATGGAGCTCTTGGGAAACCTCTTGGAATCAAATCTACTTTATTCCTACCCTCCCTAGTGCATGTCTGCATTTTCTGCTTTATTGCCTGCTTTTTCTGAGTTTTAAGGAAATTGGGAAAGTTTGACTAGGTGAAGTTAACTTGTTTTTTGTCCTCATCATCCTCCACTCTTTTCTCCTATGAAAAGCATGTATGAGTTGTCCTTCCACCACCTATTAGCTTTCCTAATTGATTTTTCCAATTCATGAGCTCCTAAATAGTTTTGGAAACTGCTTTATGCACCTATGGGGGATTTGCTTAGATTTAGTAAGCCTGCTTTTGAACAAATTCAAATGGCATCCTTATGCATTTGAATATCTCATGTAATTATTTATTGTGGCAGCCTATGACTTCACAGGGTTGGCTATTGTACACTTATTCAATACAGATTAGTGTTTTGCTCCATATTTAGTCTCCTTTTGTGAGTAATTTGCATGTGTAATTGGCAATTGTTGTGAGTGTAATTGTTCTAACACCTGGGTTCAATTTCCACATGGTATCAGATCCTTTGTAGATCAATTTATCTCCTTCCAATTTTTTTTGTAGGTTTTACATCATTGATTGGGAGCATTCTGCTGACTGAAGGGACAATTTCTGAGCTATGGATCAATCTCAGAAGATCATCTTGACTCCATTTAACTTCTTTGAATGGAAAGTAGAGATGGAGATACTGTTGAGAGTGAAATGCCTCTACAAAGTGACTATGGAAACATAAGCAGAGCCCAATGTAGTTGCAGAGAAGATAAAATGGCACAATAGGAGGGATGAGGCCTATGGTCTCCTGTGTTTGAGCATATCCAGAGACCTCCTTTTCCATCTTGATGGATTAACATCACCAAATGAAGTATGGGAGAAGGTTGTTGATATTTTTGGTAAGACAGATGAGATGAGGGGACATCAAATTGAAAATGATTTGATCTCCCTGAGACCCAACTCCTGGAGAAGAATGGCATCTCCCTTCCAGACAGCTCAAAGAAGAGGGAAGGAGGATCAAATTCATAAGACAGAGAGAGAGTTCATGCATTGGTTGCTGGCACATCAAGCTCACCTAGTTTCATCATTGATTCTGGAGCTTCAAGACATATGGTTTCGACCAAGCAAGCATTCACCTCACTTGACATGTCAAAAGGTCCACCAATAGTACTGGGAGATGACTCTCTCACTGAACGTTTGGGCAAAGGGAGGATTGATATTGACCATGGTAAGTTCAGCAATGTATTGTATGTTCCAGGTCTTGCCTCTAACCTCTTATCAGTGTATCAGATGACCCACACAGGGTCTCCAAAGAAATTCATATTCTCCCCTGATGAAGTTGAGGTCACAGAGACGTCAAGTGGTAAAGTCATTGAAAAAGGAGTTGCAAATCACACTTTGAAGGTATACATGTTCTCACACTTCCTACCCTACTCAAACCCCTCTGCTCTTCTGATTCATGCTAATGAAGCAAGAAAGCTTTGGCATGAAATATTTGGCCACCTCAATTACAATTATCTTTCTGATCTTAATGAAAAAGAAATGGTCATAGGGTTACCAAAGATTAAGTTTTCCAAAGGATTCTGTCAAGGTTGCATCTTAGGAAAACACCGAGAGCATAAATTTGAGAGAGGTAGTCATGAGAGAACCTCTGCACCTCTTGAGTTGATCCATGGTGATGTTGCTGGCCCATTTCCTCATATTTAAATGAGTCAGTACAAATATGCATTGAAATTCATAGATGATTTTTACAGGTATTGTTGGGTTTACTTCCTGAAACACAAGTCTGAAGTTTTTGGCCTCTTCAAAGTCTTTAAGGCTTTGGTTGAAAACCAGTCTAGGAGGAAACTCAAAGTCCTTAGATCTGACAATGGTGGTGAGTATGTCAATTCTGAGTTCATTCAATATTGTGTAGATGCGGGTATTTAGATGCAACATTCTATCCCTTACACACCACAGCAGAATGGTGTTGCCGAGAGGAAGAACAGATCACTAAAAGGGATGGCAACCTGCATGTTGGAGGCTAAGACTTTGCCATCAAAGTTTTGGGCTGAAGCTATAAACTGTGCAGCCTATATACAGAATAGGGTGCCTCATAAACAACTTTATGGTATGACTCCTTTCGAAGCATGGAGTGGGCACAAGCCAGATGTGACCCATTTCAGGATTTTTGGCTCAAGGGCTTGGGCTAGAATTCCAACAGAAAAGAGGAAGGATTTGCAGCTCCAAATCCAAGAGTGTCTATTTTTTGGGTAATCTAAAGATTCAAAAGGGTACAAGCTGATCAATTTGAGCACAAACAAATCTTTCATTGAAAGGTGTGTTCATTTTCAAGAAAAACCCTTAGGAGCAGTGGAAGTTGGAGAATCCTCTTCACCACCAGAACCTCTGAATGTAAGTGAAGAGATAGTTGAACATGCTGATTTTGATATTTCTAATAATTATGATTTAACTACATATCCTAACATTCCTACAAGACCAAAATGGGCAGCCAAGACCATTCATGCAGTTGGAGAACTAGCTGGAAATCCTAATGATCCTAGGAGGACTAGATCTCAGTTTGAGAGTGCTCTGTGCATGAAAGATCCTATGTTTGTTGAGAAATGCTATCTGATGGTTGAATCAGACCCACAGACATATGAAGATACAGAAAATGATCCAATATGGCAAGAAGCCATGAAAGAAGAGTTCAGCTCACTCTAGAAGAGCAACACTTGAGAGCTGGTTGATCTTCCCTAAGGGAGGAAGCTAGTTCAGTGTAAGTTGGTGTACAAAACCAAATTTGCTGCTGACAGTTCACCTCTGAAGTACAAGGACAGATTGGTAGCCAAGGGATACTCACAGGTACATGGCATAGAATACAATGAGACCTTTGCACCAGTGGCAAAGATGGACTCCATTAGGATAGCCTTAGCCATTGTAGCTTCAAAGCAGTGGGAGGTACACCACATGGATGTGAAGTGTTCTTTCCTGAATGGAGATCTCACTGAAGAGATATACATGCAGCAGCCTCAAGGATTTTCTACTAACCCATCTCTTTTGTGCAGGCTAAAGAAGTCATTGTATGGGCTTAAGCAAGCCCAGGGCTTGGTATGCCAAGATTGATAGATTTCTTCTATCACTGAATTTTGTTCAATGCAAATCAGATCCAAATGTATATTTGAATCTGATTCATGGTTCATTAATGATCAATTTTTTGTATTTTGATGACCTTCTCATTACAAAAAGCTCAAAGGATGAAATTGCTTCCTTGAAGGATGCAATGAACCATGCCTTCTCAATGACAGATTTGGGCTTATTGAGCCAATTCTTGGGGCTCGATATTTCTCAAACCAAATAAGGAATAAAAGTACATCAATCCAAGTATGCCTTGTATTTTTTGAACAAATTCCATATA
Source organism: Pseudotsuga menziesii (assembly GCA_001517045.1). Classification (NCBI taxonomy): domain Eukaryota; kingdom Viridiplantae; phylum Streptophyta; class Pinopsida; order Pinales; family Pinaceae; genus Pseudotsuga; species Pseudotsuga menziesii. Next base: position 277,628 of record LPNX011114248.1, on the reverse strand, counting down.
AAGGATTGCAAGCCAAGCAAGACTCCTTTCCTTTCAGGAGTTAAGCTTGAAGAAGTTGATTCTTCACCTATGGTAAACAATACATTGTATAGGCAATTGATTGGATGTTTGTTGTATCTTACACATACTAGACCTGATATTTCTTATGCAGTAAGTGTGGCTTAAAGATACATGGATTAGCCTCATGAGAAAAATTGGAGAGCAGCTAAAATGATCCTTAACTTTGTTCAGGGAACAAGGACACATGGGATCTTCTACAAAGCTAAATCTGATCTTGATTTGATTCGGTTTACTGACAGTGATTGGGCAGGTGACAACAAAGATCGAAATTCAACATCAAGATATGTGTTCATGCTTCCAGAAGGGCCAATTAGCTGGTCAAGCAAGAAACAGAGTGCCATTGCACTCTCATCTATAGAAGCAGAGTACAGAGGAGTTGTAAATGCAACAACTCAATGTTTATGGTTGCAGGGGTTACTTGGAGAGTGTGGCTTCGAATCAGAATACTCAACTACCATATATTGTGATAATCAAAGTACCATTCAAATATGCAATGATCCAGTTCAAAAGAAAAGAACCAAACACATTGAGATCCATATGTACTACATCAGACAGCTTGTGCATGATGGCACCATTTACCTACTCTTCTGTTCATCTTCAGAATAAGTAGAAGATATCTTCACCAAATTTTTTTGTGAGAAGACATTCAGCAATCTCAAATCACTGCTGAGGATTGCTGATCATGTTGTGAAGCATGAGTGATGACAAGATTTCCAAATTTTGTTTTACTGTCCATGTTTAAGGGAGGATTTTTCCCATTGGGTTTTTGCCTCTTTCCTTGGTTAAATGGACATGCAGTATGTAAAGGGTGACTAAGCCTCATTGCTAGGCCCTATAATTTTCTGATATTTTACTCATAAGTTAGGCTTAAGGGGGGGTGTTATAATAATCAACCCACAGTTAGCTACCTTAGACATTAAGTAATCCAATTTTTGTCTTATTTGCCTAGTTTCCATATTCCACCTTATGCAAGTTGTCCTCCACACATCCATAGTGGTCAAAATTGCTAAATTTGAGTCAAGGATCACTTGGGAAGCCTCTTGGAATCAAATCTGCTTTATTCTTGGCCTCCTCGTCATCCTCCACTCTTTTCTCCTATGAAAAGCATGTATGATTTGTCCTTCCACCACCTATTAGCCTGCTTAATTGATTTTGCCAATTCATGAGATCCTAGACAGTTTTGGAAACTGCATTATGCACCTATGGGGGATTTACTTAGATTTAGTAAGCCTGCTTTTGACCAAATTCGAATGGCATCCTTATGCATTCTAATCTCTCATGTAATTATTTATTATGGAAGCCTATGACTTCACAGGGTTGGCTATTGTACACTTATTCAATATAGATTAGTGTTATGCTCCATATTCAGTCTCCTTTTGTGAGTAATTTGCATGTGTAATTGGCAATTGTTGTGAGTGTAATTGTTCTAACACCTGGGTTCAATTTCCACACATCATGTGATAAGACATTTGACATACCTACTTGCCCTAAATCCCATCTCTTGGAGTGGAAACTCATGTTAATAGTCAATCTTCCATGAAAATTTCTAGCACCGTGCTTCCTCTGTTGTCCAAGAGCAGTACCTTATTCACATCACCTATCCTTTGTTGTCCACAAGAGGTGCCACCGCTTATAGCCCTTAGTCCATAAGCGTGTTTTACTAGAACCGCTTTGTCATTGAAGGAAAACTGTGACACCTTAGGTAAAAAGGGAAAAATAGAAGTTTCTCGAGGCTTCTAGATGATAAGCCTCGTATCGTCCCTTATCCTTACCATTGTGGGTCAGTTAAGCTCAAGATCCCTCAGCCTAGGATCTTAGAGGACACCTCACCCACCAATATCTCAAGCTACCCTATCCATTGAGCCTTATAAATACAAGCTCATATCCATGGTTGAGGGGATAAGTCTTAAGGTATTGTTATGCTATTGGATTGATCATTTGGCCCAAGACCACTGGAGAGCATAGAGAGTTTTGTGTCGTTGATGTGCGAATCATTTTGCAAATAATGGCAGTTGTTTGTTGTTACCTTTAAACATGGCACTTGTCTACACATCATGTCAGTCAATTGGGTATTCAGCTGATCTACATGACAATTCACTTTCATGAGTCATGTCACTCCTTTGAGTCTTTCAAAAGAATGCATTGTCCACTATCGCATTGTGTGTCTGTCTCGTCCAGTCATGTTGCCAAGTCTTTTTGTCGTGTCGCCTGATGTTCAAAGGGGATTTGAAGAATTTTACCTCTGCAGTCTACACAATCTTTGTGTTAGTATCTTTGAGTCATTCATATGGTTACTATATTCACATCATTCCATAACTATGTTCCGAGTTTCGTGTTGTCGATGTGGGACTTATCATCACCCTCCTTTGACAAGACTATTCCTGTCGACATCAGCTCATCATCCGGGAAATAATCTTATAAACAATACTTAGTAGCTTGATATATTTATGCCTTAATGACATATTCTCTCACTCTCGACATAGGTTCACATCATTGACCTTTGATCGATAGAATCGGTTGGGTGTTCAACATCAAGAAATCTATTCGCACTCAGTAGATTGTACTAGGGTACCTTGGGAATCATTGACATGAATGGTGATCTCCCTTGCACTTGTTAACAGTTCACATCATTGGTCGGTAATCAAGTGATTTTTACCATGTTTGACTTTAGATCATTGTAATCACATGGATAGAATCGTACTTTGTGGAAGACGAGACAAAGACCCTGGGTATTTGTTTAAAGCGCTCATTGCTTTTCCCAAGGTTGCGATGGAGTTTTGTATATCTAGCATGGATCCACATTTGTATGGTCATGACTATGCTCAAATTTTGCATTTGTATGAAATAGATCTACATTGTATGTCTGGTAGCTATGTCCAATTTTGAGTCCTATATCACATGGATCTACGCTATATTCTAGTAGCCATGCTTGTTTATTCCTCTCATGGATCTGCCTTGAATTGGTCTACAGCCATGAGTTTGGTTACTTGTGTCTATGAGTCAACATACTAATGTACTATAGATGCCTACTTGATGATATGCTCAGATCGAGCCAACATTTTCATCTCATAACGATGACTTGTTCTCTCAAATCTCTTGTTTATCGTATTCCTCTTATCCCTCTAAAACTCATGCTTTGGGGGGCATCTTGTTATACAAAAATCCTGTCACCATCATGTGATAAGACATTTGACATACCTACTTGCCCTGAATCCCAGCTCTTGGACTGGAAACTCATGCTAATAGTCAATATTCCATGAAAATTCCTAGTACCATGCTTCCTTTGTTTTCTAGGAGTGGTACCTTGTTCACACTGCCTATCCTTCATTGTCGACAAGCAGTGCCACTGTTTATGGCCCTTAGTCCATAAATTTTTTTTACCAAAACCGCTCTGTCATTGAAGGAGAAATGCGGTACCCTAGGTAAAAAGGGAAAAATAGAAGTTTCTCAAGGCTTCTAGATGATAAGCCTATTGTCCTCCCTTATCCCTACCATTGTGGGTCAGTTGAGCTCGAGATCCCTCATCTTAGGATATTAGAGGCCACCTCACCCACCAATCTCTCAACCTACCCTATCCATTGAGCCTTATAAATACAAGCTCATATCCATGGTTGAGGGGAGAAGTCTTAAGGTATTGTTATGCTGTTGGATTGATCACTTGGCCCAAGACCGTTGGAGAGCATAGAGAGCTAGAGCCGGAGCTTATGAGGGTGAGAATGCTTGGTTTCATGGATATGCATGTCAACACTAAGGATTGGTTGTAAAAATATTCATATTTATATATTAATGCAAATTGATTTATGTCCCACATATATTGTTGTTGTTTGATTTCACATGTATGTTGTTAGATTCCTTAGTCACTAACATGGATTAGTAGATTATATTCTGGCAGTTTCGATGTGTTTGTGTGTTGAATCTTATTGCAGGTACACAGGGTAACTATCGAGACATTACATTCTAGGTATCTACGACGTCCAGGGAGAGTCTTCAGCCTCTGTCCTCTATTTGTTCTAGATCTGAACCATTCAGACCAGTGGAACACCTTGTTGTCTGCAGGAGGTGAAATATTCTAGCTAACACTTCTTTCTTTGTGGAGAAAGTGAGTCATCACTTGAAGGACTGTGATGATCTCCTTTAGTTGCTTCAGGTGTACCTTCTTTCTTTGATTCTCTTGGGCTGCTGACCCGCTCATGGTACTGTTCTCTTTTGGATCTATTGGTGGACTGGGTAGGTTTACCTTGCGGGCTCCCTCCCATCATGTTATGCAATAATGATTCATTTATAGCTTGATGTTCCTTTCTTTCATTTAGACTGTATTCTCTGAAACTTTTCAATTCATCTTGAATACTGTGCAAAGTTTTCAGCACATCATAGTTTAGATCGACCACCAAGTTCACTTCTGGAGTGGGGGTGGTCATTTCTTCTTTCCAAAAATTTTCTTCCTCACTGTTCATAAACTGAACAACGCTGTAAAATTTTTTAATAACAACAAAAATTTCTATTAGTAACAAAATTTACTTATCATAATTTATTTTCTCTGCGTTAATGCCTGGTGCACCCATAAGTATCTCAGTATTGAAACTGGGCACTAATACCACTTGTAATGTCCCCAAAAATTGAAAAACAAAATAGAAATTATAGGCTAGTAAAAACTACCTGAAGGGGATCATTATTAGTCATGCGGAATTACATGCACTACTTAAACTTTCGATCTCTTCAAAAATTGCTCATACTGTCTTGTTAATCTCTTATCCATTCAGGGATTATTAGTTCGTTTACTTTGTATATCTTAATTATGTTATTTAAACTATTTGTACATCTTAGTTATTAATGTCGATGAATTAATGAATTGTATAGTTCATTGTTTTACTTCTGCACATGTGTACTCTGTTTATTAAGAATAAACTACCTTAACTTTGTTGATGGGAACAAAGTGGTGGAGTGGCGGGAATAGTTCTCCCATAACGAGCTGAGAGGTAAGGTATTACTTGGTTACGCAGGATTACTTAGTTCAATTGAACTAAGGCACCTCTCTCTTTTGCTTACACAGTTCATTACTTTCGAAGGGATTAGATGTAAAGTGTGTTGACAGCCTTGGTCATTGATAACCTGCTGCTAGTTATTACGTTGCCTATCGACTTGGTTTTCAAACTTGGTAAGTGTTGTTATCCTCAATTTAGCCATTACGGCTAAATTTCCTGTACATTGATGATTCTTCATTATGGTCTTAAATTCATCCTTTTAGATGTCATTAATATCTTTTCATGCTATGTATATTTTTACTATATGTTCTTTTTTAACATTTCCTATGTTCTTTTATTGGTAGGTTATTAATGGTTTGAGAGCAGAGCTTTGGATTTCATAGTCCGAGAAATTATCATGGCATACTTTGTATGCCATGGTATTTAAGCCTAAACACCTGGATACTATGGTATTAAACCCTAATATCTAAACCTATGGAATAAATCTTATCTACATTCCTAAGCAAGGGTCTTAGACTTTGGACTAGCGCAAGCTATGACTAAGTATTATGGTAATACCATCATAGTACAAGCGTTGTAATATATTAACGTTGGCATTAGAGTTTGGGGTGGCATAAAATATGATATAAACCATACGTTATAGGGTTTAAGCATTGGTATGGAGGGTGGTAATAATCAATACCTTGTGACAAAGCTTGACTATGGAAGTGGGTTTGATGTTTCATTAATGGAATCTAGCCAGGTGCATTTAATGCTTTTGGGAAAGCGTGAGAACCTTCCCCTTAGGCTGAGATCACGATGGATGTGTAATGCACTTTCATTTGGGGTTTTTCGTTTTGGCTCTACGCAGAGGTATGGTAATGGAGGTGACCTACAGATTGTGAGGTATTCCTGCATAAACTTTATAAGCCTACACATTGTTTGGTTTATGGTTGGAAAGGATGGCATACTCCTCATCCCCATTTGGTTGTTGCTTGCAAGTGCTGAAAGGAATGGAGGGCAGCGTGGCTATGACTCTATTGGATCCAAGCATTGCATTAATGGCCACAATAAGCATGCTAATTCAAGCTTATGCTTGTCGCCTTTCAATTCTGTGGCAGGGCTACATTTCGACTGGTTGTTTGGTTAGGGTTTGATGCTATAGTGAAATTGATTTCTCCTTCGGGGTTTGAATACAGAATTGGTTATTTTTAATGTTGAGGCATTATGTTGTGACTTGGTGCTTAGGCCATTCGGCTCTGTGTAATGTTTATTTTGGTTATGTAAAACGTTAATGTTCCAGTTTTGGCTTTTATCGCCATGGGATGCACCATTGCAACCAATGGTGCCATAGCCCATTGGCACGTCTGTGTAAAACCTTGTTCTCAGCCTTCAATGGAGACTATGTACAGACATTGGGATATCTATGTAAATAGATATAAGTGTTGTTTTTATAAATTGTAATGGTTTATGGTGTATGCAATTTCCTCCTATGTTTTTATTGGACATTGTATTTAAATGGGATTTTTAGAGGATAGAGGCATATGCCTTACCGGATGCTCTGTCTATAAATTCCAATGATTGTTTGGTTAATGTATTAACTTGAAAATGCGGGGAAAAGGCCATGCCATCAATGGCATGATCATTTCCCACTGTGCCGCGATAGCTTGTATTTTTATGGTATTTGGTTTTGTGTATTACGATGTTTATAGTATAAGGATTTAGACAACGTGGGTATAATCCATGCCGTAAATGGCATGTGCCTTCCCATAGTGCTGCGATAGTATATTGTATGGTTTAGAATGGTATAGACTGTGTATTCTATTTAAAAATTTCACCGAGGACGTGACTTATGTGAGCACTGTGCATTAGTGGTTTTTGTGGTGGCCAGGGTATGCAGACCCTCGATGGAATTTGTTGTTCTAATGTAATTGGACTCTATAATATATTTTAAAGGGTTTATTTATAACCCACAGGCCACATACGATTGTACAGCATGGCCAATGTGAGTGCGATTATAGGATTGGGTTTGTCATTGGTATATATAATACAAAAGGGCTGTTTATTATGAATTTTCCTTAGGTCTTGACATGCATGGGAATCGATGTCACGACCTCTGTTGGAAACAATGTTTTTAATGTAATGTAATGAAATGTATTTATATGAAATAAACAAACTAGGCTTGCATGCCCATAGGATTCGATTGCTACTTCTGTTGCAATAAATGGATTTATGTTATGATGTTGAATTATGTAACTTGGTTTATGGTTATGTATAGATGGATATTATATGGGACTTTTAAAGATGTAATGCATGTTATTTATGTTATTTTATTTTATATGTTAATATTGTAAGTTTTATGGAAGATTCTTGATAAGGATCACATGGATGGTCACAATATCCCTCTGATTAAATTTAATGTTTAATCCAGTTATGTAAAGTACTTTGGTTTTAAATTATTATATGAAGGAGACCTTGGAAGGTCTTTATTAATTGGTTTTAGCTTGGTTTTTATATGGACTCTGTTCTTAGTAGATATAATTTAAAATATAAACACGTATAGTTTAGCATAAATAATATTTTAATTAATTATTATTGAACTAGTTTACTTTAAAATTATAGGGCAAGCCTCTATTGAGAAATGAAATATGTCAGCAGAGTATTAAATACATAGAACACAGTATAAACATAATACTAAGATCAACACCTAGTTAATATAGTAATATTTATGAAGGATACTACCTTGAACATAAACAACATATAATAAAACTTCTCCAGCATAAGATTAGTAAATTGTAATTACAAACCCTAACAGTTTGTTAATCATAAAACTTAACCCTTAGGATTAGAAATTACATTGCAGCCATTACTTAATAAAAATAGTATTTAATCTTTAGGAAATAAAATAGAATAGGATTTCTAGGGTTTCATACCTGAATTTGAATCTTTGTCAATGGATGCACCTACACACTTAAATAACTAACATTAACAATTCAATGCATATCTAACCTCTATTTGATGACCAAATCACTCAGGAACTACCATGTTCCACCCAACCATGAACCGCAACCATTCCTTGTATAAATCCAGATCCCCCCGAGCTGAACTCCAACATGCAAGTAGCTTAGAGCTCCTAAGGTAGGGTTTCCTATTTGGTATTCAGTTTTGAATAATCCTCCTTTAGCTTCAGGAGCAATTCTCCAAGCAAACACTTGAGAGCCAAAAACAGGCAGAATAATAATTCTCCAAGCAAACACTTGAGAGCCAAAAACAGGCAGAATAATAATTCTCCAACGGAAAAATTAGAACCCCAATCCTTTGCTTGGCTTGAGTGTTTATAGGCAGACTTTTCAGTCAAAGGGGCAGTGAAATCAAGAAATCCTTGATGTCTTGATTTGACCCTTTTAAATTTACTGGGGTAATTTTCAATTCTTAACCTATGAACTTTAAACTAGTTCCTAGTAAATCTTTCATAGATATTTCACTATTTACAAATCTTTTAATAATAAATAATAATTGGTGGAGATTATCTTCTTTGTTTATTAAATTATATAATTAATTATAATTAATTCTTTATACATACTATGTATAAAGTACATAGTATTAAAATACTTGTTAGCATTTGTCTTTGGGCATCATGCGTCATGATCCCTAGACTTAACGACACTTCTTCATGAAGGTCAAGTAGATAGATGGCTTAGGTCTACCAGGAGAGGAAACTCTAAACATTCTTACATGTTGGATTTCCCTCTTATAACATGGTAGCTCTTCAGTACTTTGATGAGAATACATAAATTAAAAATTTCATTTAATTACTTATAAATAGGTATGATGATGATCAATATTTTTCTTGAGCCATTTTCACTTTGAAGTTATTAAATTCTTTTCAGTAAGCCCTAGCGCTTACCAGAGCCCATACTCAACACCTATAGCAGGGAGTTACAAACATAGTTCAATTCCAGAGCTTTTGCTCAACACTAAATGCTATGATGTACTTGTTTGATACACCTAAGGATACGATGGCCAAAGATCTGATGCTTTAGAGCTTATGCTCAACATCAACATGGAATGCTCCAGAGCTTATGCCCAACATTTTCGATTATATTTTCATGTGTTCCAAATCTTTATGCTCAACACAAATGTAAGTACTCATGTGCTCTAGAGCCTCTCACTCAACACAAAGAATCTCATTGATCATGTGCTTTAGGGTCCACACCCAACACAAACATTTCATTAATAATGTGCTTTAGGATCCACACCCAACACAAAACAGATATATACATATATATCATCAACAATTGGATTACACCCAATATACAAAACAAAGCATCATGTTCATATGCAGTGGGTTCTTCGACCCAAAAATAAAACATCAATATAATCATCATGATCAATAGGATCATGCCTATAAATGGTAGGTTCAAAATTCGGGACTTTACATCTTCCTTCCTTCTTAGGCCACTGATTAAATAATTCTCAACATTAATATTCTTTCAATAGTTATGCCTCTTCAAACTAAAAAAACACACCTTTCACTATTGCGCCCTTTCAAATATGATGATCACATCTACCAGAACGTTTTTTTGGGCTCTTTCATTTATCCCTCTCCTTAGATTTTGTTTTCGTGGCTTGGAATCCATTTTCACACCTTTGTTTGACATTTTTTAGTGCTTCCGCACTCTCCATTTCTTTCCACACAATCATCTTCTAGATTTAATTAGAGTTGTTTATCCTATTTCCAATTCCCTCTAGACCGTCGATCTAACACATATATTTCCCCCTCGAATTCGCATTTCTGTACCAAGGTATCCTCATCAATGATTCCTGACCATTGATCTTTGTTGGGAGTTTTCCTGACCGTTAATATTCGAGTGGCAAAAATAAAAAAAATCAACATTTGACCCAAGTTTTCTACACTTTTCATCACTTTTCGATTTCTGCATTTTGTCGTTCCACCTTAGTGATTACGCACTATCGATCTTCTTTGGGATTCATCCTAATCATTGATCTATTGGATCCCAGAATGCAAAAATATAACATTTCCTTATGTCATTTCTCGACTTTTGGATTTTCGACTTCCACTTTCCACTCTTTGGATTTTCAGATCGTAGATCTCTTGTGGAATGATTCTTAGTCATTTGATCTAGGCCTTTTTCTTTCCTCCTTCCAAAATTCAGATTGTGGAAATGTAACATTTCCTGAATTTGTTTCTCGACTTTCAAATTTCTGATTTCTTCTTTTTGGTCTTTATATTTTTCGGACCGTAGATCTCTTGCGGAATGATTATGATCCGTTTGATCTCATCCTTCTGCTTTCTTCCTTCTGGACTTTGGATTGTGTAAATGTAACATTTGATGATGTCGTTTCTGTACTTTTCGATTTTCAATTTCCGCTTTCCAATCATCGTATTTTCTGAACCATAGATCTGTTTAAGTGGAACTAATCTCATCCATGTGATCTTGATATTTTTCCAGAATCTAATCCTTCCCACCTAACTTGTGCAGAACTGATCCTTAGTGTTAGATCTCGTGCAGGTTTGATCCTATCCGTCAGATATTTTGAGATTTGGCAGACATTTCGGAACTTTCCATAGGAATATTGATATCTTTTTCCTCAATGATGTTTTGGACAAAGAAATCATATGGTCAGAAGCACATCTAAACAATATAAATCCATGAACCCTCATTTTGGAATATACATATCTTTCTCCATAAACAATTTTAAGATAAAATGAGACATTAGGTCACCATCATATGTCTTTTCCAGCATTATCACACATGCTACATCATCATATATTCCATGTCATCATCTCTTCCCTGCCATCACTGAATTTACTTTGTCATCTTGTCTTTTGTTATTACTTTGTCATCACAGAACTTATCCTGCTACCATATCTACGGGTTATTCCTTTATCATATGAATACCTTTGAAATCAATGTCAACTATATAGTCAACATTTATTTGGGGAAAACATCTGAGAAATATCGTAGGATTGGAATATAATTGAATCTCAGCGTATCTTCTTTGTCAATTTGTTCGTTACTTATTATATGTATAACAGAGACTTTACAACCTTTTCTTACAACCTTTTTCATCTTTCAGGCTGTGATTTGTCTAACATAAATTTTCCTAGGTATTCCTTTGACTGGAATCCTTTCTACTTTAACTTTTAAACAAGTAAATATTTTCTGAAATTTTTTTAAAATTACTTGATGTTGTTCTAGCCAATCCATACCTATTAAAAAAACATAAGCTCCTAACAGTAACACATTAACTTGACTTGAGTTTTGAACTAACTCATGAACAAATCAAATTTTCAACATAATTAACTACTTTCTTTTTAGTTCCTCTAGCTAAATGGACCAACCAATATTTTTCAAACTTTTTCAAAGATAAATTTCATTTTTCCACTATGTTAGGTGACACATAACTTAAACTAGCACGTGGTTCAATGAGAATGGAAACATACTAGTTTTGTATCATACCTTGTACTTTCACCATGGAAGTCTGATGATCAGCCTGTCGATTCTCCAAGGCTTCATTTATTTTGGGCATTTCATTTGCTATATCTCCAATTGTTTCCTCTTCCTGAATGGTATGTACGTGGCTAAAGTTCCCTTTCATGTTCGGACAATACATGGAATAATGCGGTCCTTGACATTCCCAACACTTTACTGGATCCTTATGTTCATTATTTTTAACATAATTGTTAGGCATATCCCTACCATTTGGTGCTGTAGTATTTTGTTATATTTTATTTTTAAAATATGATCCTTCATAATTATTCTTGGAGAAATTCCAAGAATTATTTCCAAAACTTTTATTAGACTTAAAACCTTTCCTCTTATGATCAAAGTTACTTGTTCTCGTATTCTTCCAATTAGGTAAGCTTTCTCTCTTTTTACTATGTTCATAACAAAAATCATCTTTTCTCATTGAATCTTCAAGGTTCTTTGGATTATGAAACTCAATTTTGTCCTTGAATCTAGTGGGAAGACATCATAAAAATATTTGTATTTTAGGATTTTCGTCAACTATATAAGGTACATATCTTAACAGACTTAGAAATTTGCTACTTAACTGTTTCATTGGCATTGAACCTAGTTTTAGTTCATAAAATTATTTATCTCTTTCTTTGTAGTACTGTTTAGAAAAAACTTCATTTTAAAATACTTTTTAAAGACACTCCAAGTTAAATACATCTCCTTATGTTTTTTGACTCTTTTTATGTCCTACCACCAGATGTCAGCTTTTTCGGTTAGGTTGTAGATATCCATCTGAGATTTCAGTCTGTCGGAGTAGTTATAAATATGAAAATATTTCTTCATTCTTGATAACCAAGCATCATCTTCTTCACCCTTTTCTACTTCCCCATTAAACATAGGAGGTTTTATCTTTTTAAATTCTCCCGAAATCTCTTCATAAGGTTTATACTTCGTTTTCCTAGGACTACAGTCGCTTTCACTAGTTTCACTTGTGAATTTATACCTTCCCTGATGCGACCTTGCATTAAACTCTGAATAAGTTTCACTATCAGATTATTTTTCTTTCTTTCCCTTATGTTTGTAGGATACTATTTCGCAATCAATTTCATAGGCATTTCTTTTATATTTTCCTTTGTTGTGTATTTTGTCTAGTAAAATCTGATTTAGCTCCAAAATTCTTTCATTATCATTTTTCACAGTTTGCAGTTCATCTTTTAACTCTTTCAATATTTGTAATAACTCTGAGGGTGGGTTATTTAGTTCCACATAGATGTTGTCTGGATTCATTTTCAGAAATTGCTTCAATACCTTCCATTTTTCCTACAAAACAAAGTTTTATATTTCTGTACATAAATTAATTTAAAACATTATCAATATATTTTGTTTTCTTTTTTGTATGCAAGCAATCCAATTAGTCCTAGTGTTTGGAAACTCGCTCTACTACCACATGTAACATCCCTAAAAATTTGGATAATTTTTTATTATTATTATATGTGAATTTGTAAATTCCTAGGAAAATAAATCCATGAGATGTTATATTTTGCTTTAACCATTGTGAAAAAAGTGACTTATGAAAGACTACAAGACTCATAAGACTATGTTTATTTTTTTCAATGACATGTCATTTTTACGATAATACTTGATGCATTGTAAGGTAATAAATTCACTACTTATTTGTCGCTAAACTATTTTTATTTTCTATCAATTAAAAACTGTCATAATAATTGTTTTTGTTCTTTAGTCTTTGACGCTACCTATCCTCTATCTTGGAAGAGGAGGATTTCAGGTCTTACTTAGCCTCTATGGATAATGCAAAACCCTTGTTTTCCTTGTGTAGGTGAAAGTGACCAACTCTTTTACTCCCTAGATAAACATGCAAAGTCCTAACCTACAGTACACCATTCCTCCTAAGCAAAAAGTGGCACACTAAGGGGTTGTAATAAACCTATACCATAAACAATTCCTAAGTCGAACTTCCTACAAATTCCACTCAGGCATAATCTATGTTAATTCATGAACTATATCGAAATACGATCACGAGGAACTATACAAAAACTCTAAACTGCAACATGGAAATGAAGTGATGGTTGGAAAGATGTGTAAGGGTTTTGAAATAAATGTTTTCACATGCAGGCCATGTGGACGCCTTAATTTCACCAGCTGGTGGCAAAAAGGAATAGTATAAAACCTTAGGGGTTTATGGTGTCTCAATAAGAGTGTAAGCTTGTCCTTGAAGCTTCGTCTCGACATGTTTTTTATTTTTTCTATGTGGAGGTTTCGCCAGGATTTTGTGTGTACTACAATGTAGTTTTTTTGTGTTAAAGAAGGTGGTGGAGACGAGGAGATCAAATTGCAACCTCCTTCCTCCTCGTATGTACACCGGTCGATATTTTTCATGGATCAGTTCAAAACAGTGGTGGTTCGATCCCTTCTGCAAGGATTACTCTTGTAAAATCTTGAAGGGTAAGATTTTAATTAAAAGTCTTGCAACATGTATCAAGTTGTTCTGTCGGGTTTTCCTTTGGATAATTTCTAACGTAACCTCCATTTTTTAAGTGCAGATACTTTGTGGATGGTTGTTAAAACTTAGCCTCGAATGAACTCTATGTGAAATAATAAAACTGGCAGCCTGGTAAGTCTTGTTACTTGCCTTCTTGTGGCTTCTGAGGCTAGTAGCAATGTGGTTTGTCCCACATTTTCCATGGAATAGTTTGGGACTCCATCTCTGTGTTTGTCTTATGAAGGTGATTAGTTTTCTTTGGTGGGCATTTTATATTCAAAATGTACTAGAAACCCTTCGACCATGATGTAAAGGTGACTTTGTAGATGAAAGTTTAGTACGAACAAAATGCATGGTTTTTGTTCTTGTTTTAAGTTGTAAGAACAGTCCTACGACTGTATCTACAGGTTATGTAATTAATCTAATGTATTTAAAAGGAACCTATGATGGTTTTTATGATGTAAATACTCAATCATGGTTGATTTTATAGTTTTGTTATTTTTATAAAACTAAAATGCAGCCGTGAGGCCTTTACCCAGTCACACTTGTTTTTTTTTAGATAGGCCATAGAGCTACTGTAAATAAGATACTACTGTTTACTATTTCATGAAAAAGGTTTTATAATTTGAAAGTAGCCTGTGAGCCTTTGATGTTGCAATCTTGAATTACTATCTTGGTTTTCTAGTGTTGTTTTTCTTTAAGGAGTTAGTTAGCATGACGTAAAGCCATAGATATTCTCTGTAACTGGTATTTTTAAAGATTCTAGCTCATGAGGCCTCTATTCTATTACTGGGAGAATAGTTTGGAGCATGAGGCCACTATCAAATCTTTTTAAAATTTTTAAATGGTAAAACTGTTTTATTTTTAAGTCACTGAGTTAAACCCTAAGGATGTTGCGAATTTCTTCTGTGATTAAAATATTACAGATGATAATTCCAAAATGGACTACATCCTGCAATCCATTGTTGTGCCCTGTCGATAATCTCGATTTGGTATTTTTATTAACAGTTTAAGTTCGTTTACCCTAACTGTAACTAGTTTTTAGTTGTGAGGCGAGAG
This sequence comes from Pseudotsuga menziesii, assembly GCA_001517045.1. Lineage (NCBI taxonomy): Eukaryota > Viridiplantae > Streptophyta > Pinopsida > Pinales > Pinaceae > Pseudotsuga > Pseudotsuga menziesii. The sequence goes on along the minus strand of LPNX011114248.1, from coordinate 262,563 downwards.
CTCGGCCATAGATTGGAATTTGGTTTAATATACGATATAAAGCATAAAGTTGGACAAAACATAAGGTTTTGATACTGATTCCAAAACACTGTCCAATATTTATTTTGTAAGGTCTTATAATATATCTATGTCCTATGTGTAGCTTCTTTATCCTCGGTTATAGAATCGAGCCCTCTATTTTGATTTGAAAATAACACTAACTAGACTATTTAAAGGGATTTCTTATTCAAATCATAAAACTCTCTCAGAGTCTTCCCTTATTAATATTTATCGATTTTATGTAGTTACTTATAAATCTTAGTAAATGGATATATATTGTAATAAACTAGTTGTAATATGTTTTTATAGGCTTTTTTCCTTGTCTCCACTTAATATACGTGTTATTTTCTTTTAAAACCTAGACTAACATAAAATTACCACTAATATTTAACAATATAATAGATTTATATAACTAAGATAGAAGTACTATAATTAATATAGAAAGAAAAGGAAAAAGAGTCATTTAAGCTAAACATTAACATAACTGTAATATCCCAAATTTTGGACCTACCATTTATAGGAATGATCCTATTAACCATGATGATTATATTGATGTTTTATTTTATAATGGGTCAAAGACCCCACTGCATATGAACATGATGATTTGTTTTGTATATTGGGTGTAAGCCAATTTTTGATGATATATAGGTATATATATGGTTTGTGTTGGGCGTGGACCCTAAAGCACATGATTGATGAAATGTTTGTGTTGGGCGTGGAACCTAAAGCACATGATTGATGAGATGTTTTGTGTTGAGCAAGAGGCCCTGGAGCACATGAGAACTTACATTTGTGTTGAGCATAAAGCTCTGGAACACATGAAAATATAATTGGAAATGTTGGGCATAACCCCTGTAGCATTCCATGTTGGTGTTGAGCATAAGTTCTTGAGCATCGAATCTTTGGCCATTGTATCCCTAGGTGCATCATACAAGTACATCCTAGCATTTAGTGTTGAGTGAGAGCTCTAGAATTGCACTATGTTTGTAAATCCCTGTTATAAGCATTGGGTATGGGATCTCGTAAGCATTAGGGGTTACTGAAAAGATTAAAATCACCACCGTGTGGAAACAACTCGAGGGATAATATTGATCTCATCATAGTTATTTTTAAGTGATTAAATGAAATTTCGAATTTCTGTATTCTCATCAAGTACTAAATAACTACCACGTTATATGAGGGAAATCCAACATGCAAGGATATTTAGAGTTACCTAGCCTAGTAAACCTAAGCCATCTATCTACTTGACCTTCATAAAGAAGTGTCATTAATTCTAAGGGATCATGACACATGATGTCAGAAGACAAGTGTTAACAAGTATTTTAATACTATTTATTTTATACATAGTATGTATAAAGAATTAATTATGATTAATTATATAATTTAATAAACAATGAAGAGGAACTCCACCAACTATTATTTATTATTAAAGGATTAATAAATAGTGAAATAACTATGAAAGACTAACTAGGAACTAGTTAAAAGTTCCTAGGTTAAGAATTGAAAAATTACCCTTGTAAATTAAAAAGGGTTAAATCAAGAAATCAAGGATTTCTTGATTTAACAGCCCCTTTGACTAAAAAGTGGGCCTATAAAGACTCAAGCCAAGCAAAGGCTTGGGGGTTCTGATTTTAATCTAGGAGAATTATTATTTTTCCTATTTTTTATCTCAAGTGTTTTCTTGGAGAACTTCTCCTGTAAGGAAAAGAAGACTGATTCAAAACTAAACACCAGTTAGGAAACCCTACCTTAGGAGCTCTCTAAGCTACATGCATGTTGGAGTCCAACTTGGGGGGATCCGGATTAGAACTAGGAATAGTTTCGGGTCATGGTTGGGAGGAATATGGTAGTTCCCAATTAATTTGGTCATCAAATAGAGCTCAGATCTGCATTGAATTGTTAATGCTGGTTATTTAAGTGTGCAGGTGCAGCCATTGACAAAGCTTCAGATTCAAGTATGAAACCCTTGAAGGCCTATTCTATTTCTTCCCAAAGTTTCAGTACTATTTATGTTAAGTAATGGATGCAATATAATTTCTAAACCGTAATGGTTCAACTTTAGGGTTAACAATCTAGTAGGTTTTGTATTTGCAAATTTTTAATCATAGGCTACAGAATTTTTATCATATGTTGTTTATGTTCAAGGTTTCATCTCTCATAAATGTTCCTGTATTAACTAGGTTTTGATCTTAGTATTATGTTTTTACCTTGTTCTCTATATTTAATACTCCGTTGACATATTCCATTTGTCAGCAGAGGATTTCCCTAATTCTCAACAAAACTAATTCAGTAGAATTTAATTAAAATATTGGTTATGTTAGCTAATACAAGTTTATAATTTAAACTAGATCTACTAGGAACATAATTCATATAATAAACAAGATAAACAATTATTAAAGACCTTCTAAGGTCTGATCTACATAATCATGTAAAAACAAATTAAATGTCATAACACTCCATTTTAATAAACATAATCATAATCAACCAAACAGAGAAGGCATCATGACCATCCATGTGATCCAAGATCAAACTTATGTCTTATTATATAAAATCTACAGTCCAAATCACATCCATTTACATAACTCAATTGTTTAATTAACAGTCCTATTATTATAGTCATCCATTATAAAAACATAAAGGGTTTTAAAGGTCCCATTTAAATCTATCTACACATAACCAAACATACCATATTAACCATTTGAAATAACTAAAACCCATTTTTCCAACAAGAGGTATGACATCGAATCCTATAGATGTCTAGACTCATTACAATAACATGAATAAGACCATAATCATTTCATATTCAAGCAGTAAGCAATCGCATAACCATTCTCTATATAGTACATGATTTACATCTAAAATATGCAGGCTATGTTTCTAAGCTAAGCTACAATCCTTTAAACAAACAACACATACACTAATAGTGAGGTTGTAAAGACCCTAGTTACGACCTCGACCAAGTTCCAATATAATCACATAGTCACGCTTATAGACCAAATCGATATCATGGGTTCTCATAACCCTGGTTGTTACAGCCCGATTCTTTCCAAGTAAACAATTTTCATTTTAAATGCCAACTAAAAGCTATCACAGTCATTGGGAGAGGCACATGCCATTTGTGGCGTGGACTACACCCACACATGGCCAATACAAAAGTAAGAATACAATACTTAGTTAGAAACAAAGACCCTTGTATACGCTAACACATAGCATGTGGTGGCAAGCCAATGGGATACAACACCATTGCTACAATGGTGCAACCCATGGCATAACGCCCAAGCTCTAGAAGCTCCCAACTTAACATACACACCAAACAAACAGAGTGTTGTGCATACTGAACTCAACCCAAAACAAAATTTATACGCAGAGTAATTATCCATAGGATTTAAGGCCATGATCGATCCCATTAGACTCCACATAAAATCCAGCATTTAAATAACCATACAAATCCCAAGTTTACACAGTATTTAAACATTGAATGAAATCATAAGGATTTCATACCAAATCATTACAATCTTCATATTAAAAACCAACATGGAGTGTAATTACACAGTGAGACACGAATCCTCTTTAAAAACATTCAAAGTATTAAAACGTTAATGGCAAGTTGTGAGCTATGGCACCATTACACGTAATGGTGCAGCCACGACCCAAAAAAATGCCAAATCTCTCAACGAGAGTCCATTTAAAACTAGATAAAGCTACATCTTAAGCCCGAAAGGTAGATTCAACAAGTACAATCGAAACCCCAACCTGGTAAAGATTTTCCAACTCAGGAATTCCCAGAAAGAGAGGAGGCAAGCAATTTTTCTAGTAGGCTTACCATGGCCATGAAGAAGAAATCCCAAATCGACAAGTGAAGCCTATGCAAATCCTGGACTGCCTTTGCTTTCACCTGCAAACAAACCACGATGGCATGAGAAGCATGACCATGCCATGGAGAAAAAAAAATGAAGCAATGCATTTTACACAGATCCGGTCAATCTTACCTATGAATCGATGGGGTCATCTCCATTTTCCAAATGCGTAGAGGCTACACTAAACCACAATGCCAAAACCATAATGCAAAACAATGAATGCCAATTCCTTTGCCAAGGGTTTTCACCAACCCCGATGGAATTAATGGCACCAACCGGTGGCCATTAACGCCTCCATAAACCCCAAATATAAGTTTGTGGATCAACGTTAAATCAACCAAGTCATATGTTAAACCCTCTATAGTATGGTTTCACCACCCTTTAAAAGTCAGTACAGGCTCAATACTAATGACATGGTATGTATACCATAGTCCCAACCTTATGATATGCACAAACCCTTAACACTATCAGATAGTGTTACAATGTTTTCCCTTAGCATCAAGATTATAGTGTTATCACATGCCCTTTATGATAGTGCATATAGGTAGTATATGCGCTTAAGTCATAGTCTAGGTTTGTATCTTTTAGGAATCATGGAAAATGTAGTATGCCATGATGCCCTCGCTAGGAAGAACAAGCATAAGTTTACAAGCTCATGACTAAGGTAAACCTGCAAAGTAGAAACAAGAGATGAGTAATTAATTAAAACAATACATAGACATTAATACTGATAGGGACAGTAAGATAATTCATAAGCATATAGTAAATTAACAAATAAAGATAATTAGCAAATGTAGGGCGTACTTGAGTCATAAAATGGAACAATAACAAAAGTACAAGGAGAAATGGGAAGTATAACTAAGAACTGAATTGTGTCAAGTAACCAATAATCCCGATGTCGCAATAGTAACATGTGAATCAATGACTAAGGTGCCTTAGTTCAAATGAACTAAGTAATCCTACATAACGAAGAAGAACCTTACCTCTCAGATCGTCATGGGAGAATGAGTCCCACCACTCCATCACTTTGTTCCCATCAACAAAGTTAAGTTAGTTTTTATTAAATAAACAAAGTATACATGTGCAAGATCAAAACAATGTTCTATATAACTCATTCATTCACCAACAATATTAACTAAGATATATAGATAGTTTAAATAATAGAATTAAGACATAAGAAGTAAACGAACTAAAATTAGCTCACAAAGTATCGGATCTCTCATTCCTTAATAAATCTAGAGATAATAAAATAATTCCATGCTTCACAACTATTAAACATCGCCTCTCACTCCCCAGGAATAGTGAAGTCTTCAGAAACGAAAGCTTTGCCCTAATAAGATCAGAAATCAGGCACACAAGGAGATGCATCAATGCGTTGTCAGAGAAACTCTTTAGGATACATCTCAAACTGGCTAATTCTATCAGAACAGATTTATGGATAGAGGTTGAGGCATCGTTGGCATGCAAAATGGAGAAGAAACTGGAAGAGATAACCCAGAAACAAGACAGAAAACTCGCAAAACTCCTACTAAGAAATGATACTCAGAACAATGATAATACTACGCCGTATGGTATGCAACCCAAAATAAACGTGGTCAACCTGTCAGCCATGGAGTTAAATGAGACAACACTGCACGTATTGGAATACGTTTTAAATTTTGTGGTTTCTCCAAAGAATGTCCCATTCAAATGATTGATCTATGACATTGAACACACCATTAAAGACCTACCAACAGAGAAGGCAGAGGAACTCAGGAAGGACTGCACAGTGACTTTGAGGAAAGCAAAAGCATAAAAAATGAACATGTCCAAGGAGGAGGAGAACGCATTACATTCCCTGAGAAACAATAAGAACATTCTGGTCATAAAGGACGACAAGGGAAATGGCATAGTGGTGATGGACAAGGAAGAGTATGACCGAAAAATGCTGGAGGACCTTGCCACCGAGAGTTATAAAAAGCTGACGAGCGACCCAAGCAAGAGGATTGTCAGAGAGGTGACCGCAGCCATTATGAAGTCTTCCTTGGACGAAGAAATGAAGAAGAAACTCTTACCAAAGAACCCTATCGTTCCTTGAATTTATGGACTATCGAAGGTACATAAACAAAACATACCACTACGGCCGATTGTGAATACCATAGGGTCACCGACATACAAATTGGCGAAATACTTGGTGAGTAAACTGAAACAGTGGGTTGGACGCACATAATCCTTTGTAAAAAACTCCACAGACATGGTTGACGAGATCAAGAGGGCAAGAATTAAAGAGGAAGACACCTTATTGAGCTTCGACGTGGTCTCACTTTACACTAAAATTTCGATAGAAGAAGCCATTAAAACCATCAAAGAAATCACGGATGAGGAAACAACAGAATTGGTAAGTGTGTGCTTAAATTCAACTTTTTTCACCTTTCGAGAATGTTTTTATGAGCAGGTAGAGGGTGTCGCGATGGGGTCTCCCTTATCTCCAATCGTAGCCAACTTATTTATGGAGAAATTCGAGAAACTCGAAAACGATTCTTATCCACTTAAACCAGATATGTGGAAAATATATGTAGATTATACAAACATAATTTGGCCACATAATAAAACAGACATTCCATCATTTTTTGAACATCTAAATAAACAGTCCGAAAGCATAAAATTCACAATGGAGTTAGAAGAAAATGGAAGCATACCTTTTATGGATATCCTCATATCCAAATGCAATGATGGTACCTTGTCACATCAAGTCCACAGAAAAAGACGCACATGGATAGCTACCTACATGCCAAATCACACCACCACACAGCGCAAAAGATTGGTGTCATTAACACCCTTGTCACCCGGGCATTGAGATTATCAGACGAAGACCACATTGAGAAAGAATTAAGACACCTTAAGGAGGTCTTTATAACGAATGGGTACAACGAGGAACAAGTCAATAAAGCTATCTTGAAGGCAAAGAAAACACCTAGAACAAAAAATAACAAAGGAAAAGAAAAAGAGGCGACTAAGAATATTAACCTACCATACATAAAAGGTACCACAGAGAAGATTGCTAAAATTATAAGAAACGAAAACATCAAAGTCTCATTCTCCCCTCCCAACTCACTAAGGACCATGTTGGACCATGCAAAGGATTCCATAAATCCCAGCCTACATAGAGGGGTTTACTACATTCCTTGTACCTATGGAAAACAATACATTGGGGAGACGGGTAGATCTTTTCAGATAAGATTAAAAGAACACATAGCCGACATTAAACACAACAGGGTTAAGAAATTGGCTTTGGCGGAACACTACCACCACATGGGACACCGTCTATGCATAGAGGACACTAAATTCATAGAAAAAATTGATCATTATGAGAAAAGAAAAATATGGGAAGCTCTTGAAATAGAGCTACAGAAAAATAACTTAAATAGAGATGATGGACTGCAAATTGGTGAAGCATGGAAACCTGTACTCAATAAAATTAAATTTAAATTTTAAATTTAAATTTAATAAGAATAAAGGAAGTCTAAATGTTGATCAAAGTCAGCCCAAAAGCTAATTTTCTCACCTTTGATCAACATTAATAGACAATGAGGATCGATCTCTTTAATTGAGCTGATTTAGTCTCCTGAGGATGGTCCTAGATTAAGGACCGAAACGTCAAGAACACTCCCAACACAACACAGTATCCGCCATTAATGTTAAATTGTAAACTTGGTAACAATGAACAACTTGAACTAATAGTCACTGAATGGATAAGAGATTTACAAGACAGTCGGCAGATTCCAAAGAGGTTGAAAGTTTAAGGAACATGTATGTTTCTGCACGAGTACTAATGATCCCTTTTGGGTAGTGTTCACTAGCCTATAATTTTTCTTTTTTTTTTCAAATTTTGGGGACATTACAATTGGTATCAGAGCCCAATTTCAATACTGAGAGACTTATGGGCACACCAGGAATTCACGCAGAGAAAATAAAGCATGATAAGTAATTTTTGTTACTAACAGAAATTTTGTTGCTATTAAAAAAATTTGTGTTTTAGGAAAACTTTTTACAGTGCTTTTCAGTTTATGAATACTGAGGAAGAAAACAGCCGGTAAGAAGAAATGACCACCCCCACTCTGGAAGTGAACTAAGTGGTCGATCTAAACTCGGATGTGCTGAAAACATTGCACAGTCTTCAAGATGAACTGAAGAGTTTTAGAGAATATAGTCTAAATGAAAGAAACGAAAAACAAGCTATAAATGAAGCATTATTTTGTAACATGACGGGACGGAGCCTGCAAGGTAAACCTACCGAGTCCACCAACAGATCCAAAAGAGAACCGTACCATGAGTGGGACAGTAGCCCAAGAGAAGAAGAAAAAGAAGGTACACCTAAAGCAACTAAAGGAGATCATCATAGTCCTGTCAGTCATGACTCACTTTCTCCATGGAGAAAGAAGCAGATAAGTGATGACAGTCTTCAGGGGGAGTTTTGAAAAATAATATCCCCGACATATGAAGGTGAAGTAAATACGGGACTAAAGGCTGAAGAATGGTTGATGGGAATGAGTAAGTATTTCCAGGATCATAACTATTCAAGTGTGATGCAGGCTAGGCTTGCCATCTACAACCTTAATGGTAAGGTATCAATATGGTGGCAAGATTTAAACCACACCAAGAAAGACGATCTGTGAGAAATAAGATGGGAAAAATTACGAAAGATTTTCCAAGAAAAATACATGTTGGAAAGGTTCTTTGACCACAGGGTAAAGGAGTTACATGAACTACACATGGGGTCCATGACTATGGACGCATTTATAAACAAATTTCTAGATCTGCTGCATTATGTACTGTATATCAAAGAAGAGAAGGTGAAGATCTAGGAGTTCCTAGGATGTCTTCCTCCTAGTTTTTGGGATAGGATAGAATTTGACATGCCAAAGACAGTGGATACTGCACTACACAAGTCCCACCTCTGCTATGAGCATGGGAATTTACAACAATAAAACCAGAACCGTAACCGAAAAAAGTCTAGAAAATGTTTTGACAACCGTAGGCCTTATAGAAAGAAAAATAACAAATTTCAAGTGAACAAGAACTTCAACAAAACTAGTAGGAAGCCTTATGTACCAGCTCCTAATGGTAGTAAGCAAGTGGCAAGTTGAGCCAATGCTACCCCTTTAGCGATCAAGTGCTAGAAATGCAATGGGCCCCATTATGCTCGATATTGTAAGAACAAGAACAATGGAGTCTTGCATAACCTGCAAGAAGAACCTGCCATTGAGGATATAGAGGGAACCCCATGAATCTATGCAGCATTAGATGGCTGACAGACAAACCATAAAGCTCTAATGGTTGAGATCGAAGGTAAGACCTTGAACACTTATGTTTCAATACTTATTGATCCCGGTGCTTTCCGGAGCTATGTTGCACCTAAGATTGTTGATTTATGCAAGTTAGGCAAAGTAAAGCATGATAAACCATGGATGGCATAATTAGCCACTAGTACGAAATGAAAGGTTTAGAAATTGTTAAAGAATGTGAAGTAAACCTGAATGGTTTCCTTACTAAGGTAAACCTGAACATCCTACCTTTAGGATCGTACGATATTTTTATCGGCATGGACTGGTTGGAATAGCACCATGTCATGCTTGATTGTCTACACAAGTCTATCTTGTGTAATGATGGCCAAGGGAACCAAGTGAAGGTTCAAGGCATCCCAAAGAAAGTTCCTGTAAGACAAATCTCTGCCTTACAAGCGAAAAGGTGTGTTAGGAAGGGTTGCAATTTATTTGCACTGAACATTCGAGATGTAGATTCTGATAGAGAAAAATGCATAGAAGAATTCCCCATACTTGAAAAATTCAAGGACATGTTTCTCGAGGAAATCCTTGGATTACCTCCAAAACGAGACCTAGACTTTTCTATTGGACTGACCCCAAAATCAGTTCCAACCTATAAATGCCCTTACCACATCAGTGCACCAGAATTTGTGGAACTCAAACTGTAGTTTTAGGAGTTCATAGAGAAAGGGTATATCCAACCCAGTGTGTCCCCTTGGGGAGCACCGATTTTGTTTGTAAAGAAGAAGGATGGTACGATGCATATGTGCATTGATTACTGTCAGTTGAACAAAACAACCATAAAGAACCGTTACCCACTCCTCAGGGTCGATTATTTGTTCGACCAGGTGGGAGGAGCCAAAATATTTTCAAAGATTAACCTGCGATCTAGGTACCATCAGGTACGGATCCGAGATGAAGATATTCCCAAGACAACCTTTTGTACAAGGTATGGCCACTACAAGTTTGGAGTGATGCCGTTTGGGTTGACCAATGCACCCACAAACTTTATGTGTATGATGAACAACATATTCAGTCAATATCTGGATAAGTTTGTACTAGTCTTTATTGATGACATTATGGTTTATTCCAAGAATAAAGAGGAACATGAAGAACACCTCCACATAGTACTTCGAGTGTTGAGAGAACACCAGCTCTACGCTAAGTTTAGTAAATGTGATTTTTACCAACCACAAATATAGTACCTAGGTAACATCATATCCGAGGCAGGAATAGTTTTGGATCCAGAAAAGATTCGAGCTATAAAGGATTGGCCTACCCCGACTAGTGTCACTGACATTAGGTCCTTTTTGGGTTTAGCTGGGTATTATCGAGAGTTCATTGAGAACTTCTCAAGAATCGATTGCCCCATGACGACTTTGCATAAGAAAGAGAACAAGTTCTTATGGACTAACAAGTGTGAAGAAAGTTTGCAAAATATTAAGCAGCTTTTTATGACCACACCAATGTTGTGGAATGTGGATCCCGATGGGGATTTCGTTGTATGCACCGATGCAAGAAAGGAAGGACTTGGAGAAGTCCTCTTACAAAATGATCATGCAAAGTGTTATGAATCATGAAAATTAAAATAGCATGAACATAATTGCCCCACGCACGATCTTGAGTTATCGGCCATTATCCACACTTTGAAGATGTGGAGGCACTATCTCATGGGAAGGAAGTTCGTTCTAAAGACTAACAATATGATTCTAAAGTATTTATTCGATCAACCCGATCTAAATGCGAGGCAAGCCATATGGTTGGCTTTCCTAAGTGAGTATCACTTTGAACTAAATCATATTAAGGGAAATGAGAACAAAGTTGTCGATGCTTTGAGTCGACGAACTCATATGATATATGAGGTGACCCTAAGTCAAACTGATGCATATTTGCATGAGAAGATTAGAACAACCAACAAGGTTGACCCGTTCTATGTGAAAATCCTCAAGAAGCTCCAAGAGAACCAGCTGTTTCAACAACAAAAGGAATACAAGGTGGATGACTTCAGACTACTATGGTCCAAGGATAGATTGTATGTTCTAGATGGAGGGGACATTCGGTCCAGCATCCTCACAGAATTTCATAGGGAACCCTACTCGAGGCACCCGGGATATCAAAAGATGATATATGTCATCAAGAGACATTTTTTTTGGCCTAAGTTAAAGGCCAAAATTGCAATGTTTATTACGAAATGTTAGGAATGCCATCTAGTTAAAGCTAAGCACCAACATCCTTTAGGATTGCTACATCCATTACCCATTCTAGAATGGAAATGGGAGGTTATTAGTATGGATTTTATTAGTGGCTTACCGAAAAGCATGAAGCAAAATGATTACATTTTCGTACTCATTAACAAGCTGTCAAAGGCAGGACACTTCATCCCCGTGAAATCGACCTACAAGGCCATGAACATTCATGATATTTTCCTGAAATAGATAATTAGATTGCATGGGATACCCAAAGGGATTATCTCAGATTGAGATGTTAATTTTACATGAAACTTTTGGAGATCTTTATTCTCTGGATTTGAGATGCAGCTGAACTTTAGCACTGCTTATCACCCATAGATGGACGGGCATACTAAAATAGTAAACCAAATTGTTGAAGACATGCTTCGAATGTATGTCATGAACAACCCCACCAAGTAGGAGGATTATCTGCACCTTGTAGAGTTTGCATATAACAATGGGTATCAGGCTTCCACCAAAATGATTCGTTTTGAGGTACTCTATGGATGGACGTGTAGGACCCCAATTACTTGGGACAGTCCAGTGGATCGGCTCATGTTAGGGCCTGACCTATTATTGGACTTGGAACATTTAGTTACCAAGTTCCAGGGAAATATTAAAGAGGCACAATACCGTCAGAAAATTTATGCGGATAAGAAAAGGAAAGATAAATACTATCAAGTGGGTGAGCATGTCTACTTGAAAGTGAAAGAAAAATGGAGCTGGTTGAGCTTGGGTAGGTGTGGTAAGTTAGCACCTAGATTTTGTGGGCCTTTTGAAATTATGGCCAAGAAAGGACCAATGGCTTATGAACTAGCATTACCTGTGCACGTAAGAGTTCATAATGTTTTTCGTGCATCTTTATTAAAGAAATATGTATATGAAACTAAGCATGTCATTTATTGGTCATTATTATAGGTGGAACCTAAGGGGGAATTTTCCCCTAAGCCTTTGCATATATTGGACAAAAGAGAAGTACAACTCCAAAAGCGCACTGTAGTCCAATTGAAAGTGTAGTGGAAGCAATTTGAGGTAGATGATGCTACCTAGGAGAATGAGGCCACCATGAGAAAGGCTTACCCTGCCTTGTTTCATGATATCATTCAAAGTCCCTAGAACACTAGAGACTATGTTGTACTAAGTGGGGAGGGATGTAATACACTGAATTTTCGACCTAGCATTTATAGGCATGAGCCTATTCACCATGATGATTATATTGATGTTTTATTTTATACTGGGTCAAAGACCCCACTACATATGAACATGATGATTGGTTTTGTATATTGGGCGTAAGCCAATTGTTGATGATATATAGGTATATATATGTTTTGTGTTGTGCATGGACCCTGAAGCACATGATCAATGAGATGTTTTGTGTTGAGTAAGAGGCTCTAGAGCACATGAGAACTTACATTTGTGTTAAGCATAAAGCTATGGAACACATGAAAATACAATTGGAAATGTTGGGCATAAGCCTTGGACCATTCCATGTTGGTGTTGACATTATTCTCTAGAGCATCGGATCTTTTGCCATTGTATCACTAGGTGTATCGTACAAGTACATCCTAGCATTTAGTGTCGAGTGAGAGCTCTGGAATTGCACTCTGTTTTTAACTCCTTGTTATAAGCGTTGAGTATGGGCTCTCGTAAGCACTAGGGGTTACTAAAAAGATTAAAATCACCTCCAAGTGAAAATGACTTGAGGAATAATATTGATCTCATCATACTTATTTTTAAGTGATTAAATGAAATTTTGAATTTCTGTATTCTCATCAAGTACTGAAGAACTACGACGTTATACGAGGAAAATCCAGCATGAAAGGATGTTTAGAGTTTCCTAGCCTAGTAAACCTGAGCCATCTATCTACTTGACCTTCATAAATAAGTGTCGTTAAGTCTAAGGGATCATGACACATGAAGCCCGAAGACAAGTGTTAACAAGTATTTTAATACTATTTATTTTATACATAGTATGTATAAAGAATTAATTATGATTAATTATATAATTGAATAAAGAAAGAAGAGAAACTCCACCAACTATTATTTATTATTAAAGGATTAATAAATAGTGAAATAACTATGAAAGACTAACTAGGAACTAGTTAAAAGTTCCTAGGTTAAGAATTGAAAAATTACCCCAGTAAATTAAAAAGGGTTAAATCAAGAAATCAAGGATTTCTTGAATTAACTGCCCCTTTGATTGAAAAGTGACCCACCTATAAAGACTCAATCCAAGAAAAGGCTTGGGGTTTCTGATTTTTATCTAGGAGAATTATTATTCTGTATGTTTTTGCTCTCAAGTGTTTTCTTGGAGAGCTTCTCCTGCAAGGAAAAGAAGACTGATTTAGAACTGAACACTAGTTAGGAAACCCTATTTTAGGAGCTCTAAGCTAATTGCATGTTGGAGTCCAACTCGGGGGGATCCAGATTAGAAGCAGGAACGATTCTAGGTCATGGTTGGGAGGAACGTGGTAGTTCACAAGTGATTTTCTCATCAAACAGAGGTTAGATATGCATTGAATTGTTAATGTTGGTTATTTAAGTGTGCAGGTGCAACCATTGACAAAGATTCAGATTCAGGTATGAAACCCTTGAAGGCCTGTTCTATTTCTTCCCAAAGTGTCAGTACTATTCATGTTAAGTAATGGCTGCAATATTATTTCTAAACCCTAATGGTTCAGTTTTAGGGTTAACAATATGCTAGGGTTTGTATCTACAAATTACTAATCATAGGCTGGAGAATCTTTATCATATGTTGTTTATGTTCAGGGTTGCATCTCTCATAAATGTTCCTATATTAACTAGGTTTTGATCTTAGTATTATTTTTTTACCTTGTTCTCTGTATTTAATACTCTGTTGACATATTCCATTTATCAGCAAAGGCTTGCCCTAATTCTCAACAAAACTAATTTAGTATAATTTAATTAAAATATTGGTTATGCTAGCTATTACAAGTTTATAATTTAAACTAGATCTAATAGGAACATAATTCATATAATAAACAAGCTAACAAATTATAAATACCTTCTAAGGTATGATCTACATAATCATGTAAAAACAAGTTAAATATCATAGCATTCCATTTTAATAAACATAATCATAATCAACCCAATAGAGAAGGCATCGTGACCATCCATGTGGTCCAAGATCAAACCTATGTCTTATTATATAAAATCTATAGTCCAAATCACATCCATTTACATAACTCAATTGTTTAATTCACGGTCCTATTAATAGAGTCATCCATTATAAAAACATAAAGGGCTTTAAAGGTCCCATTTAAAGCTATCTACACATAACCAAACATACCATATTAACCATTTGAAATAACTAAAACCCATTGCTACCAACAAGAGGTCATGACATCAAATCCTATGGATGTTTAGACTCATTACAATAACATTAATAAAACCACAAGCATTCCATATCCAAGCAGTAAGAAATTGCATAACCGTGCTCTATATATAGTCCATGACTTACATCTAAAATATGCAGGATACGTTTCTAAGCTAAGCCATAATCCTTTAAACAAAAAACACATACACTAACAGTGAGGTCATAAATACCCTAGTTATGGCCTCATCCAAGTTCAAATCTAATCACACAGTCGTGCTAATAAACCAAATCAATATCTTGGGTCACATAACACTGGATATTACAACCCGATTCTTTCCAAGTAAACAATTTACATTTTAAATGCCAACTAAAGTATATCACAGTTGTTGGGAGAGGCACATGCCATTTGTGGCATGGCCTACACCCACCCTGGGCCAATACAAAACTAAGAATACAATACTCTTTTAAAAACAAAGACGCATGTATACGCTAACGCAGAGCATGTGGTGGCAAGCCAATGGGCTACAACACCATTGCTACAATGGTGTAGCCCATGGCATAATGCCCAAGCTCTAGAAGCTCCTGACTTAAAATACAAACCAAGCAAATAGAGTGTTGTGCATACTTAACTTAACCCAACAGAAAATTTATACGCAGAGTAATTTTCCACAGGCTTAAGGCCACGATTGATCCCATTAGAGTCCACATAAAACGAAGCATTTAAATAACCATACAAATCCGAAGTTTACACAGTATTTAAATGTTGAATGAAATCGTAGGAATTTCATAACAAATCATTAAAATATTCATATTAAAAACCAACGCGTAGTGTAATTACACAGTAAGGCACGAATCCTCTTTACAAACAGTCAAAGTATTAAAACGTTAATGGAAAGATGTGAGATATGGCACCATTACAAGTAGTGGTGCAGCCACGACCTAAACAAATTCCAAATCTCTCAACAAGAGTCCATTTAAAACCAGATAAAGCTACCTCTTAAGCCCCGAAGGAAGAGTCAACAAGTACCATCGAAACCCCAACCTAGTAAATATTTTCCAACTCAGGAATGCCCAGAACAAGAGGATGCAAGTAATCTTGCTAGCAAGCTTACCATGGTCGTGAAGAATAAATCCCAAATCGACAACTACAGCATGTGCAAACCCTAGAGCGACTTCGCTTTCACATGTAGACAAACCACGATGGCATGAGAAGCATGACCATGCCATGGAGAAAAAAATGAAGCAATGCATTTTACATAGAGTCGGTTGAGCTTACCTGTGAATCGATGGGGTTGTCTCCATTTTACAAATGCATGGAGGCCACACTAAACCATAATGTCAAAACCATAATGCACAAACAACGAATTCCAAGTCCTTTTCCAAGGGTTTTCACCAACCTCGATGGCATTAATGGCACCAGCTGGTGGCCATTAATGCCTCCATAAACCCCAGCCATAAGTTTGTGGATCAACATTAAATCAACCAATTCATATGCTAAACCCTCTATAGTATGGTTTCTCCACCCTTTAAAATTCAACGCAGGTTCGATACGAATGACATGGTATGCGTACCATAGTCCCAACCTTATGATATGCGCAGCCCCTTAATACTATCATATAGTGTTACAATGTTTTCCCTTACCATCAAGCTTATAGTGTTATCACATTCCTTTTATGATAGTGCATATAGGTAGTATGTGTGCTTAAGTCGTAGTCTAGGTTTGTAGCATTTAGGCATCATGGAAAATGCAGTATTCCATGATGCCCTCGCTAGGATGAACAAGCATAACTTTACAAGATTGCAACCAAGGTAATACTGCAAAGTAGAAACAAGAGACAAGTAAGTAATTAAAACAAGAGATAAACAATAATAATGATAGGGACAGTAAGATAATTCATAAGCACCTAGTAAATTAACAAATAAAGATAATTAGCAAACGTAGGGCATACCTGAGTCGTAAAATGGAACAATAACAAAAGTACAAGGCGGAATGGGAAGTATAACTAAAAACTGAATTGTGTCAAGTAACCAATAATCCTAATGTCACAATAGTAACCTATGAATCAATGAATAAGCTTCCTTAGTTCGAATGAACTAAGTAATCCTGCATAATGAAGAATAACCTTACCTCTCAGATCGTCATGGGAGAATGAGTCCCGCCACTTTATCACTTTGTTCCCATCAACAAAGTTAAGTTAGTTTTTATTAAATAAACAAAGTATATATGTGCAGGATCAAAACAATGTTCTATATAACTCATGCATTCATCGACAATAATAACTAAGATATATTGATAGTTTAAATAATAGAATTAAGACATAAGAAGTAAACAAACTAATAGTCACTGAATGGATAAGATATTTACAAGACAGTGGCCAGATTCCGAAGAGGTCGAAAGTTTAAGGAGCATCTATGTTTCTGCACGACTACTAATGATCCCTTTTCGATAGTGTTCACTAGCCTATAATTTTATTTTATTTTCAAATTTTGGGGACATTACAATAACAAAAAAACTAGATCAGTAAACTTTAAACCTTTACTTCAAGTAACTAAATTGCATGTTTCTTCTCTTAGAAACAATACAGAAAAATTTTCCAATAGCTTTGTAGATGATAACCTACTTATAAATAACTTCCATATAGAGAGTATAGATCATAGATAATAACCACCAATCATGATTAAAATTTGCATCTACTGAGCATACTTCTAACTAAAATACAACCATAAAATTAAATCATAGATAAATAACAATAGTTAGAACCTGTATAATGTGCAGAAGGGGACAAATACCCAAAGGATATTATTCCACTCCACCATTTCCTGAAGCAACCAATATTACTTACTTAGGACCCCCAATCCTATTCACTGAACCACTAGGAAGAAGATCATTGGATGATTTCCCACACAACAACTTACTATAACTTAAGACTTAGTATCACACTTACCTCAGCTATTCCACTTTAGATATCCCCTCATCAAATTCCTTGTGTGCCTAAATTTTCAGTTTTGTAGCAGTCACAAGGTTCATTCTCTTAGATATAGAATGTAGTAGTGAGCCTCCTGCTCAATTTGATGGTATTTATAATATTTCCTAGGTCTTTGGGTTATATTTGGAATTAAATGAGCCAACAACTAGAAAGTGAAATGCTAGTGCTGCCACTTGTCAACCAACCTTCTACAGCTTCTCATTCCTCCTAGTGGGTCAGTGAATACTCATTCAATAGTCTCATTTGGATAGGCGTCTCTTCCATTTAATTAATAAAATAAATAATTCTTCAATTACAGTCATCATTGACCAACATGGTCATAAAAACTTTACAATAAATTCAACCTAATGTTTTCTAAAATAAATAAAAAAATTTATCATTCAGTTGTAGGTCTGTTACATGAACTCGTTTTACGATACAAAATATATGTTTGATTCATGATGAGGTCTTTGTTTTGATTTTAATTGGATTTATCTGTAAGTATGGACGGTGGATAGATTATGAAGTTTGTGATTTAAACCTCTGTGTGTTCAATTAGATTCAGTCTGAATTAAATCAATATCTGAAGTAACTATAAGGTATGTTTACGAATTTTACCTTGCATTTTTGTTGGAGTTGTATCTGGAAGATCTGTATTATTTGACTATGATTCTGATATAAGGAAATTTGTGTATCAGTTTTTCCCAACTATTTGCCTGATCTATAGAGTGAAGTATCCATAAAATATTGTTACGATTTGAACCTTTACATTTTATTGGAGTAAGATTTGTAATATTTGTAAGATATGAAATTTATGTTTACGATTTAAACCTTACATTTTGGAATCACATATGTAAGTTATGTATTATTTGACGATGATTCAGATCTTAGGTAATTGGATATCAGTTTCCCCAAACATATGCGTGATCTGAAGAGTGCAACGTAATAGAAACATGAGCTCTAGATCTTATGATTGTGTGATTTACATTAGAGGAAAATTCAACTCAAAATGGGCCTCCTAAAAAAAATTAATAAAATATTAGTTAAAATAATAAAATAATTTTTATTAATTTTGGAGGAATAAAAGCAAAAAACTACTTTTTTGTTTGTATTTTCGACATATCTCCCCGTGTTTTTACTCAAATTTCGATCGGGAGAGATCATTGGATACATAATTAAATTCTGCATCCAATGAGTACCCACTCGGCATACTTTTGACAGACCCCGCTACCCCAAAAACAAGGAATTCCTGAAAAAACGTGATGATGATGTCATCATCAAATTTTTTCAGGTATTTCTTGTTTCTTGGGTAGCGGGGTCCATCAAAAGTATGCCAAGTGGGTACTAATTGGATGCGGAATTTAATTATGTATCCAACGAGCTCTCTCGATCAAAATTTGAGTAAAAACACAGGGCGATATGTCAAAAATACAACAAAAAAGTAGTTTTTTTAATGATACCTATCCCCAAATTTATATTAAAAAATGTTTAAGACCTATATGGTATTTCAAATTTAAAGGAATTTCATTGGCTAACACATGATGACATGGAATTTGATTTAAAGTTAAAAGGCCCATTTTGAGTTGAAATTTCCTCTAATGAATCTTAAATTATTCCCAAAGCTTGCATGTGTTGAAAGTGTGAGCGCCATATCTGATATGGCGTGACTTGATTCCTAATTTTCGTTTCCCTGAGTCTTTAGTGAGTAGAATATATCATGATGCTAATCTTGTTCCCAATATGAGTGTGCAATGAGTAAAATCTTTTATGATGTCAAATATCTGATCCGTGAGTAAGATCAAATTATCTGGCTGCGACTTTTCCTTTGATTAAGTCTTTAACCGACTTGCAAAATTACAAGTATCGTACCCGATAAAGATCCAATTTCTATGTATGCATTTGGATTTTATGTTTCGTGTTGGTGTGTCTTATGAAAGGAGAAATGTCATATCCAAAAGATCTGTCTTTTGTATGATCCCATCTCTATAAACATAATCGATATTTATATCTTATATGATTTATGAAAGAGTTAATCGAGTCTGAAGTCTTGAAAGATCTATGAGAAAATCAATCAAGGAGAGTTGGGTGATATGAAAGGGACATCGACCCTTGTGAATATTATGATTACTTTCTAAATATTATCAATTTTGTGTGCTCACCTAACTGCTAGCTAGTTACTATGACCTATTTATTTTTGTATCAATGAGTAGTTTAAGCATAAAGATCATGATGTGAGATCTTTGGAAAGGTTCTAGATATGTACTTACCTGAGTGGATTTGTTGCCCATCTCGGGGGTGGTTCTAGGAAGAATAGCATTCGCCAAATGAAACAAATGGTTGGGAGGAAAGTCGTAGGCATGCTTTCAATCGTCCAAGTAATCCAAAATGGCTAAACTCTTGATTATTGAATTATTGGATCATGTTTCAAGCTTATTATATAACCTATGTTGTTAAAGTTATAATTTATTTATAATGCTCTTATGTATATTGAATTGACATGATTTGAAGTTGTGGATGTAGAGAGTGTGTTCCCATGGTGGGAGGAATTATACTAACACTCAAAATATAGTACGATAAATATTTTTACATGTATACATACTTTATAGTTAGGTTTCTTTCGGAAGTAATGGAACTAATTAAACCTTTTTATTTCTTAACAGACGAATCAAGATACTAGAACCGCATTCCCTACCATTATACTTAGGAGTGATAATTATATGCAATAAACCTCCATTTTGCAGGTGCATTATCTATGAGTATCGGGAAATACCTATTCCATGAGGAACCTTCTAAAAGCAATCGTGTGCTTGGAGTTCCTGAAGGTTTGATTAATGTGTCAAGGACATATACATGAATACTCATGTATGGAAAATGTGGCATTAAGAGGAATCGTCTCTTGTAGATAATAGTCTTCGTGGATTTAGTAATTAGGAAGATTTGCTTATGATGAGTTGTCATTTATAATTTTGGGGTATATATAAAGTTAGAGAATTCAAAGGAAATCTAATATAGAAGATACTTAAGACATAATTTTGAAGTGAAGGGGTTTTTGTTTTTGTTAAAGTGTTGAAACCACTAATTGCTACTCTGTAGTAGTCTCTATTTATATGTTGAGTAAGAGTGATTGTACTTATAAACTCTTAATCTTTTAGAATGAATAATCAATGAGATTAACTTAAGTAGTGTGTTTGAATAAACTCAACATAGAATTTTTTCTTTCTTTCTTTTATGGTGTGCCCCAGAATTTAATGATGATTTATGGGTATGTCACATTAATATATTTAACTTATGGTTTATAAGACATCAATTTTCAAATATGCTAAGTTATGCCAATTAAATATAATCAACAATTTAATATAAAAAAATAATTAAATTAATTTGAAAATATATATATATATATATATATTTTATTTTTTAATATATTTTTGTTTTTAATTATTATTCTCCATCATATGGGGAATTTCTATGGAGAAAAGATGTTACTATGTATATGAATCTAAAATATCTAGGTTTTTTTTTCCACCAAACTAACTTGTTGGTTTGGTATTTGTTTCTCATGATATTTGATTTGGTATTTGTTTTCTAACGATAGTTGGTTTGGTATTTGTTTCTAATGATATTTGATTTGGTTTTGTTTTCTAACGATATTTTCTTTTTCCCTGCAAATTAAATTTTTTAGTTTTATATTTTTCTTTAATAATATATGTTTGTTTTTAGTGAAATTAAGTTTTCTAGTTTGATATTTTTTCTAATATTTTATTTCAAAGTTAATGTTATTCTTAGATATATTTTTTTAATATTTTATTTCAAAATTATTGTTATTTTTTAAATGATTTTGTATTTTTCTCAATTTTATTTTAATAATTTATTTCAAAATTCACTTGAGGCCAGTGCATTTCCACCATTCCCTAAGATAACCTCAACCTAGGGGCATCTAAGTGGTCAAAGTCACCCGGGGATCGTAGTTTGTGGGGCACACCAACCTTTATGATGGTTGGATTTTTGGGTGTCTCCTCCCAACTATCTGACGAGACCCACACCTTAACCTAATGAACTAGCAAGATTCCAGGATTTCAAAATGAGTGTTATTTCTTACGTTGATATTTACTTTCAAATAATTTAGGCTTTTTTTTAATAATTTTGTTTCAAATTAAAAGAAAAAACTTTGTTTTTAGTTTTCAATCTATGAATAAAATTTAACTTTTTATATACATGGAGATTTACTTTTGATTTGCATTAACATTTTTTTATAACTACCATGGCCACTTAAGTTGTGGTTGGGAAACATTGATAGGTCTATCAAGTTAAGTATCACTAATAAGTTATCATTTACTTGTTCTCTCATTTTTCTAGTTAAATGAGTTATGTGCCACTTATATATTTATCATTAAGAGTTATCCATACACTGACTACCATTATGCATCAATTACCAATATAATTGGTATAATTACCAATTATATATATATATATATATATATATATATAGTTTATTCTTAAATTTGTAATGACTTCTATAGAATCAATCTAGATGGTACACTTGTCTCACGCTCATGCAGGTGTACTATACTCATGTAATCTAGAAAAATTATAGGTACTTGTCCAACCCAAAATCCTAAATAAATACATCTATCCATATAAAAATGTATAACGCACTTGTATCAGACTCATGCAAGTGTACTATACTCATGTAATCTAGAAAAATTATAGGTACTTGTCGAACCCAAAATCCTAAATAAATACATCTATCCATATAAAAATGTATGTTATAAAACATACTTTACCTATTTATGTTATGTGGTTTAATAATTCTTGGTATAACATTTACAATTTTTATATGAAAAATATAAATTAAATTGACCACGTGAAATGACCAATTAATGATTATTACATGGATAGTTATGAATAAGTCTACGAGTGTTACGCTTTTCACTTTTGTAGATGAGATCCATCTCTAGAAGTCAATCTCCGAAATCACAAGTGTAACAAAATTCATGGTAGTCTACATTGGCAAAAGAGCTTAGCAAATATAGATTAATATTAATTATTATAATGGATGGTTTGTTATGGTAGTTGATTTGTGACAGTCACAACCACCTACCATACTTTCAGGTTAAGGTTCTTCACAAAATTGTCTTTTGTAAATGTTGCTTCATGATCTGGACAAGAGCCCTTTTAAAGCATTGATTTTTTAATGGGTGTAACGTCCCCAAAAATTGAAAATATTTTTTTTTTATAGGTTAGTAAAAACTACCCTAAGGGGATCATTATTAGTCGTGCGGAATTACATGCACTACTTAAACTTTCGATCTCTTCAGAAACTACTCATACTGTCTTGTTAATCTCTTATTCATTTCGTAATTTTTAGTTCGTTTACTTCTTATGTCTTAATTATGTTATTTAAACAATTTGTACATCTTAGTTATTACTGTCGGTGGATTAATGAATTGTATAGTTCATTTTTTTACTTATGCGTATGTGTACTTTGTTTATTAAGTATAAACTAACTTAACTTTGTTGATGAGAATAAGGTGGTGGACTGGCAGGACTAGCTTTCCCATGACAATATGAGAGGTAAGGTATTACTTGGTTATGCAGGCTTACTTAGTTCAATCAAACTAAGGAACTTCTCTATTTTACTTACGCAGTTCATTATTTGCAATGGGATTGGATGTAAAGTGTGTTGAAAGCCTTGGTCGTCGATAACCTGATGCTAGTTATTACGTTGCCTATCAACTTGGTTTTAAAACTTGGTAAGTGTCGTTATCATCAATTTAGCTATTAAAACTAAATTTCATGTACATTGATTATTCTTCATTATGGTATGAAATTCGTCATTTTAGATGTCATTAACATATTTTTCATGCTATGTATATTTTTAATATATATACTTTTTAAACATTTCCTATGATCTTTTATTTGTAGGTTATTAATGGTTTGAGAGCAAAGCTTTGGATTTGATGATCCGAAAGATTATCATGGCATACTTTGTATGCCATGGACTTAAGCCTAAACACCTTGATACTATGGCATTAAACCCTAAGATCTAAACCTATGGACTAAACCTTATCTACAATCCTAAGAAAGGGTCTTAGACTTTGGACTAGCGCAACCTATGACTAAGTATTATGGTAATACCATCATAGTACAAGCTTTGTAATATATTAACGTTGGCATTAGAGTTTGGGGTGACATAATATATGGTATAAAGCATACGTTATAGGGTTTAAGCATTGGTATGGAGGGTGGCATGAAACGATACTTTGTAACAAGTCGTGACTATGGGAGTGGTTTGTTGACACGTTAATGGACTCCATCCTGGTGCATTTAATGCTCTTCGTAAATCGTGACAACCTTCCCTTAGGATTGGCTCACAATAGCTGTGCAATGTATTGTCAATTGGGGTTTCATCGTTTTGGCTCTGCGCAAAGGTATGGCCATGGAGGTGACCTCTAGCTTGTGAGGTAAGCCTGGATGAATTTACAACCCTGCACATTAGTTTGGTTTACAGTTGGAAAGGATGGCATACTCCTCATCCCCATTTGGTTTTTTTCTTGCAAGTGCCGAAAGGAATGGAGGGGCAACATGACTATGACACTGTTGGCTACAAGCATTGCATTCATGGCCACGATAAGCCTACTAATTCAATCGTATGCTTGTCACCCTTCGATCCTGTGGCAAAGCTACATTTCAACTGGTTGTTTAGTTGGGTTTTGATGCTATAGTGAAATCAATTTTTCCTTCAGGATTTGCATACATACTTAAATTAAAAAATGGAGGCATTGTGCCATAAATCATTTCTTAGGCCATTCGGCTCTGTGTAATTTTTATTTCGGTTATGTAACTTATTATAGTTTGGTTTTGGGCTTTTAAAGCCATTAACTGCACCATTACAAGCCATGGGCTGTACCATTGCAAGTAATGGTGCCATATTCCATTGTCACGCCTGTGAGAAACCTCATTCTCGGCCTTAAATGGCGACTGTGTACATGCATTTGGAATCTCGGTGTAAATAAACATATGTATTGGTTTTTATGACATGTAATGGCTCACTTGATATGTAGTGTATGCGATTCCTTTTGCGTTTTTCTTAGGCACTGTATTTAAAAATGGGGTCTGGGTTTGAAAAATAGAGGCATACGCCTTACTGGATGCTCTGTGTGTAAATTCCATTGTTTAGCTTGGTTAATGTATTATCTTGACAACATGGGAAAAAGGCCATGCCATCAATGACATGAGCCTTTCCCACAGTGCTGCGATAACTTGTATTTAAATTGTTTATGGAATTTGGTTCTATGTATTACGACACTTATAGTATAAGGATTTAGATTGCGTGGGTATAGGCCATGCCTTAAATGGCATGTGCCTTCCCACAGTGCTCCGATAGTATAGCGTAGTGTTTAGGATGGTAGAGACTGTGTATTGGATTTAAAATTTGGCCGAGGCCGTGACTTATGTGAACACTATGCATTAGTGGTTTTCGTGGTGACCAGGGTATGCAGACCCTTGATGGAATTTGTTGTTATTAATGTAATTGGACTCTGTAATATATTTTAAAGGGTTTATTTATGACCCACAACCTGCATACAATTGTACAACGTGGCCTATGTGAGTGCGATTATAGGATTGGGTTTGTTGTTGGTATATATAATACATATGGGTTGTTTATTATGAATTTTCCTTGGGTCTTGATATCCACAGGAATCGATGTCGTGACCTCTATTGTCGACAATGTTTTTTAATGTAATGTAATGAAACGTATTTTGATGAAATAAACAACCTGGCCTTGCATGCCCATGGGATTCGATTCGTTCTTCTGTTGCAATAAATGGATTTATGTTATGATGTTGAATTATGTAACTTGGTTTATAGTTATGTATAGATGGATATTATATGGGACTTTTAAATATATAATGCATGTGATTCATGGTATTTTAATGTATATGTTAAGAAACCTCAAAGTGCTTCCACTACACTTTCAATTGGACCATAGTGCGCTTTCGAAGCGGCACTTATCTCTTGTCCAATATGTCCAAAGATTCAGGGGAAAATTCCCCCTCAGGTTCCACCTGTGAGAAGGACCAATCAATGACATGCTTAGTGTCATAAACATATTTCTGTAATAAAGATGCATGGAAAACATTATGAACTCTTACATGTGTAGGTAATGCTAATTCATAAGCCACTGGTCCTTTCTTGGCCAAAATTTCAAAAGGTCTGCAAAACCTAGGTGTTAAATTACCACACCTACCCAGGCTCAATGAGCTCTATTTTGGTTTCACTTTCAAGTAGAGATGCTCACCTACTTGATAGTCTTTATCTTTTTTTTATCTCCATAACTTTTCTAACGGTCTTGCACCTCTTTAAGGTTTCCCTGGACCTTGGTAACTTACTGTTCCAAGTCCAATAACATGTTAGGCCCTAACATGAGCCGATCCACCGGAATGTCCCAAGTAACTGGGGTCCTACACTTCTGTCCATAGAGTACCTCGAAAGGAATCATCTTGGCGGAAGCCTGATACCCGTTGTTATATGCAAACTCTGCAAGGGGCAGATAATCCTCCCACTTGGTGAGGTTGTTCATGACATACATAAGAAGCATGTCTTCCAAAAATTGGTTTACTCTTTCAGTCTTCCCGTCCATATGTGGGTGATAAGCAGTGCTAAAGTTCAGCTTCGTCTCTAATATAGAGAATAAATATCTCCAAAAGTTTCCCATAAACTTAACATCTTGATCTGAGATAATTTCTTTGGGTATCCCATGCAATCTGAATATGTCTTTTAGGAATATATCGGCAATGTTCATGACCTTGTAGGTCAATTTCACGGGGATGAAGTGTGCTGCCTTTGACAGCTGGTCAATGAATACGAAGATGGAATCATTTTGCTTCTTTCTTTTTGGTAAGCCAGTAATAAAAATCCATACTATTAACTTCCCACTTCCATTCCAGAATGGGCAATGGTTGTAGCAATATTGAAGGATGCTGGTGCTCAACTTTAACTAGATGGCATTCCTGACATTTCACAATAAACATTGCAATGTCGGCCTTTAATGTAGGCCAAAAAACGTGTCTCTTAACGACAACTATCATCTTTTGATATCCCAGGTGCCCCGAGTAGGGTGCCCTATGAAATTTTGTGAGGATGCTGGACCAAATGTCCCCTCCATCTAGAATATACAATCTATCCTTAGATCATAGTAGTCCATATTCATCCACCTTCTATTCCTTCTATTCTTGAAACAACTAGTCCTCCTCGGCCTTCTTGAGGATTTCCTCATAGAACAGGTCAACCTTGTTGGCCGTTCTAATCTTCTCATGCAAATCTGCATCAGTTTGACTCAGGGTCACCTCATATATCATATGAGTTCATTGAATCAAAGCATGGGAAACTTTGATCTCTTTCCCTTAATATGCTTTAGTTCAAAGTGATACTCACTCAGGAAAGCCAACCATCTGGCTTGCCTCGGATTCATAGTGGGTTGATCGAACAAATATTTTAGACATATATTGTCAGTATTTAGAAGGAACTTCCTTCCCATGAGGTAGTGCCTCCACACCTTCAGAGCGTGGATAATGGCCGCTAGCTCAAGATCATGTGTGGGATAATTATGCTCATGCTCTTTTAATTTTCGCGATTCATAACAGATCGCATGGTCGTTTTTCAAGGGGAATCCTCCAAGTCCTTCCTTTCTTGCATCTGTGCATACAATGAAATCCCTATCGGGATCTGCAAGCTGCAACATTGGTGCGGTCATCAGAAGCTACTTAAGCTTTTGCAAACTTTATTCACACTTGTTAGTCCATAAGAACTTGTTTACTTTCTTTTGCAAAGCCGTCATGGAGCAAGCGATTCTTGATACGTTCTCAATGAACTTTCGATAATATCCGACTAATCCCAAGAATGACCTAATGTCACTGACACTAGTCGGGGTAGGCCAATCCTTTCTGGCTTGAATCTTTTCTAGGTCCACAACTATTCCTGCCTCAGATATGATGTGACCTAAGTACTCTAATTGTAGTTTGTAAAAATCACATTTACTAAACTTAGCTTAGAGTTGGTGTTCTATCAACACTCGAAGTACTATACGAAGGTGTTCTTCCTGTTCCTCTTTACTCTTGGAATAAACCAGAATGTCATCAATAAAGACTAGTACAAACTTATCCATATATTTACTAAATATGGTTTTCATCATACACATAAAATTTGCGGGTGCATTGGTCAACCCGAACAACTTCACTACAAACTCTTAGTGCTCATACCTCGTATGAAAAGTGCTATTGGGAATATCTTCATCTCAGACACATACCTGATGGTACCCGGATCACAGGTTAATATTCAAAAATATTTTGGCTTCTCCCACCCGATCGAACAAATCATCGATCCTAGGGAGCAGGTAATGGTTCTTTATAATTATTTTTTTCAACTGATGGTAATCAATGCACATCCGCATCATACCATACTTATTCTTTACAAACCAAATCGGTGCTCCCTAAGGGGACACACTGGGTCGTATATACACTTTCTCTATTAACTCCTGTAATTGTAGCTTGATTTCCACCAATTCTGGTGCACTCATGCGGTAAGGGGCTTTGGAGGCCAGAACTGAACCTAGGGTTAGTTCGGTGGAAAATTCTATGTCTCTTTTTGGAGGTAATCCAGGGATTTCCTCAGGAAACATGTCCTTGAATTCTTCAAGAATGGGGAATTCTTCTATGTGTTGTTCTCTATCCGACTCTACATCTCGGATGTTCATTGAAAACAACTTGCAGCCCTTCCTAACACACTTCTTCACTTGTACAGAATATATTTGTCTTACAAAAAATTTCTTTGGGATGCGTTGAACCTTCACTTGGTTCCCTTGGCTATTAGTACATAATATAGACTTGTGTAGAAAATTGAGCAAGACAAGGTGTTGTTCCAACTAGTCCATGCAGATAAGAATATCGTACGATCCTAAAGGTAGGATGTTCAGGTTTACCTTAGTAAGGAAACCATTCAGGTTTACTTCACATTCTTTAACAATTTTCAAAACCTTCCATTTCGTACCAGTGGCTAATTGTACTAGCCAAGGTTTATCATGCTTTACTTTGCCTAATTTGCATAAATCAACAATATTAGGTGCGACATAGCTCTGACAAGCACCGGGATCAATAATTATTGAAACATAGGTGTTCAAGATATTACCTTCAATATCAACCATTGTAGCTTTATGGTCCTCCTATCGGACATCTAATGATGCATAGATTCACGGGGTTCCCGCTATATCCTCAATGGTAGGTTCTTCTTGCATGTTATGCAAGGCTCCATTGTTCTTGCTCTTACAATATCAAGAGTAATGTGGCCCGTTGCACTTCCAACACTTGATCGCTAAAGGGGTAGCATTGGCTCCACTCACCACTTGCTTATTCCCATTAGGAGATGGTACATAAGGCTTCGTACCAGTTTTGTTGAAGTCCTTGTTCGCTTGAAAGTTATTATTTTTATTTCTATAAGCCTACGGGTTTGAACCAGGATTGCAGTTATCAGAAAATTTTCTAGACTTTTTTTGGTTTTGGTTTTGGTTTTCTTGCCGTAACTGCCCATGCTCATAGCAGAGGCAAGCCTTGTGTAGTGCATTATCCAGTGTCTTTAGCATGTCAAATTCTATCCTGTCCCAAAAAATGGGAGGAATACATCCTAGGAACTGCTGGATCTTCACTTTCTCTTCTTTGATATATGGTACATAATGCAACAGATCTAGAAATCTGTTTATAAATGCATCCATATTCATGGACCCCATTTGTAGTTAATAGAACTCTTTTACCTTGCGATCAAAGAACCTTTCTGACATTTATTTTTCTTGGAAAATATTTGAGAATTTTTCTCATCTTATTTCTCGCAACTCATCTTTCTTGGTGTGCTTTAAATCTCTCCACCATCTTTCTTCCTTACCATTCATGTTGTAGATAGAAAGCCTAGCCTGCATCACACTTGAATAGTTATGAACCTAGAAATACTTACTCATTCCCAATAACCATTCTTCAGCCTTTTCTCCCATATTTACTTCACCTTCATAGGTTGGGGCTCTTATTTTTTGAAACCCCACTGAGGACTGTCATCACTTCCTTCCCTCTTTCTTTGTGGAGAAAGTGAGTCATCACTAGTAGGACTATGATGATCTCCATTAGTTGCTTCAGGTGTACCTTCTTTTTTTTCTTCTCTTGGGCTTCCAGCCCTTTCATGGTATGGTTCTCTTTTGGATATGTTGGTGGATTGTGTAGGTTTACCTTGCGGGCTCCCTCCCGTCATGTTACGCAATAATGCTTCATTTATAGCTTGATGTTCCTTTCTTTCATTTAGACTGTCTTCTCTAAAAACATTTCAGTTCAGCTTAAAGACTGTGCAAAGTTTTCAACACATCAGAGTTTAGCTGGACCACTAAGTTCACTTTTGGAGTGGGGGTGGTCATTTCTTCCTGTCAGCTATTTTCTTCCTCAGTGTTCATAAACTGAACATCGCTGTAAAAATTTTCCTGTAACACAAAAATTTAATAGCAACAAAAATTTCTATTAGTAACAAAATTTACTTATCATACTTTATTTTCTCTGCTTGAATGCCTCATGCGCCCATAAGTCTCTCAGTATTGAAACTAGGCTCTAATACCACTTGTAATCTCCCCAAAAAATGAATTTTTTTTTATAGGTTAGTAAAAACTACCCAAAGGGGATCATTATTACTCATGTGGAATTACATGCGCTACTTAAACTTTTGATCTCTTCAGAAAATGCTCATATTGTCTAATCTCTTATTCATTCCATAATTTTTAGTTCGTTTACTTCTTATGTCTTAATTCTGTTATTTAAACTATTTGTACATCTTAGTTATTAGTGTCGGTGAATTAATGAATTGTATAGTTCATTTTTTTACTTCTGCACATGTGTACTCTGTTTATTAAGTATAAACTAACTTAACTTTGTTGATGGGAATAAAGTGGTAGAGTGACGGGACTAGTTATCCCATGATGATCTGAGAAGTAAGGTATTACTTAGCTAGGCAGGCTTACTTATTTCAATCGAACTAACGTACTTCTCTCTTTTACTTATGCACTTCATTATTTGCGATGGGATTGGATGTAAAGTGTGTTGACAGCCTTGGTTTTCGATAACCTGCTGCTAGTTATTACGTTTCCTATCGACTTAGTTTTAAAATTTGGTAAGTGTCGTTATCGTCAATTTAGCTATTACGAAAAAATTTCCTGTACATTGATTATTCTTCATTATGGTCTTAAATTCGTCATTTTAGATGTCATTAATATCTTTTTCTTGCTATGTATATTTTTACTATATATTCTTTTTTAACATTTCCTATGTTCTTTTATTGGAAGGTTATTAATAGTTTGAGAGAAGAGCTTTGGATTTGATAATCCGAGAGATTATCATGGCATACTTTGTATGCCATGGTACTTAAGTCTAAATACCTTGATACTATGGTTTTAAACCCTAAGCTCTAAACCTATGGACTAAACCTTATCTACAATCCTAAGAAAGGATCTTAGACCTTGGACTAGCGCAACCTATGACTAAGTATTATGGTAATACCATCATAGTACAAGCTTTGTAATATATTAATGTTGGAATTAGATTTTGGGGTGACATAATATATGGTATAAACCATACGTTACAGGGTTTAAGCATTGGTATGGAGGGTGGCATGAAACGATACTTTGTAACAAGTCGTGACTATGGGAGTGGGTTGTTGAAATGGTAATGGACTCCATCTTGGTGTAGTTAATTCTCTTCGTAAATCATGAAATCCTTCACTTAGGATTGGCTCACGATAGTTGTGCAATGTATTGTCAAATGGGGTTTCGTCGTTTTGGCTCTACGCAGAGGTATGGCCATGGAGGCGACCTCCAGGTTGTGAGGTAAGCACGCATGAATTTACAAGATTGCACATTAGTTTGGTTTAAATTTGGAAAGGATGGCATACTCCTCATCCCCATTTGCTTTTTTTCTTGCAGGTGCCAAAAGGAATGGAAGGGAAGCGTGACTACAACACTATTGGCTCCAAGCATTGCATTCATGGCCACGGTAAGCATGCTAATTCAAGCTTATGCTTATCACCCTTCAATCCTATGGTAGAGCTACGTTTCGATTGGTTGTTTGGTTGGGGTTTTATGCTATAGCAAAATCAATTTCTCCTTCGAGATTTGCATATAGACTTGGTTAATTTAAAAAATGGAGGTGTTATGCCATAAATTGTTTCTTATGCCATTCGGCTCTGTGTAATTTTTATTTGGGTTATGTAACTCATTACAGTTTTGGTTTTGGAATTTTAAAGCCATGGGCTGCACCATTTCAAGCAATGGTGTCATAGACCATTAGCACGCCTGTGAAAAACCTCGTTCTCGACATTCAATGGCGACTGTGTATAGGAATTTGGAATCTTTGTGTAAATAAACATATGTATTGGTTTTATGACATGTAATGGTTAACTTGATATGTGGTGTATGTGATTCCTTCTACATTTTTTTGAGGCACTGTATTTAAAAATGCGGTTGGGGTTTGAAAAACAGAGGCATACACGTTATTGGATGCTCTGTGTGTAACTACCATTATTTAGCTTGGTTAATGTATTATCCTGACAGTGTGGGAAAAAGGCCTTGCCGTCAATGGCATGAGCCTTTCCCACAGTGCCGTGATAGCTTGTATTTAAATTGTTTATGGAATTTGGTTTTGTGTATTACCACGTTTATAGTATAAGGATTTAGAATGCGTGGGTATAGGCCATGCCGTAAATGACATGTTCCTTCCCACAGTGCTGCGATAGTATAGCGTAGGGTTTAAAATTGTAGAGACTGTATATTGTATCTAAAATTTGGTCGAGGACGTGACTTATGTGAGCACTGTGTATTAGTGGTTTTTGTGGTGGCTAGGGTATGCAGACCCTCGATGGAATTTGTTGTTCTTAATGTAATTGGAGTCTGTAATATATTTTAAAGGGTTTATTTATAACTCACAGCTCGCATATGATTCTACATCATGGCCTATGTGAGTGCAATTATAGGATTGGGTTTTTCGTTGGTATATATAATACGTATGGGTTGTTTATTATGACTTTGCCTTGGGTCTTGACATCCATGGGATTCGATGTCGCGACCTCTATTGGAAACAATGTTTTTTAATGTAATGTAATGAAATGTATCTTGATGAAATAAACAAGCTGGGCTTGCATGCCCATAGGATTCGATTCCTACTTATGTTGAAATAAATGGATTTATGTTATGATGTTGAATTATGTAAATTGGTTTATATTTATGTATAGATGGATATTATATGGGGTTTTTAAAGATATAAATTATGTGATTTAAGGTATTTTAATTTAGATGTTAAGACTGTAAGTTTTATGGCAGAGTCTTGATAAGGACCACATGCATGGTCACAATATCCGTCTGATTAAATTTAATGTTTAATCCAGTTATGTAAAGTACTTTGGTTTTAAATGATTATATGAAGCAGACCTTGAAAGGTCTTTATTAATTTGTTTTAGCTTGGTTTTTAGATGGAAACTATTCTTAGTAGATCTAATTTAAAATATAAACATGTATATATTAGCATAAATAATATTTTAATTAATTATTACTGAACTAGTTTATTTGAGAATTCTAGGGCAAGCCTCTGCTGACAAATGAAATATGCCAGCAGAGTATTAAATACAGAGAACACAATATAAAGATAATACTAAGATCAACACTTAGTTAATATAGTAATATTTATGAAGGATACCACGCTGAACATAAACAACATACAATAAAACTTCTCCAGCATAAGATTAGTAAATTGTAATTACAAACCCTAGCAGTTTGTTAATCATAAAATTTAACCCTTAGTATTAGAAATTACATTGCATCCATTACTTAATATAAACAATAATGAATCTTTAGGAAATAAAATCGAATAGGCTTTCCAGGGTTTCATACCTAAATTTGAAGCTTTGTCAATGGCTGCACTTGCACACTTAAATAACCATCATTAACAATTCAATGCATATTTGACCTCTGTTTGATGAAAAAATGACTCGGGAACTACCATGTTCCACACAACCATGAACCAGAACCGTTCCTGGTTTAAATCCGGATCCCCCCGAGATGGACTCCAACATGCAAGTAGTTTAGAGCTACTAAGGTAGGGTTTCCTATGTGGTAATCAGTTATGAATAATCCTCCTTGAGTTTCAGGAGCAATTCTCCAAGAAAACACTTAAGAGCCAAAAACAGATAGAATAATAATTCTCCAAGGGAAAAATCAGAACCCAAAGCCTTTTCTTGGCTTGAGTCTTTATAGGAAAACCTTTTAGTGAAAGGGCCAGTTAAATCAAGAAATCCTTGATTTCTTGTTTTAACCCTTTCAAATTTACTGTGGTAATTTTCAATTCTTAACCTAGCAACTTTAAACTAGTTCCTCGTAAATCTTTCATATATATTTCACTATTTATAAATCCTTTAATAATAAATAGTAGTTGGTGGAGCTTCTCTTCTTTCTTTATTAAATTATATAATTAATTATAATTAATTCTTTATACATACTATGTATAAAGTATATAGTATTAAAATACTTGTTAGCATTTCTCTTCGGGCATCATGCGACATGATCCCTAGACTTAATGACATTTATTCATGAAGGTCAAGTAGATACATGCCTTAGGTCTAGTAGGCTAGGAAACTCTAAACATCCTTGCATGTTGGATTTCCCTCATATAACATGGTATCTCTTCAGTACTTTGATGAGAATACAGAAATTTGAAATTTCATTTAATCACTTATAAATAAGTATGATGATGATCAATATTTTTCTCGAGCCGTTTTCTCTTGTAAGTTATTAAATTCTTTTCAGTAACTGCTAGCACTTACCACAGCCCATACTCAACGCCTATAACAGGGAGTTACAAACATAGTGCAATTCCAGAGCTTTCACTCAACACTAAATGCTAGGATGTAGTTGTATGATACACCTAGGGATACAATGGCCAAAGATGCGATGCTCCAAAGCTTATGCTCAACATCAACATGGAATGCTCCGGAGCTTATGCCCAACATTTCCAATTATATTTTCATGTGTTCCAGATATTTATGCTCAACACAAGTGTAAGTACTCATGTGCTCCAGAGCCTCTCGTTCAACGCAAATCATCTCATCGATCATATGCTTCAGGGTCCACGCCCAACACAAACATTTCACCAATCATGTGCTTCAAGGTCCATGCCCAACACAAAACATATATATACATATATATCATCAACAATTTTCTTACGCCCAATCTACAAAACAAATCATCATGTTCATATGCAGTGGGGTCTTCGACCCAAATATAAAACATCAATATAATCATCATGATCAATAGGCTCATGCATATAAATGGTAGGTTCAAAATTCAGGACATTACAATGGGATTGATGAATTCTCTTAAAGCATATTTAAACAAGCTTCTCATAGATGGAAATTGCAGTGAAACCAATATGCTAATAGAAGCAAAAGGAATCGGGCTTCCTAATTTATTACCGCATTCAGTTTTTGCCAACCTGGTGTAAAATGATATCAAAGAGATGTTCAAGAGTAGTCTTGATTTAGCATCTCATATATGTGATTGTAGTGCTTCAAGTGATTAACACAATTTTTAAGAGTTAGCTGTTGGAATTCATTACGACCAACCTCTCGTTGTCATAATTAATGCAGAGATCTGGGTCTAATATCTTCGTAAGAAAGAAAGTAGCTTGCATAAATATCAATAAGGCACTATCTTAAATGCTATAGCTACATCTAGAGATGGAATGCCATGCTATAGAGATTGTAGAACCTACAATCCAACTTTGTATATTCAATATACTCAACTTCGTATACAGTTCTAACTCAGTGATTAATAAAAAAAATAGAGTTCCTCCTACTAGTTTTGAGTTATGTGTAGCAATGCATAAAATCTTCATTTTCCTATTCGTTTTTGGTTTCTTCTTTTTTCATTTTGGTATCAAAGCAAATCGTTGAAGCAATGAAATCACTCATAGAGTGAGTCAAAGAGAAGGCTCAAACTTAAGAGCTGAAGCTTCATGTTAGAATACATATTGATACGGGTGAGAATTGTTAGAAAAGAAACTGAATTTTGTTTCCATTTAAGCTTCTCTTGCTTACGAAAAAAGAAACCAAAATTTGGAAAGAGGGATAACTGGTGAGAAGGGGTAGACGAGTGTTGTTGACTGGAATCAAGCTTGTGAATGAATACTTGTATAAAATAGATGTGTACAAGCCTTTGAATCAGGAAAATTGCATCTACATATTTCTAACAAAGAAAACGAAGTTATATTGTGATGATTTCTCACTTTCATTTACACAAGCAAGGAACTTGGCAACTGATTAGCATGAGGGAATAAGATAACAAAAGAGGAAGACCCAGAAGAAAATTAAAAACCAAACGATTGTTTACAACATAAGAATAAAATTTTCAGAGGTTCTATGTTGTGTTACCAGAAATGCTAAACGTGAAACATAACAAGAAACATGAACGTACCAGAAACGGAGTTTGCACGTTTCGCACACATGGGAGTGAAAAACAATAAAACTAGAGAAATAAAAGTGTGACACTTTTTATTTCTTTCTACAAAGATAACACATGATTGTAATAAACAAATTCAATCATAATGGTAAAGAGAAAAACATATATTGTATTTAGTATACCAGACATTATTTGAATTATTCATAAGTGAAATGTAATGTACTAAATTTGGAACCTTTCTTTCTTTGGGTCATGTGTTTATTATATCTAGCCACATTTATTTTTACTTGTTATTGTTATTAGTATGAATTATATATTGTTATTAGTATGAATTATGTTAGTAGAGATATTTAGTTTTGTTAAAGTACATATCATTCTAATTTTGCATTTGTATCATTAAATTCTTTATTATTTTTATAGTTTTTGTTGGAAATAAAAAGCGAAAAATATTGAAATATTTTCAATTGCATGTTAATCCAGCTCAATATTCTTATTGTATTTGGCTAAAAAGTTTCCTTATTATAAGTTGTTTAGGGATGCCATTTCCGACTAGTACCCTAAATATTAAATAAAAGTATGAGTTATGATAACAACAATATTCAATTTAGTTTAAATCAAACCACATGCCTTCACATTTTTGTTTTAGCAATCTAATAACATATTTAGGAAATACATTTTCCAGCAAAAATTTAAATTAGTTCAACAACAATGATTACATGTAAATATGGAATATAAATTCTTCTAAAAATAAATTTAAACAAGACGTTTTATTTCAATTCCACTCAAAAGGAAATCAATTGACAATTACTCTATTTCCATTTCACACTATCAGAAACAATAAAACTTTTTTATATCCTCTCACATTGACGTTAACAATTAAGAGTCAAAGCCACTAAATTCCCCCACCTCACAATTACTAGAAAGGCTTTTATATATATATATATATAAAGTACAAAAAAATTGTCTTTAATATTAAGATATGTGCATATTCTTATGGTTGAAAGAAGTTATTATAAGCAACGAGTAAGGATTCTACAGTGTCTAAAGTATAGAAAGAAGAATGAAATCCACAAAATTAACTAGGATTTTATTTCATCTAAATCCATATTCCTAAAATCTTTTATAAATTCTTTTAAAGAAAATGCTTAAAAATGTATGGTGGACATATCTGTTTAAAATGGTGTTGCATGTTCCAATTTTTGGAATGAGAAATTAGTGTCCAATTGATGAGTTGGGAGCCCATAGATGTTCCTTAACCATGTGGTTTGAGTCAAACTCATAAATCAACTAGAGCTCAGGAAATAAAACAAATCAGAAGGACCCGTAACATAAGCTTACTCGCCCTCTAGATGGTTTTGACCAAAAAAATGAGAGTTGTATTATACTTAAGAGATAAAAGTATTATACTAAGTTTAAATTAGTGTCCAATTGATGAGTTGGGAGCCCATAGAATTTCCTTAACAATGTGGTTTGAGTCAAACTCTTAAATCAACTGGAGCTTAGGAAATTAAACAAATCAAGAAGACCCGTTGACAACATAAGCTCACTCACCCTGTAGATGGTTTTGACCAAAAAATGAGAGTTGTATTATACTTAAGAGATAAAAGTATTATACTAAGGTTAGGAATAATTTGTTTCAACATTAGAAGTGGGACTTCCTTGTTTCTAGTGGTAGGTAAAAAAAGAAAATTATTTTTAAATAAATCTTTATTAACATGGGAACTGAACTGTTAAATATTGTGTGGCCTCTCGTGGAGACATTGTTGAACAAATATTTACTATGTACATAGTATTTGTTTATGAAATAGTTTTATAAATCCAAGGTTTCGATGGGGGACTAAATCTTATGGTTACATCCAGATTGGAAGTTGGACCCACCTCAAATGATGTTATTATATATGGGTTCCACATGGGGGAAGTTGATTCAAATTTATTCCCCCCCCCCATCGATATATTATAAACGTTTGTCACCAATGCATTTTTATCCGAAACTGAGATCAATTCTAAATTTTGGAGTCATAACAAGCATAACTACATTGAGGTAAGATAGATACCTCAAAAACTAGGGCTCTATTGATTCTTCAAACTAGTCTCACTACCCCCAACATTTGGTTCTGTTATTTGCGCTTGACAGGGACCTTAACCAAATAAGTCCTCAGAGAAAACATAGATACATATACATTTTAAATTTGGAAGCGGTAAGCAGCGGGTTTCCTTATGCGACACTCAATCCTCTATAAATTTCTCATCTGCTTGCTACCAATGTGTACTATATCATTTAAGTGATCCTTGATTCACTACTAACCATTCATCAACAACTAGAGATCACAAATTAACAAAGAAATGATCGACGCCAGACCTTGTTCTCAAAGAAACCAAAAATCCTTTGTACATGAATCGTTGTGCGGAACGACATGTTTCTTAAGAAACTATTTCTTTCTTCTAGAAACAGAAACAACCGTATAAAATGATGTTTTTCATTCCTTCCATGTTTCTACTCCATTTTCTCAAGAAAAACCAACCCTCCATGATGTTCTGGTAACATAGGTTCTAACCCATGGCATCTAGTAGCAATATGGGACAACCTCAAATACTACTCTTGACCAGTAAGAATTATGATTTTTTGCCCAATAAATATGAAAAATCTTCTCTGTTCATAGAATTTATCGTATTTGGTTCTTAATGGGTATGTAGAACCCCCTGATGAGGAAACTTATTTGAATTAACACAAGAACATAAATACTTGTTGAAAAGAAACAAGAAGAAATATGTCAAGTCACTTTCTGTGATGTACCCAAATCTGAATATAGGAACAGCAAATCAAAAGGACAAGGAAGACACCAATGTAAGGATGGAAAACAGAGGATGCACTAGCTCAAGAATTCTTTGCACAATGTACTAGGACCATTGATGTTTCTTAACAATCTACTGCTAAAGTCAAATCCAAGGATCCTAGGTACACCATCATATGCAAACTAGATCCTTTCAACTAGCTCAAAGAGAAAGGAGCTAGAAATTAACTTCCAGACAAGTAGGAGGATCTGGAACTCAGGGAAGGGTTATGGAATAGGTCTCTGACCTATTTTATGACAAGGTGTATAATTTGAATGTATACCAAAAATTACAGAGGAATATTTGGTCAATTGGGGATGTGAAAGTGACATTTCCCAATTCGGGACTACTCAGCTACCTTGTTTTTAGTCCAATTTTAATATGGTAAAATGGGGTCAAATAAAATATATGAAGGTCGTTTATGGACCAATTTTATATCAAATTTATGTATCTAGTCTTATTTTTTCAATTGAACGAGCATAAGTCACTCTTTCAATCGAAATGCAAAAGTAGTCATAATTGATCCAATTTGAGCATAGGTACATTAACGCATGAAAGAGAAAGCAAATTTCTCATCATAGAGATGGTATTTCATTATCATACATATGCAAAGATTAAATTTATTTCAGATATGGAATGCTACAGGTTATGGAGACCATGGGATTTTCTACAACACAAAATTCAGTAATTCTAGGGAACATAGAGACACATAAGCATAATAGGATACAAAGATGGATAATAAATGCTTATTTATTCATCAAAATATTAGATATGAACATATACAAAATATGAGGCTATCCAATATCATATACAACATCATACACATGTAGCAAAGAGAGAAAGAGTGACAAGAGAAAATAGAGTATGTCTCTCTAACCCCACAATGGAACAAAATCTGGAGCTCTAAACCCAAATACACCTGCAATAAAACAATGGGAGTGTGGAACCTTAGCACTAGGAACACCTGATTACATATGTAGCATATGTATGAAATGCACAAGGGCACAATAATATAATGGTATTCACACCAGCAACAAAGTGTGTGATCATACAATATCCAACATCAGTATTGGAGTAGAACATAGTAAAATTATAATTGGAGGACAATGAATGGAACTAAATATTCCTCTCCAATTCAGCAATGTGTTGGATACTTAGACGTAGAAGGGGACCATCGCCCAAATGGTGTCAAGGGGAGAGTCACCCAGTACCACCAAGCTTACCATCCAAAATAACAATATACATAAGCATAATCATGCCTTTTCCATTAACCTTTGCCTCCTTTTACACTTGAAAAGTATCCAATGGTATGGAAAAATACCATCATCCAATGAAAAACATGTTCCATTGTCACCGTTTTCCAATACCATTGAAAGTTAATATGGAACACCTAACTTCATGACGGCACCCTCTAACCATTTTGACTTTCATAAATGAACCATCTAACTTCCTTAACCATTTCCTTGTGCACGCACCCTTTGACCCAATTACTCAATAATGAATTAGCCAATTTTCTCCAATTGGATGTAATCATTATTTTGTATAATTTCTCCATTAATCCAAAATAATATTTTCCTTAGCTAATAATATTATTTTTTTTAGCTTCAATAATATTACTCGATAATTATCCAATTTAATCCCAATTAAATTATTTTCTCCTCGACAAATTCAAATTGGAACTGATGGTGGTCACATTGCCCATTGAAATTTCTTAGGAATGATTATTTAAGCTCCAAATAATTTTAATTAAGACTTAGGAACCATACTTAGGCATTTTCCCCTTATTGGTCACCATTAATATTTTTTAATAATTTTTCTAAGGTGGCTTAGGAAAATTTTAAAACATGAAAAATATGGGGACATGGCAGTCCTCTCCTCGACAATAAGCAATGAAGAAACCATCAATGACTTACACCACCAAATATAACTACATCATGGTGCATACATACATACATCAATTGAAGGAAGTTGTATCTACATGCACCAATGCATACACCTATAAACCAACTGTCATGGAGACTCGTCATCAATCATTATGAATGGACACAAAAAGTGAGCTATCCATCTACATATCTGAAATCCCCAACTACACCTTGAGAATCATCCTCTCAAAGCATATCTCCATCTTCTCCACCATCAACCAT
Source organism: Pseudotsuga menziesii (assembly GCA_001517045.1). Lineage (NCBI taxonomy): Eukaryota > Viridiplantae > Streptophyta > Pinopsida > Pinales > Pinaceae > Pseudotsuga > Pseudotsuga menziesii. The sequence goes on along the minus strand of LPNX011114248.1, from coordinate 221,337 downwards.
GTACTTAATTTGAAGACTAAGTACAAATGATATTGGATCCCAATTGATCCTCATAAATACAAGGTGCCAAATACATCCTCTCATGCAATGCATAAGAGTCACATGGAAGCTCATAGTACACCCTGTAAGAAAATCATAATTCCACCCAACATAATGTATCATATGAAGGAAACTCTCCCAATGTGTTGGAAAAAGGAATCCATGAAGGGAGGCTTACTTCATAAAGCCAATGATCAAACCATTATTACAAGTAAGGAATATTATTTAGGGTCCCACTACTTGCAAACTTTTCTAGTGCGCATCACCATCAAGAGGAAATATACATACCATGGGATGCTAGTATCCCAATGCGTGTGCACTCTATCAACAAGCAGTGTTAATACAATAAAAAGGACCAAGTGTGGGATGAAAAATATCCTCGAATACAAACCATCAAAGCATGGAATGCTAGGATCCCATAACTTGTGCATTCCATCAATACATAGAGTGGTACAAGACTATACATCATGGGGAGAGATGACAAGATCCAAATTTCTACTATGAAAAATTTCCCATACATCATAATCACAAATATAGATACATCATCTTGAAACATAGTGAAATGATACAAAGGTATGACACTCTAAATGTGGCCAAAGTTATCATCCATCATAGAGTACTCAAAAAGCTTGCACCTCCAAGCAAGAAAATCGCTGTCTCTTGAAAACACACAATCATGAAGATACCAATCAAATCTAATAAAACACCATATGTTAGGATCCCATGTACAAGAATGTTTCTACAATAAAGTGTGGGAGGTTTCATATAGTACCATAAAGCGTGCTTTCACCCAAACATTAGATGAAGAAACTATTCCATCAAGTGAATTACATTGTGAGAAAGAAGAAGAATGAGTATTATACATGCATCCATCAATATGTGTATCATCAAGAAATAAAAAAAAAGTTTTTTTTTCCAATAATAATGTGCTCCAATCATATATCTCTTCACCCAAGTATTGGATGAAGTTCCTCCAACATCAAATGAACTAAGAACTTAGCAGAAAGAAAAATCATGTCTTCAAGTGACTCTGGTGAACATCATAGGAGCACCCATGTATGAGAGATTCATAAAATGATAGAAATGGATAATTATGTCACAAAATAAAATGTGGGGCACTCATCATAGAATCTTTATGTAGTGTAGGAGTCTCATACTCCTCATATGGTACCAATAAAATGACACCCTTCACCCAAATTTATTTTGGTGGTATGCTACAAAATATGGAAGGGTATAATGTAGGAGAATTCACCCAAATGATAATAAAGTGTGAAAGTTTCATCATTTGAAGGATCCATAGGGGTAGTGGGATCATACACCTCCCTAAAAAGTGCAAAAATTCCCTCATAGGTTGGTTTCAAGGTAGTGGAGTCACACACTTCTTCAAGAAGTGAGTAACCATTATCAAGATGAAACTCAAGTTCCTATTCCACCACAACAAGTGCTTGTATCTCATCAATATCATGTTAAAACAAATCAAGAACATGAAAATCTCCATGTGTCTCAGGATCCATCATGTCATGAGAATCCTCCAAGCAATCTACCATATAACAATCTGAAACATAGGAGGAAGAAAAAGTATCCTGAAACCTCTCAAGAAGTTGTTCATTTTGAAATTTGAGATTATGAATATCCTCAGTCTTCTTCAAGTAATCCCCATGTGATACATCAACAATATCAATTAAATCATTCCTTTCAGAAATAAAATACAAAAAATTACATTTTATTATGCTCGTTGCGCTCTGAATATGCTCCATGTCTTCGAGGAAGGGTGGGTTCTCTAATTAAGATATTATCCAACAAGAATTTGAGACCAATGCATAAGTTTCATGGAGAATGTGTATGGCATCTTGAATCTTTTTCTTCTCATCTTGTATGGCCCTTAAAAATGGGATGGATCATGGAGAGAAGTATTCTCTTCCTGAAATAAAGGATCAACCTCATGAAGCTCATGTGGTGATGGTGAGATCGATCCTAAGACCTATTCCTTTACTGCAAAACATTCATCTTCTTCAGACTCATGGGAACTTGTACTTATATTATTCTCATCAAGTGGAATCTATATGTCACCAACATAGAGGAGTGGGCATCCATCACTATATGTGTCTCATTGGAACCCATCAATAAGTACCTCTCCATCATACAATACATCACTATATGATTCTACAAAACTTGGGAACTCATTAGTAAGTACCCCATCATGACACCCATCAGTAAATTTCTTAGAAGTGCTTGAGAAAACATTAGTAGTTGCTCAAGAAAGGATTGAGAATCCAATAGAAATGATCTCTGATATATGTCCCAAGTGTCATGAATCTCTCTATTATGATATTTTATCCTTGACCTCCTTGTGCTAGCTAGCACAACATGCTTCCTCAAGTGCATGCACATGTTCTTTTTATTTCTTATTGGTATCCTATTCTAATGTAGAACCTAATGCTTCTTCATCTTCATGGTTTCCACAGATAGGATTATTTCTATCCCTTTCATGCCCCTATAAAAGGTTGATCTTCAATTGTATATTCACCACGATTGCTTGTACTACTTTTAAAAAAAATTTCTCCATGTATGGTGATGATTATATAAGCTCTAAATTTGTTCTCAAACTTTGTGTTTCCTTTTGCACAAGCTCTTCCAAATCTTCCCAAATAGACTCTATATTTTCCAATTCAGTGGGAGGAAGGAAAGTGGGCATAGTAGGATGATTGTAGTACCAAGACATGTCTCCAAATATTCAATGATATATTATGTTCCATAGGTGTATATTAAGATCCTCTCATACCACTATGATTAACCCAAATCCGAATATAGGAACGCCAACTAAAAAGGATGAGGAAGACACCAATGTAACGATGGAAAACAAAGGATGCACTAGCTTAAGAGTCCTTTGCACAACATACTAGGACCATTTATGTTTTTAAATCATATATTGTTGAAGTATAGTCCAAGCCTTATGGGTACACCAAAATATGCAAACTAGATCCTTTTAAGTAGCTCAAAGAGAAAGGCAATAGAAATTGACTTCTAGATAGGTAGGATGATATGGAACTCAAGAAAGGGTTTAGAAATAAGTCTATAGCTGCTATTATGAAAAGGTTTGCATTAATAATATCCAGGGCTCCGGAAGTGAGATTTACCAATTTGGGACTGTATAGTTTCATTTTTTTCAACCATACTTTAATATGGTAAAATGGGGTTAAATCCAATATATGAAGGTGGTGTACACACCAATTTTATGTCTATTTTTTGTATCTTGTATTATTTTTTCAATTGGATGAGAAGAAGTCATGTTTTCAACTGAAATGCCAAAACTAGTTAGAATTGATACAATTTGACCATAGGTACACTAAAGCATCAAAGAGAAAGGAATTTTTACATAATAGAGTTGATATTTCATTATAATAAATATGTAGAGATTAAACTTATATCAGATATGTCATGCTACAGGTTATGGATACCATGGGATCTTCTACAACACAAAATTTAATCATTTTAGGGCACATATAGACACCTAATATTAATAGGATAAAGAGATGTAGAATCAAGGCTTATGTATTCATCAAAACATCACATAGAAACATATACAACATATGTGTTTTCCCAATATTAGCTAGAAAAAAATACACATGTATAGAGAGAGAAAGAGTGAGAAGAGAAAATAGAGTATGGCTCTCTAACCCCACAATGGAGCAAAATATGAAGCTCTCAACCCAAATACGCATGCATTAAAATAGTGGTAGTGAAGAATCTTAGCACTAGGAACACTGATTACATATGTATCATATGTATGAAATGTACAAGGGCACAATAATATCATGGTAGGACCACCGACAACAAAGGTTGTGATCATACAATCTTCAACATCGGTGATGGAGTAGAACATAAAAAAATTCTAATTGAAACTGAATGAAAGGAATTGAATATTCCTCTCCACTTCACCAATGAGTTGGCTACTTAGATGTAGAAGGGGGCCATCACCCAACTGTGGTAACAAGGAGAATCAAACAAGAGAACATGTAACACCAACCTTACCATCCAAAATAACGACATCCATAAGCATAAGAATGCCGTTTACATCCACCTTTTCCTCCTTTTACACTTGAAAAGTATACAATACCATGGAAAAACACCATGGGCCAATGAAAACCATGTTCCATTATCAACTTTTGACAGTTCCATGGAAAAATACTATGGAACACCCAAAACCATGCACTAGGTAACTATTGCTCCACTAACTTCATGAGGGTTCCCTCTAGCCATTTTTACTTTTGTAAATGCACCCTCTAACTTCCTTAACCATTTCGTTGTGCAACCTAATTACTCAATAATTAATTAGATAATTTTCTCCAATTGGATGTAATCATTAATTTGGATAATTTCTCTGTTAATCCAAAATAATATTTTCCTTAACAAATAATTATAATTTTTTGAGATTAAATAATATTACTGGCTTAGTATCCAATTTAATCCCAATTAAATTATTTTCTCCTCCATAAATTCTAGCACTTACCAGTTCATGGAATAAGATTCCACTCCATTGTATGTTGTTGGAGAAACTCTTATAGCATAAATTATTGCTTCTCAAGCACTCCAAAAGTAGAAGAACTCAATGGGTAAGGGTTCCTTTCTTTAGCAACATCTATGTTAACCTACAACCATCCAATGCCTTCCCAAAACTCATCCTTGTTTTTAAATTGGAATTTTTGGGTTCAACATAGACTAGTAATGGTCATTAACAACAATAGGAAACTCTATGTAGTGTAGAAAACATGGATGGGAGAATTATAGGTTGTTTGTTATCTCCAAGAGACAATAAATTATGGTGAAAAGAAAACTTACATAGCTCTTGACCATAGAAGAAAATGACTATTAACGGATGACAAAACTATTATCACCCCCATGCTTTAACAACTACATGAGCTGACTTTTCCCACCAACCTTCTACATGCATTCAACGATTGGGTACAATAGTAAAGATGAAGTAATTGGGTCATATAAAGCACATCGAATATTTTGGATGAGTTATAAGATTGAAAATTGGAAACATAGGATTTAGTTTCCCTATAGGCCCCCTTTTCTCTTCCCCTTTGGTGGAATCATAACCCCTCTAGTGCTCTTTACATAGCCATCTTAGCCAATTTTATTAATTTCCAACATAATATTTAAATGCATTTCGAATTGGCATTATAATCCAACCATAGGGTCCAAATACACACACACACACACATTCCTATTCATTCACTAGTTGGTCCTCGACCTTCAGCTCCACACAAGGAATTCATACTACCATATTTACATCATTTTATATAATTTAATTTAGTGCATTACATGGGTGAAAGTGGGGGTATTACAATGATATTTTTTAATGATTCTAAATTATAATGATACATAACAAATTTTAAAGTATAAAAGTTATGTAATGTGTCTTTGTGTGTGCGTATTTGAGCATGTTCACATGCACAAATGTGTGTGTGCATGTGTGTGTTACTTATCTCTCTAATTGAAGAAGTTTTCATAATCATGTACACATTTGATACTCTTGCAATTCAAGATGTCTATATGGAATGAAATGTTGAAGCATATTTGATTTCTAAGGAATCCATTCAAATCATTCTAGGTCAATGGATGATTATTGAAGAAAACATAGAATATTTCTTTGAATATTAGAAACAACCTTTTGGTGAATTTCCACCATATCTTATTCCAATGCATAATTGAATTCCTTAATACATTATGGGATGGATCACTCATATTGTCACATATTTTTTCTCAAAATTATTATAGGCTTAGTATTTTTGTTTCTTGTGGCTTATATCATACTTTTTCTCGAAGCATATGATAATTTCAGTGACTATATTTTGGGAAACTTTATACTCTCTCATGATACTAGATGTAGTGGATAATAGTTTGTTTTTAGTTCACTCTTAGTAGTAATTTTTTTTTTCATATATTTCTTTGTTTGTTTCATGTCAGAACAAAGTCTCTTCTCTATATAGAGACATTTTTGGGATTCTTGTCCAAAAAATATATGGAAACATGTATTTCTACAGAATGCAATTTTTTTCTCTTCACATGAAATAATATTTACACTTTTTTCTCAAGAAAAAAATATGCATATGTACATGTATTTCATTTAATATTTTGATTCATCCATTTCTAAATACATCCAACCAATATCCATATTATCTCCATATTTATGAAGCAAAAGACTCGTAAAATCCTTGAGGTACAAATTTTTGTCACGTTTTGCACTTCAAGAAAATATTTAAACCTCAAGGAATTTGAACCCTTTCAATATTTGATGGTTTTTAAATTAATATGTATATAGGTAGGTGTCTAAGGAAGATGGACTCTTAACCAATTTTAAACATTTTTTAGTTATACTCAAGTTTCAACATAAATAGTATTTGCAAGTAAATTGATATCTCATAATCTCATGATTATGGATACAACAATGGGACAATATTTATTCTCATTATTCTCATAAATAAACTTAGAAACTTTCCCACTTTGACCTCTTAATTTATTCCATACAATATTTTCCTTTCAAGATCCAATTATTTGCAATGGTTTTATGATGTGGTTGGAATCCAACAAGATGGCTTGTATACATGGTTTTGGTAGTAGTATCATATATTATGTGATGTATGATAGCCCATTTACAATCATAAAGTACTTTTTGAGATCTTAAATTACCATGAACCCGACTTTCACCAAATACCTTTAACCCTAACTCTAAACTTTGACATGCACATAATACCTATAACAAAGAATTATAATAATCAAAATGACTTAATCTTTGCTAAAAATAAAGTTGATATATTGTTAATGGATTTAAATGATGAGTTAAAAATACTATTAACTAAGGATAATATTAAATACCTCTATCATAATTTTACCACAACCCTTTCTATTTCCATTATTAAGTTCTCTATTATGGTGTCATTAAAAATGAGAATAAACTAACCAGCCTTTGGTATGATAAATACTTCAAGCATGATAGTAAATACATGATTAGGGATTCTAACAAAAAGTCCTTGAAAACCAACAAGATCATTAGGTACAAATCCCTAATTAAACGAAAAAAATATTATATAAATAGAAATAAAGAGAATCATTTGCACTTCTCTAAGGTAGATCCTTAAAAATTACAATGATAAATTCCGATTCATAGAAGTAATGAGAACAAGTGAGTTCCATTAAGGAAGTGGAATTCCTACCTTACAAAGCTTTACAAATTCCGTGATTCCAAGACAACATTTGAACCATTTCTACAACGGAAGAATTTTTCTCTTTATAACACATATAGTTTGTACTTAAGTGATTCAAAAAAGGGAAAGACAAGGCCATTGAAGGATGCCAAGAGGAAATATTAAAAATTGTTGGTTTATCTTCGTTCCCTACAGACCCCGCAAGCTATTAAATTTAAAAATCAAACAATGTTTCCCTATACCATGGAAAAAAAACCTCAGTGTTCCTATTCTTAGAATTGAAGATAGACAAATACATCTATTTATAGGGTTGTTATGGTTGTCTCTCTTTTAGCTAAATTATATGGAATTATTTTGAAAAAAAATATCAACATATGGTTAGAAACTCAAGGAAAAAGAGCTAAAGTCCATGCATGATTTCCAAGCTATCATTCAAATCTGAACCACCTTGTTACTCTTGGGAGAATTCCTGATGTGTCACAATAATAGAAGAAACATTCTATGTTTCTTTGTCGAATTTAAAAAATCATTTCAAATAGTTCCTAGATCTAACCTTTGGAATAAATTAGAAGAGATAAAAGTCCCTTTAGAGTTTATTGTTATTTCAATAAGGTTGTATGAGAAGGTTATTTCCATGTTTAGGAACTTTGAGGGATCTACATAAGAAATTTATTCTAAAATAGGAGTTAAGAAAGGTTTTCCAATATCACCCACTCTTTTTGGTATTTACATTGATAGGATAGAGGGTTTCTTGGAAGACATAGGTTTTGTTGGAATGACTCTGGTGGGTATAATCATCATGCTTCTTCTTAATGCTGGTGATATTTTTCTTATGGAAAGGAACCCCTATGTTATCTACAAGTAGCTAAAAATTATCAAGTATTTTTTCTCTATAATGGGTATGATTGTTAAGGACAATAAAACATAGGTTATTATAATAAAATCCCAAAGATATAACGTATGATAAATTCATGTATGGAAATAACACCTTGGAGGAATCACTTATATAAATATCTCATAATTAATTTTCATCATAAGTTTATTTTGAACTGTATCACTTAAAAAAGGATTAATGGAGGTTGGAAAGCATATCTTGGACTTCTCAACTTTAAAATAGTTGTAAATCAATAGACCTTTTTCTTTGGGGTAGGAAGAAACTCCTTTTTGATAATATAATCACTCATGTTATCATATATGGTTGTGAAGTTTGGGGTTGCAACATTTCTATGGATAAATATCAAGAAAAGAAGTGTTTTACAACATATAAAATCAAAATGAAAGGAAATACACCCTATTGTGATCCTTAGTCATTGATTCTACTTTTTTCCTACCATATATATATATATGTGTGTGTGTGTGTGTGTGTGTGTATGGAACCAATCCCCATATTATCACTCCTTTCCATTGGTGGATCAATACTTCTTGGATAAATGTTATATATAGGATGGTTTGAACAAGACGCTGGTTGCATATCATCATAATCCACATAGGTAATTATACATATATATGTAAAAATAAATATTTATACACACACACACATATCAACTTGTCTTATCTTTTAATAATCTCTTCATGGAAAAAATCATTTTAAGGATATGATCAAGGTCTTATATCCCAAATTGACACTTCTTCGTCCATGACGCCAATTTCTTGACGACACTTCAAATTTCACATTTTTCTCACACAAAAGGACACTGGATGGAACAACCTTGACTTGGTATATGATGTTTTCCCCTTAATCATTCATTGATTCCTTAGCACTAATAATTTTTTATATAGTTTCTTAATTTCAAGAAAAAAGTGATCCTAATTATCTACTAACCAATGCTTTAATCCCTTTCTTCCTTCACTTCACTATAGGTTTTCATAAAACGATTGAAAACACTCATTTCCTTTGGTTTGCACGAGTGTCAAATTCTTGTTCCCTTCATATTCCCAACATTTTCCACCCAACAATTCCAAAAAACAAATAAATTACAGAATTTGGGGTAGTTTGGGTGGTTTGGTAACTACCCAATCAGTTACAACCTCCTCTCATTTGATAATATCTATCTCCACCTATTATAAAATAAAGGAATGAAATCCATGAGAGTGGAATATTACCCAAGTTAGGTTATGTTAGCGAAATGATATCATCTCTATGCCTTGTGAACATCAACCATGTTCTTTAATTCCCACTCCCTGTGTCCTGAAGTTGTTGACCTCATATAGCTTCATAAATTTGATACACTTGGAGATTAGCTAGGATTAGTGGAGAGGAGAATCATGATATCTAGAGTTTTAGTTTTGCAAGGTGTCAAATAAGAGAAGAGTTAACGTTTTACTGGTTTATACTATTTCTATAGATATTTTACATATTTCACTTTGTTAGTTTTTGTAATCTAATTAGCTTGATTGAGATCTTTATCTGAAATAATAACAAGCACAACAAGATACACAAGACAAAACAATTTTCATCGGGGAAAATATAAAGGAGAAAACCCTGCAAACTTCCTAATAATATTTATGTCACAAATACTATATCACAAGATGATCAAACATAATAATAAGAAGTGTTTAGCAGATATCTATATCTCCTCCTCTCTCTCCTCTCTCTCTCTCCCCTCATGCAAACTTGAGTGAGTGTGACTGTGTATAAATGAGGGAGAGTTCCTCCCTATTTATACATTTTAAGTGACTGACCTAATACATGATTGTGGTCATAATATTACCTTAACAGGGATGAACTCTCCTAAAGAGACTCCAAAATATATTACATAATGTTACAATAGGGAATATTTCCCTGACTTACAATGGAGGTTGTACCTCAAGGTCCAAACACAATAATGGCATCCCAAAACGAGGAAAATACATATCCGATGGGGGTACAACAACATATAGTGATAATATACATCAGAATATATTCCGAAGTTACAAATACATAAACACTCACTCTTGAATAGAAAGGTGTTCTATCTCTTTCTCTCTCTCAATTGTCATCAACACATCTAGTCTAGTCATCATCATAGTTTCTTCCATAGTTATCTTCTAGATGATCATCATATTGTACTATCTATCATCCAAATTTTATATAGATCCAACCCTTTTTCATGCTGGGTGTAGGCCTATTCCTCACACAAGTATTAATCATATCCACAAGCAAGCCATCGTGCAGGTACCTCCCATAACCATTCCTTACATTTCCACAACAATAAAATACATATCCTACCGTCATCTCATCGTATATAGATCATATCTTTGTCCTGCACAAAACAAAACAAAACACACACAGAGCACAACCCAGATGAAGACCACATTTGTTCTACCAACATAGGAAGATGTTAGGCTCTTTCACAACCTACATCTACCCCTATGCGAGCATCACTTCGAGGCACACTAAGTGCATTACGTCTCTCTATAGTCAACCTCCATTCTACCAACAAGTAGAACTTCCTAGGTGAACACTAAGTTCCTTGTGTCATCATCATCTCCAAGATGGGAACACACACATACAAGGACTGATTATGAACAAACAACATACAGACCCCGCAAGGATATTTTTCCTTCAAGTCAACCTCAAGGAATTATTACAAATGAACAACCTGCATCCAAGATCTATTCCATTTGAACAACCTTTCAGAAATTATTATGTCTGAGAAACCTGTGTACCACACCAGGTCTCCTTTTACACTCTGGGAAACCTACAAGACTTCTTACATCCAAAAAACCTACACACCATGCCAAGACTCCTTTTATATTTCAGATAACATGTACTAGGATTGATTATGCCCAAGGATAAATTGTGAGCTTCGTTGGGACTGATTACGTCTGATCAACTTCCATACTAAACCATGATTCTTTTTACACTCGGAAAACCTATCTCATTTCCCATGTGATATCTCATGTATCTACATCTTCTGGTCTATTTCATCTTCTTTTATAGAAACGCATTAGAACTTATTATTTCTAATGATAACCTCCAAACTTCACTAGGAAGCATTACATTCAAGGAAAACCTACATGACTTATTACATCACTAAGCCAACCTATATCTATTACTATTATATAACTCATCACTCCCTCTTTTGAGGGGTCTCATTATGGATCACACCAAGTCTTTGTCTGAAGTACTTGAACTTCACTCTAGCTAGAGGCTTGGTCAATGCATCGACTATATGCTCATGCGTTGCCACGTGCTAGAGGTAAACACTACTCCTCTCTACACCATATCCTTGATATAGTGGAATTTGATCTCTTTTTTCTTTTACTTGTCATTGAACAATGGGTTCTTCGATAGATTCACACAACTATGATTGTCATAGAAGATACAATTTGCTTCTAACTAGAGATAAAACAAACCATACACTAGCTATCATAGCCATACTTCTACACAAATAGAAAATAAAGTGGAAACATACTCTGTCTTGAATATACTTAGCACCACATAGGACTGCTTCATTCTAAACTAAGCGATCATGCGAGGTCCCAAGCTAAAACAACAATCCTAAGTGATCTTCCTATCAATGGCACTACCTTCCCAATTTGAATCATAATAACCATGTAGGTTAATATTCTCATTCGCATCATAATTTATCCCATAATCCATTGTACCCTTCAGGTACCTCAATACATTATTTGTAGTATAAACTAGGTGAACATGTCTTGGATCTGTCAGGAACTGGCTCAGGGTGCTCACAACGAAAAAAATGTATGGTCTTATATTCATCACTGTACATCATTGAACCAATCATCTGATGATATACATCATCGAATCAACTGACTATGATGAATAATCACACATAGTATTCAAGTTCAATCCCATAGGTGTAGCTATCGCCTTGCAGTCCAACATTCTGAATCTCTTCAGAATCTCCACTGCATACTTTCCTTGACTAAAGAAATCCCATCTGCATTATACTACACCTCCATGCTAAAAAATTAGTGGATCATCCCTAAGTCTTTCATCTCAAACTAAGTAGCAAGTCTCCTCTTTGCATATTTAATGAATTTGTCCTATCCTATCATGAATAGGCTATCAACATATAGAAGGAGCATCATTTTTCTTTCTCTTTCAACCTTGAAGTAAAGGTTGGAATCCAATTTACTTTTAGTAAATCCTAGGTTCATTCGAAATTTATCCATTGTGTCATACCAGGTCTTGGGTTTTTATTTCAATACATACAAGGACTTCTTTATTTTGCACACATGGGTCTTACTGTCATGTGTCTCGAATCCCAATGGTTTTTCTACATACACTTCCTCCTCCAATACGCCATTCAAAATTTTTGTATTGATTCCCATCTAGTATATCTTCCATCTCATAACTGCAACCAATGAAAGTATAGATCTAATGGAAATGTAACTATCTACTGGTGCAAATGCATCCTCATAGTTTATGCCTTCTTTCTATGATAAGCCTCGTGCTATGCATCTTGCTTTGTATTTCTCGATTCTTCCATCTAAAACATGATTTATCTTTTATATCTACTTTGAAGTCATGATAGTATTCTTTTCTAGTCTCAAAACTATCTCTCATACATCATTCTTCTGTTGGACACACCAATTACATTGAGAGGGGGTGGTGAATCAGTGTGCACAACTTCTATTACTTTTTAACTTTTATTAACAATAAAAAACTTAATCAATGGTATGCATTATGACATTATCATTATAGCATCATCAACATTATTATGATCATCATATCATCATCACATAAGAAGCATAACATGAAACACAGAAAACCAGATTTTACGTGGAAACCCATGTCCTGGGGGAAAAATCATGGAAGCCTTTATAATAGTTTTCCAGAAATAACTAGAAGGAGGAAATAACCCCCTTATTACAATGAATTTAGTCCTCCATCTACAAATGGAAGGACGATAAAACGCTTTGATTAACAGGCTACAACCTAAAGGAAGCTACAACTCTCTAGTTCTTTGGGTACAACCAAAAGGAGGCTACAACCCTCTTTCATTGCCCCGTCTTTCCACCCAAATAGGAAGATAGAAACTACTGAACAATAATGACACTGATCCTATAGACCTGCTAATCAACACGTGTAATGCACTATGCAATCTGTACCACACTCCACAACCATTGTCATTACTAACCATTGCTCATCATTTGGCCACTACTCAGTATTTGATCACTGTCTACTGTATCACACTACTCATCAACCTATCCAATGAAGTTGTACCAATCAATCTATCACTAACATCAACCAAATCATTCAATCTGACTCTACACACTAGGTCAAACCAACTTCTCATACAACTCAACCAATTTGATTCAAACTTGTGCCAATCTTTCTCAACGGAATCAACCTGTACCAAGATGCTTGTGTACCTATGCCAAATCAATCATATACTTTTGTTAATCTAATCAAGTGCTCTGATAGTCAACCAAACCTTATTACTTATCCTAATTCATCAAGTAAATGACCCATTTGAGAAACCAAGAGACTTCACATACAATCAACCAAACTTTTTCCAATCACACTTAACTCACTACCACCACAACCAACCTCAATCATAGTCAAATAATACTCGACAACTAAACATGATAAACCTCAACCAATTAACCTCATCCAAGAAGATAAGATACTTAACCAACTATGTCAAAATCGTTCAATCTCATAAAATCTTAGCCTACAAAAGGATTTTTCACTCCACTCAAATCAATTCAACAAATCAAGCAAGTATCAAGCAAATAGTCACTTACAATATTGACAAAGGTTGTCATTAACAATCAATAACAATCCAACTCAACTTAGGTCAAAGGCACAATTATCAACACTTGTCAAACTAGTTTTCAAAGAAAACATTTAGGTTGATCAAAGAAATAACTCATAAGAACTATTACTTACATTTCAACTTCTCATTCAATACTACACTTATACAACAATCAAGATAATCACCAAGATCTAAGCCAACACCATCCAAGATAATCAACAAGATGTATATCAAGATCACATCAAGATATATGCCAAGATAACCATCACCATAGTCTCCATAATATATTCAATGATTTCATATAGATATACCAATATATAGCCTCACATACTAAGATCAAATATGAACTATATCCATTAGAGACATGTTCCATCACAAGAGAAACCCAAAAGCATGAGTCATACATTTTTTAAGATAATAAGATGAATAAAAAGTAGACAAACCAAAATAAAATCTATATCATTTCATCACATAGCCCTCGTAACAATATTTTCAATGAGCTAGGAATTTTGTAATTATGATTTTGTATGTGAAACTTATGCCAATTTTAGTGAAGATGCCCATAAATTTTTGTGTCGCAAAATTTCACACTTTTCTCCAAGAGTGGCAGAATTTCTGAGAGAATTGATGGCGAACAAATGAAATGTTTGATATTCTAGTTATATAGGTTGTGGAGAAAAATTATTACCTTGGGCTGACATGCAATTTAAAATTACAAATAATTAAATTCTCTTTTGTTTGGTCGGCTCACCCAAAAAGGTGGGGTACACCAACTTCAAAAATTCATATCTCTTCCACCGTAAGGAGTTAGAAGATGCTCCGCATATAAACAGGAATGGATTGAAGAGGACTATATCCTTAAATTCTTGGTTTAATACCCTTTAATTCTTCATTATGTCCAATACATAAAATACCCCATACATGAGCGTGCCAAAGAACATACCACAACCTACAAGAATTTCAAAGTCTTCTTCAACATATCAAGGCATGTATGTGGGATCTGCCTCCATCTACATCCCAATAGACATATAACCACAAATAGGACCATACATCACCATAGTTCAAGACCCAATTCACCACATGGAAGGGTTTTAAGGACTCTTTCAAATATATCATATAATATTTAAACAAGATACTTTCCATGGACTTCAAGCCCATCACATAGGACTCCATCACCAAGTGATGAGGGTATCATGACCAAATATTCCATCATATCAAAGGATCCAACAATCATGGGATTACAAACCACCATATTTATGGATTCCTAGACCCAAAACATTTAAAAATGCACCATCAATGCTCATATAGTGTCCAAGGGTCATCATGCCACCATTTATGTGGGTGCCAGACCTTCTAATGCATAATGACCATCTCCAAGGGTTACATGACCTCAACAAGAGCTAAACGGGCATCAATATCTTCATCAAGGGTTCTAAGTCTTCATCAAGTCATTAATGACCCCATCATCACCTTTAAGGGTACAAGTACCATTAAGCCATCAAATGTGAGCCCAAGGGCTTGTTAGGGCTTCTTCATCAAGCAAGGGGCTTCATAGGTTTATTCAATCACGTCTCATTAGGGGAATTTTGAGGTAAAAAATGGGTCTCAAAACAAAAAAACGTACTATAAAAATCCATGTTAAAAGAACCAATCACATTCTACAGGATGACATCATCTATAATAGTTGAGGTGGCATTGGTTGAATTAATGATGCTTATTTGTAAAATTGTAAATGGTGAGTGAAAACCCAAGTTAATTAAATCAATGTTGTAAGTAAAGTACTCATTATGAAAATAGTACTCATAGATTATTTTTGAATAGAAGATAAATGTACCAAAGTACTCTTAAAGTACTTATAAAAAAAAAATTATATTTCAATATAAAATAAATTACAAATACCAAAAAAATAAATGCTTTGTTCAAAACTAAAATTATGTAATTACTTTTTCAATATTTAAAATATATATGTCAAATCTTTATTTAAAATCAAAATCACTTAAGATTTTATAATAAAAATAATTTGATGATTAATAGTTTTCTTTAAATACTTACTATATATAATAATCTATTATAATTATTATTTAAAAATAAAAATATTTATTTATTTATTTTACAAAAATAAAATAAAATATTATAATAAACTACTCTATATATTTTCATCCAGTTGAATTTTAATATCAATACCACTTTTTGGTGTTTGAAATTTAGGTATTATTCAAGGTCCATATTTACTATCAATTGTTAACATTTGAAACACCTCCATTTATACCAACATAAATTAGACACATACATTCAAGCTACAAATCCAAATACATGCATAAAACCTTAATGTAGCAATTTGAATGAACTATTATATCATAATCAAATATTATATTATTATAATTTTTATTACATATAATAGTAACGTTTATTACATATAATCCCATTTGCTTCATATTAACTCAATTGTTTCGTGGTAGAAGTTTATGTATTATTCCTTCATCCCAATATTAAAACTTTTATTTATTTATTTAATGATGTTATTAATTATTTCATTAAAAATGATATGTGATATACATAATATATATCATAAGAAACTATTAAAAATGAGTTTA